>CM071952.1:24532500-24682500 GCA_036784905.1 Acrossocheilus fasciatus | reverse complement strand
GAGCGGCTGATCAAAGCGCCGGCGCCCACCCTAACGCTTCGGACGGGATGGGAAGCTGTGACGTCACTAGTCTCGTGGCCAATTAGACGAAGAGAGGAGCCGGCTAGCGTGAGGACTGAACTCGGATGACTTTTACATACCAGAGAAAAAGACGCTTAGACCCTTTCATTATTTCTCATCCCGTGCAATCTTTCTGTAACCGCTGTTGACTCACCTGGTTCTGGGAGGTTTTTATCAAAGAGATGAGAGGGGCGGGAAGATTGAGAAAGAGAAGGCTTGTTTTTAGTAGCAAACCAAACAAGCTTTATTTCCACACGCTCACTGCTTTAAAGCGAAATGCAGGAGCTTGTGAGATATGAACGAAAATACAAGGCCAACAAAATATGCTTAGACGAGCCTGTTAAAGAGATAGCTCACCCAGAAATCAAAAATCTGTCATCATTTATTCACCCATGTTTTTGGAAACTATATGACTATCTTTTGTGGAGTACAAAAGGAAAATTTGAAAGAACAGCCAGATAATTGTTTCATTGCACATTTTCTTCATTAATGTAATTTCTTTTATCTACAGTGGCCTATCAGAGAGGAGGAGAGGCCGTCAGCAGTGCTGGAAGGTGAGATGTTTAAAAAAAAAGACACATTTTGTGATCCGACACCTTAAAACCTTGAAGTTAATATTTATCACAAGCCAACAATGTCCGTGTGAAGGGTGTGTACTGCAGTGTAATTGCATTTCATTGACACTAGGGGGCATTTTTGTCTTTGCAAAGACATTTTTGGAGGTTGTGCAGTGAGACGAAGCCCTGCAGAACCCAGATGAGACAAAAGCCCTCCGTTTCTACCCTGCTAATGCAATCATTTCCAACCAATTCATTTAACCGTTTACACCGGATCATGTGTGCATTTGTGCACCTCATTCAAATAGTTGCAGACGATGCTTAGTGTGTGTCTTTCCCTTTGAGTCGTTTTTTTCAAGTTCCTTTTAATCAAGCAGGTCTTTGCCCTTGCCTAAAGGAAAGGTTTAAGCCTTTTGAAGCTAAAGAGTCTGTTAGAAAAATAAAAGAAAGAGACACACCGTGCTTCAGGGATACGGAACGAACTAAGAGAAGAGGAAGCCACGTTTACTTTGAAGCATCACGTTGAAGATTCATTGCACAAAACTCTTTCTTTGATGTTCTTTTTGTGTCTTTGATAAGCGTCCCTGAATTTTTTTTTTCCCCTCATCTCCTTTATTTCCTCAGAATCATTTTAATGTGACCTTGTTTTATCATGAAAGCTAACTATCAAACATAAATCAGTGTTTTGAAATAAAAATGACTTTAACTGCAAGATTTGATAGAAACGGTTACTATGGGCACTGGATGAATTCATATATTCTGCAGCTCTTGCGATCACGTTGATTGACTGTGACACCCTGGCATGCGCTGGGAGCTCCAAGCTCTTCCTTTAGCGACGGCTGGGTTCATTTGTGTTTTTCTTTCCCAGGCTGGAGCAGCAATGTTCTCCAGCACTTGGGTAATCCACACAGAGATCTAACGGTCACGAGGCCTCAGGGAAACGGTGTCATCAGCCATGAGCAAGTCAAGCAAATGCAATCCATTTACCACAGATACAGCCTAATGCACTGAGAGATGCACTGGGATAGAAGGAGATGGGATGGGCTTCCTGTTTAAAGCTGAAGCGTGTCATTTCTGTGCCACCAAACGAAATAGTCTTCCCTCTGCCTGCCATTGGTCAGACAAACTATTAACCCTGCCCCAAAACTCACACCAGTGGTTGATCCGGTGGTGCTGTGTCAGGCTCACTGATTGCTGATTGATTGATTTGTGGCAATAACAGTTCAAAAGTGAAATGGAAACAGCATTTAACACTACTGCTCATGATCAATTTAACATTAGTAATAAATCACCATATGTCTGTGTTTTCCAGGCCAGGTTTGTTGAATATAGGTGAACCAGCCACCCAGCCCTGGCTTGCAGACACATGGCCGAACAGCTGCTCTAATCACAATGACTGCACCATCAACTGCTGCACCGGCAGCAATGGAAACAGCGACAGCAACCTGGCCACCTACAGCCGCCCAGGTGAGTGTGTGTGTAGGAGTCTAGCTGTCGTAGTAGTGTGCAAAGGCATAATGCTATGCTCTATTCAAAGTGGGAACATTACAGTTATTAAAACTAGAGATTTTTTGCATTTATTCATTCAGCAAGCTTTTTTATCCAAAGAGACAAATGAGGAAGTACTACTTCTGGAAGAGTTTGACGACTAGAAAAACAGGTTTTATTATGGGAACTGTGACTCAAGGACTTGTTTAAATTGATTTAAAGCAATCATTTACCATTAACAGTGCGGCTTTCCCCCTTATACCACATTGTTTGTGCAATGACATTTTCGTAAATCTCGTTGAAGTTTGGGCTTGTTCGTTTCCACTGAAGTTTCCAACTTGGAAGCAGCACGTTCTAGTACACCTATCCAAGTTGGAAATTTCAACTTTCCAAGTTGAATGGAATGCAGCGCAAGTATCGTGTCCTTGCTTTGACACACAACTGTGTGTGTGATTTGTTGGAACGTGGACATTTTAGGGAAAATAAAAGCGTCCGATATTGAAAAGGCCCCGCAGGCTGTAGTCCAGCTAATCCAATCAGCCGTCTGATTTCCATACCGCCGTTAGAACCTTTTAATGCAGTTTCTCTAAGTGCTCGCTTATTCAGGAAACCAGGAGCTGTTACAGAGGTCAAAATAGACCTGAGAGGGAGAACAAGAGAGGGCGAGGAAAGAGAAGGAGTGATGGAGCACCTCCAGGTGGCTTTATTTCAGGAGTCAGCAAGTTGCTTTACAAACAAAAGAACGCCAGGTTGACTCGCGAGTCCAAAGAGACACACACGTTAATACACACGGTCACCCAGTTTTCTCAAAGCAACTCTTAGTTTGGACAGCGGTGTCACTGTTGGTTCATTTAATGATATTTAAATGTCACTACAAGAGCTTTTTTTGTTCTCAGCTATCAGCTGGTGCGACTAAGCCGTTGGCTAAGAGTATCTCATTCATAACAGAACCCTTAAATGCATCCAATCCTTTTAGAAAATGTCTTTCTATTGAATTTAAGAAATTAGCTACCATATTCATGGATAGGCCTGAGGATTAGGCTTTGTATTTGTTCAGACCATCCACAGAAACCGTAGATGGGGCTTTCTTAACCCAAAAAGCTTGGCTTTGCCTTTGATATCCATTTATTGGGAGTGTGTTTTCACTAACACTAGATTTTATCCCTGTCGCCTTCATCAAAGCAGGAATGAAGGATAAATGTTGAGTGATTCTCACAGCATGACGTTTTAAAAGCTTGACACCCGCTTGCCTGGTGTGCCAAATACTAAAAAATCTCCAGGATATTAACCGGATCAGTACCCACAGGGCTTCTCTGGAAAGACGACTTAGTTTGTCTCATTCCATAGGATCTTTTATCATTGATACGTCAACCTTTGAAGTGCAGAGCCGTTTCTTCTTATGGAAACACGAGCCATGCTCGAAATCCGTCCAATGGCAGGCCGTGGTATTTACGCGCCAAGCTTCTCGCTCAGATCCTGGGGAGGATTTGAATATTTTATGAGCCGGGGAAAATTGGATCTGTCAGAGGATGGTCTTTTACAGCGTTCCTCGTTTCGGAGCCTTTTGATTCGGACGTGTTGGAACATCCTGCTTGATGAGCTGGGATGCCTTTCTTGTGGCTGCTCAGGAAACTCAAAGTGACACGCTTGGCTTGTGTCGTGGACGAGGGAGGAGGAGGAGGATTGTGGTACAGTGTTAGGGATTCTCATGAAAAGTGTTATCTTGGTGTATATGAATTTCGAGTGTTCGACATTATCGTCTAAATTTCTGGTTTCAAGTGTCCTTTTTCATTCTCGTTGGTATAAAGCTAATCGGTATATATTAAAACCAACCTAGTGTCTTCACTCCACGAGTGTCTGTAAATGTCCCCTTATTTTAAAAGCACTTCAGTCTGATCCGTACATTAATACCTACAACATATCAGAATCCAGGTTTATCCTTAGATCCTAAACAGTCCTATCAAAAAAAAATGTCTTACTCCTCTTCTATCATCCAGCCGACTGCATCGCCAACTACAGCAACCAGATGGACAACAAGGCCAGCAACCTTCTGGCTCCTGACACGGGCCTTTATAGTGACGTGGACCTCTCCAACAAGATCAACGAGATGAAGACCTTCAACAGCCCCAACCTGAAGGACGGCCGATTCTTGGGGCCTGGTGGTCAACCTACGCCCTACGCCACCACCCAGCTCATCCAGTCCAGCCTGGCCAACAACAACGTGAACAGCAGCAGCGGCGGAAGTGGAGGAGGAAGTGCTGACCTTAACGAGAAGCAGAGCTGGAAGAGCAGCCAGGGAACGCCTCAAAAACAGGTCGACATCAACACGCCACTGCAGTATAACGTCATGGAGCAAAACAAACTGAACAAGGGTGAGTTTTGTGGAGTTCTTCGCGGTCCCCGAAAATTTAAGGCAGATTTATTTGAATTTGATTTTAAACACTAGTTCAAGCTCTTCAAAGAAAGCCACGCCATGTTTTTCTCGGTTTACCACAAAGGTGCGTCATCAGATTGCTGCTCTTCTTGTCTTGTTGTTCTATTGTCTCCTCATATTCAGACCACAATAAAAGCATTACACGATTTTGATTCCTAATAGCCTCCCTGGCACCTTTACACGTGGCTTTTTTTTTTTTTTACTTTCTAACCCCCTTTTTTTTTTCTTTTTTTTTTCGTCACGGTTGCTCATATTGCGTATATGTGTAATTCAACTCTGTGCTCTGCTAGTAAACTTAATCCATATTTATAGCTGTTGTTTTACTGTTTGGATGGGGATGAAGGTAAAGAGTAGACTGTAAAGTGTCGGATGTCTCAGAATAGTGTGAAGCCAGAGATCTTAGATTACTGTACAAATAAGGTGGAATGTAACTCAAGCTCAAAGCTATCCATTATCTGCTGCTTCATATTGTGCCACTAAAAAGGTCATTGTGTTTGCTTTTTGACTCAACTTGCATGAATCTAACTGCGTGTGGGTGTGATATTTCACACTTGGTAGACAATTGAAACCAGTCACCAACAAGTCATAACAGCTTATGACTGAAACCCTTTTGTAACCTTTTACCACTCAACTGTCTGATGTTCCACTCCGAAGCATTCTGCATTGAAGTGTCTACATTTTATAAGAGCTTACATTTGTCTAGTACACAAAATATATATTTTTTTCATTTACTCTGGTATGTAAAGGACTGGCTCATAATGCCTCACCTGTATGTATAATAAAAACTCAAAATCTCTTGACTGCAATCTCTTAGACCACTATCGAGGTGAGGGGCCCATCTCAGGCACCATCCCCTATAACCAGGCCCAGGACGTGCTCACAGGAGGAACCTACAGCAGCTCTGACAGGGGGAGCAGCACTTCTGGTAAGACATCCATCCATCCATCTCTGTATCTATCTATTAGGGGTGTAACGGTACACAAACATGATGGTTCGGTATGTACCTCGGTTTTGACGTCACAGTTCGGTATGGTTTTGGTAGAGCAGGAGGAAAAAATACTACACTTTTTTTTTTTTTTTTTTTTTTTTTTTTTTTAAATAAACAATGATTTACTGAACAAATTGCTCTTTCTTTAAATAAATTTTAATTATAATTGATAATTTTCTTTATCAAGAAAATGATAGGCCTAAAAATCTACCTCAGCTTCTGCTCTAAACTAATAGGGCGCCCTTTTACATTACTATAAGGTTACAAAAGCAGCTTTACAGAAAATGTTAAGTTTCTACATTATATTGAGGAGTGGGTTATTAGTGGTGACTATGGCAGAAATGTACAGTAAGCATCATGCAGTTAGTTACAAATTACACGTAAACAGACGGTGAACACTATTAACTGCAATGATTTTTTTTTTTCTCGATTAAACGTTGCGATTAAGCAAAATTTGGAAGTTTTATGTTGTTCCAGGGTTAGCATTTAATTACTATTTATTTTTAACTATAATAATCAACACTCAAATAAAAAAAATAATAAAAAATGTATGCAAACATGTAAATTGCGCTCAATTCAGTTTTTAAATTAACTTCTAAATTATAGGATACAATCTATTTTCTATCATTTACACGGTGGCTGTCATAGCTTGTTTCATAAAAGATTATTTAAATATACATTAAAAGATTAAGATATCAGATAACAGGTAAAGTAAAATATAATTAGTATATAGCCTAGTCTAATATTTTGCGAAATACTCTAGACTTGATTTCTCTGGTGAAGCGACGAGCTGTGGACACTGATGACTTGCCTGAGGTAAATGAATTTTATTTACAGGCTGTTTTAATCGCATCTTTCCACGAGTGTAAAACTGATTGTGCGATTACATGAAGCATGAGATGTTAGTTCATGTTTATTTCGCGTTAAAACTAGAAGTAAAGAGGAAGGGATGATCACACTCGCCCGCGCTCCGCGCTGCCATTAGAACTGAGGCTTCTATATAGTGATCCGTCACTGAATACATGTACCGTTACACCCTTCTTTCCATCCATCCTACCAACCAACCAAGTTGTCATAAAAATCTGCAGACATAACCTAAACGGTTAGCCTGGAATTGATTGTATTATTCCGTTTTCCTCTCATTTCCATTATTTCATTGCCTTTTCATCACTTAAGAGGCAGTAAATCAAATGCAAAACAGGACATTTACAAATCGCTCACTCATTGTTGAGAAACTCCAGGGAACAAAGAGAAACATTTGCGTCCGAACAAAAGGAGGCGATTCTTCCTCGCGATTTTTTGAGGTGCACGAGCGCATATCTTAAACGGCAGCAACAATCTCTCTCTCAGTCCTAATTCCTTTAGTTAAAAGCATGTTCCCTGTAGATTTCTAAGGTCTGCCGCATTTTCCTGGGATGTTTCTGATTTGGAGGATATCCCCCTCCCTTTTTGCGATTCGCCACACCGTCATTAATTACTCCAGCTTTCATCCATCCGACTCAAAGAAAGGGGGGATAATGTTGTCAGAAAGCCGGTGTTTGTTGCGGGACAAAGATAAATGAGGCCCATTCTGCGGCGTATGCAAGGCTGCCGGCGTAATGCATCGTGTCTATTTTTATATTGTATTTGAAGTTCAGGTAATTAAAGAGAGGGTCTGAGTGCGTGGAGGTCCTCACAGCTCATTGGCTCTGAATTTTAATTCCTTTCTGTTAATTGGCCTCCAATGTTTCTCTTTTTAATGCTCTCTCTCTCTACCTCTCCTCTGGGCAATGGAGAGTGTTAGTTTTGAAAAATGACTCATTTTTTGATGGAGAGCGCAACGTTAATTACAAATAGAGAGATAATGCACATAAGCGTTTTACACTGCATAAATTATGGTGTGGGTGTCATTAATGTTGCTTCTCCTGAGTGTAAAAGTGCCATTTGTTTCACACATTCATCAAGCTCACAAACAAACAGAAAAAGAAATGAACCAGAACTTATTAAAGCATTTTAGTTTGCAATCAAATTAATTTATAAGTTCAGATGGCATTGTGGGTTGGGAGTTGATATAGCTGTTTGTATCGCACTGAATGTGTATTTATGTATTTGCTTTACAGGAAGTCAAGGACAGAAAAAAGGTGGGCGATCTAAACAGATCAAACAGAACCCAATGAATTGGACCGAACTGTTGCCTCCTCCTCCGGTTAATCCACCACCGTGTCGGGAATATACCCTCGCGATGGACGACAGGTGAGATCAGCACACACAGGTTTTCACTTATGGTGTGTGTGCTTATTATTAGTGCCGTCAAACGATTAATCGCGAGTAATCGCATCCAAATTAAAAGTTTTTGTTTACATTATATGTGTGATGTGTATATTTATTATGTGTATATAAATACACAAACATATGGTATATATTTTGAAAATATTTGCGTTTATACATTTATATATTCATATTCTTATATTGTATATTATATATAAATCTATTTAATATATAAACAACATTTTTCTTGAATATATATACATGCATGTGTTTGTATTTATATATATATATATATATATATATATATAATAGCTATACACACATTATGTAAACAAAAACTTATTTTGGATGCGATAAATCGCGATTAATAGTTTGACAGCACTACTTATTATACACATATATTAGGAATAACATTCACAGTTTATGTATTTCATATTTTCTAAACATTCTAATGATATTTACATACAGCATTTTAATTGTGTGTGTGTATGTATGTGTGTATATGTATATATATAATTTAATATATACAAATAAATTAATAATATTAAATTGATTTATAAATCAATAAAATATTAGTATAATATAAATCATAATAAGAATAATTATATTATTTTAAAATAACATAATTAACTATTAATATTCCTTATATGTATATACATAACTTTAATAAAAATAAATTAACAAAATAAAACAATAAAAATTAATAAAACAATATTTTTAAATAACATGAATATATAAATTTATAATAAAGACATTTGTCAGACATTTTGTACAGCTACTTACAAAAAGTCTTTAACATTAAATACATGATTACACAACATATGCAAATGAGAAACTCCAGATTGCAAGTCATTTAAGTTTTTCAAAGTGATCATGTATTTTGGTGTTCTCTTCAGTTATGACACAGACCTACAGTGCCCTTTGCCGCCGTCTCGTATGTATCTGCAACCTGACGAGCTAGAAGAGGAGGAGGAAGAGGTGGAGTTAGAGCGTGGACCTACGCCGCCCGTACGGGGAGCGGCTTCCTCACCTGCTGCCGTGTCCTACAGTCACCAGTCCACCGCGACTCTCACCCCGTCCCCTCAGGAGGAGATGCAGCCCATGCTGCAGGATAACCCTGACCTACACGAGCGCAGGTACACTAGCTGCAACAGCTTGACAATGCTTTTTTTTTAAAGAACCATTTACAGTTTGATACAGTTGGCATCTGTCATCCTCCATTAGGCGACTCTTGGTGAGCCCGCCCCCTCCACCACGCCCCCTCTCCCCTCCGCACACGTACGGCTACATATCTAGCCCCCTGGGTCTGGACACGGACGGGCTAGAGGAAGAAGAGGACGAGGAAGAGGGTGACGAGACGGATGCAGAGGTTGCTCGAGTCCACCAACTCCACACCCACCCTCACCAGCAGCACTTGCCCCAGCAGAGGGCTCTCCTGCGGGGCCTGGAACAGACCCCGGCCTCCAGCACCTGCGACCTGGAGAGCTCCGTCACCGGGTCTATGATCAATGGCTGGGGCTCGGCTTCAGAGGAGGACAACGCCTCGTCGGGTCGCTCCAGTGCCGTCAGCTCATCGGATGGATCTTTCTTTACCGATGCTGATTTCGCCCAGGCTGTGGCAGCTGCGGCCGAATATGCTGGTTTACGAGTGGCAAAGCATCCTGGGAAAGGCCACCATCAGCTTCCAGTGTCTGGAGGTACTGGAACGTGTATATTCTTTTTTAATAAACATTCCTAATGTTATTGTGCATATTTAAAACAGGCCTAATAGTATAAACCAACTCCTGAATCCATTTTCATGGACAAACTCAAGCCCAGCCTACATTATTTTCTACAGACTATTCTGTTTCATTTGGAGATATGCCACATTGTGGATGATATGGAAGTCTCCCACCAAAAACTCATAATATTTGCTCATGAATTTAAATGATAATGGTTTTAAATGGAGACACTAACTGTAATGCTATACATCCAACAGCGGCTAAATTAATTTGTAGTCAATTCTGCGGCCTTTAATAGAGCTGAACTAAGCAAAGCCTCTGTCCTCTAATTTGCCAGCAGCACGGAAATACCAAAACCTCCCTGCGGGACACCGTCCAGGCAGCCCAGTGTCCACAGACAGTAACGTTAGCGCAGCCCCGGGTCAGAGGAGGCCCCTAAAGAGGCAAAAACAACATCCAGCTGCTCAGACAGGCTACCAGCGCCGAGAGGCCTACACAGAGGGTACGTCCACACTCAATTCTGCTTTGTGTCATGAATCATGAATACTAAATACTTCAAATTTAAGAGAAAATAATAAAAATGAATATTATAAAAAAAATATAAAATACTACAAAAATATAAATTCAAAACAAAATGAATTACAATATTTTTATCATTTGTATTCATATGTATTATTAATAATAATAATAATAATAATAATAATAGATAAATAAAATACATTTAAAAGTAAATTAAATAATTGTAAATTAATTTTATGAAAAATTAAAATGAAACCTAAAAATGTTACCAAAATATTATATTTAATAATTTGTATTCTTTATTATTATTATTATTATTATTATTATTATTATTATTATGATTAATAATTTATAAGTAAAATGCATTTAATTGTAAATTAAGTAATTTTATATTTTAAGAAAAATTTTAACTAAACATTAAAATGTTACCAAAAGATGAAACATTATAATATAATTAACACAAACGTAAACATACAATAATTTAACAATTTATAATAATGTATTAAAATATTATAATTTATATTGTTACAATATTTTTAAGAAAATAATAATATTTTTTCAACAGAAAATGATTACAAACTTTATACTTATGTTTATATTATTTTATTATTTCTTTCATATATTATGAAATTAATAATATCATTTACAGTATTTTAGTAACATTATAATTTTTGTTAGTTCTTAATTTAATATTATAATCTCATTTATAATCTCATATATAATTTTTTTTTTCTTATGACCATGCGGTATGCTGCTCTGAATTATTTTAGACTAGTTAACCGATAACTTGTAAGTGTGGCACTGATGTCTTTTTGACCAGTTCATTACAACGAACCGATTCATTTTGTTCACACATCAACACCATTCAAAATGGCGGTCATGCATTTATATAAATATTGATTTAACCAAAAATATTGAAGTTGATTAAAAAGTCCATGACACACTACCCACACACTAGTATAAGACAACAAGCATCTTCCAAACATTTAATCAACACAGAGCAGGATCATAAAGAGCGAGGGGGTTGGAGAGGTCAGTTCAGTGGGCCGGCGGCGTCATAAGCGACCACTCCTGCTTCAGTCTCTAATGAAATTGCAGCAGGTGCCAAAGCTTCACCGAAGAGCTCTCCGAAGGCTTCAGAAAGGTCACGTTATGTGTGTGATGCGTGTGGAACTGCAAAAGGAAGTGCTCACAAACGCATCCAAACTTTCTGCTCTCATTCGTGCGAGTGTGTATTTGTGCACACGGTCTCATCTGCTGCGTCTCATCATTGAGTCAGTTGTCCTTGTGTGTTGACACTAAGATTTAATATCAGACACACACAGGCCTTGGTCGGCTCTATCAGATCAACTAGCCCCTCTCATCTGTCCTTCACTCCCTCCCTTCACTGTAATCTCTTCCTCCCCCTCTTCTAATCTCCTCCGCTCCCTCTCTCTCTCGTCTTTGTTCGCTGTTGGCCGCTGAAGAGACCCAGATTGATCAGTCTGTGTCAGCTCAAGTTTCTGTTGAATGTGTGATTTGATTTGATAGGCCTTCGTCGAGTTACGCTGTGTGGGAGGGTTAAATACAGCGTTTCGCACGGAAAAGAAGAAGAAGGTTGTCGTTTGAATACGCTTCACACAAACACACTCAAAACTAAATGATCTGAAACACAGATTGCCTACCAACCCCCCAAATACCACGCATCAAACACGCACTCCCCCCGCCTCTGTTAATTTTGCTCTTGTTTGCTCAGTGCTTTGGGTGACACCAGGCTTATTATCTCGTCCTCCTCCAACTCCTCTCCAGAAGGCCCTGTTAACCTTTCATCTGCCTCCACTTCTGTCTGGAGAGAAAAGAGCCAGTCTTTTCCAGACGTTCTTCTCTCTCTTTGTCTTAGTTTCCTCCTTTAGCATGTTTCTATTAGAAGTTTGTTTTCAGATTTCAAGAAAAGTTTTCTGCAGGAATGCTGAAGGATATCTTTGGTTATCAAACGTCTTGAAGCAAATATGAATTAGAACATTTGTAAAGCGGCTGAAAAGTAACTGAATAATATATGCAAGTGGAATAAATTTCCATGACTGGAGATTGCTGTAACCCGCAGACTAAAAAACAACCTGCAGCAACAGTGTAAAACTCGCCCGATTCTGCGGGAAAACCAAAGACTTGGCAAAACTGGCTGGTTGAAAACTGTTGTTTCTTTTCTCTGCAGCCAGGCAAAATAAAACTTTAGAAATAGGCTGCAGAAATAGGTTTTATGTCCCTGTTTGAATAGTGTATGTTAAGCAGTTAATAGTAATAATAAAAATAAAAAAAATCAACATTTATAAATTAAATCTAAAAGTAAATTAAATAATTTATAATAATTTATGAATTTACAAAAATGTTAAAATGATGCCAAAATTAATCAAATCAATTAATTGAATAATTAATTAAAAGTAAATGAAATAATTAATGATTTATGAAAAAAAAATATTAGTGATTCCAAAATGATAATCTACATTAAGTCATAATATTTATTAAGAAATAATAATAATAATTGTAAAAAATTACAAATGTATAATATAATACTGTTTGAATTATGTGTGTTTGTTGAGCAGCTTGAGGTGATTTATAACATCGTCAAAAGTTTGGGGTTGGAAAGGTTTTTTTTAAAATAAATGTTCTGATCACCAAAGCTGCATTTATTCGATCAAAAACACAGTAAAAACAGTAATATTGTGTAATAGCATTAAAGTTTAAAAGATCTACTTTCAGATTTTAAAATGTAATTTTTTCATGTGATGCAAAGCTGAATTTTCAGCATCATTACTCCAGTCTTCAGTGTCACATGATCCTTCAGGAATCATTCTAATATACTGATTTGCTTATGGAATACGTATCAATGTCGAAAACAATTATGAGGCTTAAAGGGGTCATATGATGCGATTTCAAGTTTTCCTTTGTCTTTGGAGTGTTATAAGCTGTTTGTGCATATATACGATCTGTAAGGTTGCAGAGATTAAAGTCTCAAACCCAAAGTCTTTATAAAAGTTAAAAGACTGCCACGCCCTCCTAAAACGGCTCATTCAAACACGCCCCCACATGTCTGTGTCACGGTGTGGGAAGATTTGCATAACACCGCCCAAATGTATACGCAATGAAAGAAGGTGTAACTTTTATTCTCGCTGTAGTGTTTCTGCCGCCACCATGTCGTGGAGACGCTGTGTGTTGGCTTGCTCAGTTGTGGATGCTTAATTTCTAGCGATTAATGTCAATTTGATTTCACAGATACTATTTAAACTAAACTGAGCTAAACAATGACATCTCTGAATTCAATAATGAAATGCCATTAACTGAAAATTGAGTGTTTAATCTTATCATTATACATTACTGACACTCTATCCTCCAATTTGATTCTGTTAAGTGCTTTGACACAATCTGTATTGTTAAAAGCGCTATATAAATAAAGATGACTTGATTGACTTGTTTCCTTGTGAAAGAGAAAGTACTTTGTTTGGCCTTCCAAATGAGTACACAACTAAAAATCAGTGGTTAAGCTATATTTACAACACTGTTCCAGAACAGTACAACGCACATATTTGAGTGTGTGCAGCGCATTTTATGGAGGACTATTTCCTGATCCTGGGAGAGAGTAGCCTACAATGTGAACACTATGAATGGCTGTGATGTGAACACTATAAAGTGGGGCAATTCCACCGTCGCAAGGACAGTCTGGTGCTTCTGACTCACAGCCTGTAAGTACGTTTCGATATTTGAAGAATTTGTTACTGACTATTCAAACGCGAGTTTTGAGCAGTGTAGAGTAGTGCTTGTTTGGCGTTTCTACGATCACAAATGCCAGACACAGCATCACGACATGGTAAGGGGCGTAACATTTCTGTCACACGCTTGAGGTATTCGGCCAATCACAACGCACTGGATAGCTGGCCAATCAGAGCACGCCTCGCTTCTCAGAACGATGAGCTTTGTAAAAATCGGCGCGTTTCAAAAAGGCGGAGCAACAATAATGTACAGTATGTGGAAAATAATGTTTTTTGAACCTCAAACCACATAAACACATTGCATTACACCAAATACACAAAATAATGTTCTTTTTAGCAACATCATATGACCCCTTTAATATTTTTGTGAATTAATTTTTTTTTTTTTTTGATGAATAGAAAGTTCAAAAGAGCATCGTTTTGCAGCACAACTCTTGAATTTAAAACATTGTAAATGTCTTCACTATCACATTGAATTAATTCAGTGTATTCTTGTTGAGCAAAAGTTTTCATATCTTTAAAAAAAAAAAAAAGTCTTACTGACACCAAACTTTTGAGTGCAAAAAAGCACTAAACATCAATCATTCATACCACATCTAAGCAAGAAAGGACGTGTTTTACGCTACTAGTAATTTCACGGCAGTGCAGGCACTACTCACACAAATAAGGACAGCAGCGCTAGCTGTTGTATAAAGCAGAGAGAGAGCCCTCCCTCGTCCACCCCTCTCGTAAATCTAACAGATCTCTTCTGCTCCTGTGAAATGTGGCCCGTCTCTCTCACCCTGGCATCGATCCACCGCCTGACTACCGCAAGACACCACAGGGCTTATAAAAACCATCCACGTCCACCAACCACTGACCCTTCTCGTATTTTGCTGAGTGTCAGAGCAGTGATGAAGCAGCACTAAGCTCTCCTGGACAAAACGAGACACGCGCTTGGTGAAGACGTCGGGTGTGCTCTGACCTTGAACGGGTAAAAATGTTGACGCAGCACCCGAGCACCATTTTAGCACTTTTTAAACTTGTCAACAAGAGTCTAGCAACGCAACGTTTGCGTAATACGGGTGTATTTGTGACTCTGGCGCCTATTGGGATGTCATTTCATATGCATGTTGATTTGAAATTGAATCAGGTTTCAGCATCTCTGGCACAAGTTTACGAGATCCGTCACGCACAGTTTGGACGACATTTTTAGCCGATGCTTTTTAACAAGAACGGCAATTGTAAACAACCCTGAATAACTGGCACGGGAAGCGCGGAGACATCCAGTGACAGTGATGAACCGTCATTCACAGTTTCTCGACTGACTAGCGGCGCTGCGGTGGTAAAGAGCTCCAGCGTGCAGCTGTTTGGAGGGTTACGACGCAACAGCACAGCTGTGTTTCCATGGCACCTTCCGGGTGCCAGACAAATGAGTTCTGGTGTCAATTAGCTGAACGTCTGCTTCTGAAGGACACTAGCATGTGTGAACATCCACCTTATTTTGCAATGTGGAAGTAAGCTATTTTCTGTAAATGAGTGAGACTTCTGATTCATTAGCCGCTAAATAACTAGAACAAAAACAAAGTGCGGTAAAACTGCTACAAACCAATGCGATTAGTATTACAGCAATGCATCAACCTTCGGATGAGATGTTAAACCGAGGTCCTGACTCTCTGCGGTCATTAAAAATCCCAGGATGTCCTTCGAAAAGAGTAGGGTATAACCCCGGCATCCTGCCAAATTTGCCCATTGACCTCTGACCATCATGGCCTCCTAACAATCCCCATATCTGCTGATTGGCTTCATCGTTCTGTCTCCTCTCCACCTGTAGCTGATGTGTGAAACGCGCTATATAAATGTAACAATTCGATAGTATAGTTATTATTATTGTTGTTATTAATTATTATCATTATAACCTTTCTGTGTCAATAATAAAAAAAAAAAAAACATTAATTATTTTTTCATTAACATAATTTTTAACAACGGTTCTGATCATAACTACCAAAAAATTATTTATTTTTAGGATTTTAACCCTTTTAAAAAAAAATATTACAACACAAATTTCTCAGTACACACATACAAATCACACTCTGCTATCCATATTAATTTTGGGATTAAACATTGCCATTTTATGGATTTTAATAGGGACATTTTATAGTGTAGTCCTTAATTTAACAATTTTTAATTTAACTTTTTATTTTTAAAAAAATAAAATAAATTAAATTATATATATATATATATATATATATAATTTTTTTTTTTTTTTTTTTTTTTCTTTTACTATTTTGTACCAGATTTAAGAAAGGACAATTCCTTTATAAAATAAAAATACACATTTCTGGCTAAATTTATGCTGTTTGCATTAACACAGTCAAAATGATCTAAATTATAAGCGGATATCTCTTCACATTCAAGTTACAAATTGTCACACCTGTCTTATGTTAAAAATAAGGTGGATGGTGAACTATAATGTCAAGCATATCAAACATTCACACAAAATAAATGCTTTTCCTTTTGTTTTCTCACAGATCTCCCCCCTCCTCCGATTCCTCCTCCAGCTATGCTGAAGTCTCCAACACACCCGGCCAAAACCATCCCGGAGGGCCCACGGGGGGCCATGCCGCCCAGATCCAGTTCTGCTGATGGCAAGGACAAGCGAACGGGTTCGGGCGGATCCAGACCCCGGGATGGCTCGGACACCCGGACCAGCTCTTCGGAACGGAGGGAGGGCCAGGAGGTACAGAAGAGTCAGAGGACAGGGAAAAGCAGCAAACAAGATGCCGGTGCAGGCCATAAGAGCCGCCAGCACCCAGGTACTGTGCTACAGTCCTGTTTTCTCATGTTAAATACTATAGTAAATAATGCTCACTTAAAGTCACTTACCTTTCATTTTCATGTCTCTTTCAGGCTCAGAGGACATCCTACCTTATAGTCGCCCATCTTTCCCAGCCGTCCACAGTCCTCGTGGAGAAAGAGACCCCAGCTCCTCCAGTTCACTGTCCTCTCGGGGGTCCGGTGGACGACGGCGAGGTGAAGGGGCTCCAGGGGCCCGCAGAAACCCTGCAGATGTTGGGCTAAACACCATAGGAGCCTTCCAGACAGGAGGGGAAGAGCTTGAGGTGCGTCCTCACTTCTAACATACCTGAAAATGGAAAGAATACATGATTCTGATTGGTCAATAGCAATCTTTGTTCAACCCCATTTATATATTTGACAAGATACAAACCAGAGCACCCTGTTATTTTGCAAAAACTGCGACTAGTGTTGTTAATGTTCATTTAAACTTATTATTATTATTATTAGGTAATTTAAATAAATCTGAAATATAAATATTATACGAAAAACTTATTTTAAAAATTAGTTTGTTGCCGAAGCAACAATTCTAATTTCCGCTTAATTAAATGACAAAAAATAAAAAAATAAACAAAATAAACATGACAAAAATAAATGAAATTGAAATAAAAAATAAATATTAGATGGAAAAACTTTAACTGAAATTAAAAATGTTGCTTTTGCAACTAAATGAAATGTTTTATTTAAAAAATTAAATGTTAAATTAAAATAAATTGAAATATAAACTGACAAAAGACTAAAAAATATTATAAAAGCACATAAAATTACAAAACTGAAAAAAAGAAAAAAATGTGATATAGAAAAATAAAAGCAGTGTCAAAACATGCTCTAATCGTATAGAAATAATATTAAATAACACTGGTATTACTGTGCTCTTTGAATGGTGCATATTTGTTGTTTCCTTGTATGATGTTTGCTATAATGCTTCAATCTTTTGTTTTCAGATGGTGGAGAGCTGAAGATAAAAAATATGGCTGCCTAAAGTTCCTCAGCAACCATCTTCAGCGCAGTTTGACCATCTCGGCGGTATCTTTTACTGAAAACTACCGACCCAGAGTCACGTTTGGAAAACTGACCGACCATTCTTCATTTATTTACCTTAATTTTCGATGTGCATTTAAAGAAGAAAAAAGACAGAAGAAAAGAAAAAAACGAAGGGTGCATTTGAGAGGGGCTAAAGCAGTTTTGTTTTGATTCCAATGCAATATGATGCGTCCGTTAGCTCCTGAAAACGATTATGGCTTTGTTCACCTTGGCGAGAAGGTTGTCAGTCAGCTGTTACTGTAATGAAACTCCAGGCACAAAGGGACTGACTGACATGTACATACACGTGTATACATATCTAACTGTCTTTTATAATCCATTGTGGTACATTAAATTTGTCTTCCTTGGCTTATTTGAATAATTTTAAAATTACGCCAGTTAATATAATTTTTTTTATAGCCGCCATCCTGGTTGTAAATTGTCATAGTGTTTAAACTGCCCCAGGAAAAGTGCCACATTTTGAGAGTTATTGTTTGTTCGTTTTTGTTTTTTGTAATGCACTGTTATTCTTTTTTGTCATTGTCGATGTTTGTTGTTCTATGTTTGACTTTGGTTTTAAAAGCACAATCACTAAACTTTATTTTGAACCATGTTATTGATTAACCTTTTTGTCTTACGCGAGGGGAGCGCGGACGGTACGACAAAAGGAATTGTTAAACCTGTTGATGTAGGGTTATGAGAAAAGAAAAAAGGATAAGCTGTTTACAAACGAGTGAATGAATGGAAACGAATCCTTGCATCCTTGCCTTCGGTGTCTTTTCCAGATTCTCATTCCAGCTCTAGACATCCTGCAAAAATGAAATAAAGAAATATACAGGAATTAATGCAGGGATGTTATGTTTACGAAAGTATTGCTCCACCTGTGCACTTTCGTTATTAAAAAAGAAAACATTTTTCGATTCACATATGCACTTAACAGGAAGTGGGTGTCGGTTTGAGAATCTGGGGTGTTCGTGATTGGCTGGCCGAGGACCCGGCTTGGCTGCGTTGGTCACGATCTAAAAGGGGTGAGGATGTGAGTGTTAATTCATTTGACATCTGCAAGCATTTGTTTCTTAAAACAAAAAAAGCATAGAAAAATGAAGAAAAAAAATAAAATCGAAATACTGAAACTGACCTGCTTGTTTTGTGATAATCCACTCTGATACATTTTGTGACACTTGAACCCATCACCTAAGACACAGACCTGACCCTAAAAAAAAAAAACTAAACCTTACCACAAGGAGAACTGTACCTCAAGAAAGTCATCCAATTTTGGTTAGTTCTCTTTAAAGATATGAATAAATAAAATCCCAATAGAGCACTGTGTATGTATTGGCCACTGCTCTCATATATTGAAATGTGCAATCCATCAGGGCCTTCTGTGCCATTTTATATAGTGCCTAAAAACTCCTAATAGTAATTTAATTAGGTTTGTTTGAAGTACTTATGGTAAATAGAAGCTAAGTAATTACCAAGATACACTATGCAACTCATTCATTCTTTTTGCACTGTTCAAAACTGAAAATAATTGAAAGTAGTTTTATCAGGATTTAACTGCTTAAAAAGCCTACTTGCCTTCGTCAGTGAATACATTTCATAGGGCTGACAACATGCGAAAATATTAACATAAGTTGAAAACTGACAATGCATAAACAGCGTATGTGTGATTTAACACCAAAGAACAAACACTTAATAATTTTACAAAATATTATACTAGCCATAAAACACTATATTATTTGTTATAGCCACATTACACTAATTTGGGAAAAAAAAGAAAGAAAGAAAAACACTGTACTGCCTTTGACACGAACCACGGTTGATATAGGAAGCATTTTCTTTTAAACATTATATTTTTTTATATGTTTAAACAACATATTTATTTTACTACAAAACTACACATGGTTAGATTAATTTTAGTATTTGCACCGAGCATTGTTTTCACTGAAAAGAGTCCCTGTGTCCCCTATTTTGTTGCATCCCATCTTTTTTTTTTTTTTAACATACGAATAAAGGTCCCTTAATAAATGTGTCTGATCAGAACCCAAAACCAGCCTCATTATATCAGGCCTATTAGTCATGTAGGCAACCCGCCGACAAGTCGATTTTGTGAAGGTATAGTTTGCAGCGCAACCTTTATAGGGAGCCACCGCACTATGACAACTATATAGGCTACAAGCTCCATTTGAAAACCCACTGAAAAATATTGGGACATAAAGAAAGTAAAATGTCAAATGCATGCCTTCTCCTGTGCATCTGCCAGGCGTCTTGGTTGCTGTCAGAAAACGAGAGCAGTTCCCCACAGGTGTTCCCCTATTAAACACCTTTTAAACAAGAACAAATCTAGAGCAACCGAGAGCTTCCCCTCTGGCTCGATCCATCATTTTAATGAGCTAAGGTGTGTATGCTGCGCACAATGAGGCACAGGTGATTAAAGCTAGTACACACACACAGACACTGACTGTGCCGCTAATATTATGAATCCATGTAGCCTAGAAATGACTGACTGTACATCGTGCTCATTATTATAAGATGACTTTCAGTACCTGACGACTCTGGGTCAATTCCTCATTGCTATGAAACACACAGCCGTTAGCTTCACCAAACTCAGGCTGAGAATGAAAATGGCTCATTTATTTGAAAACAGCACGTGCTTGACTAGAAAATGCAAGCTTTTTGTTTTTAGAACATAAATGGAGGCGATCAAAAATGAAATGAACAAACCATCCAATCTAGCTTTGTTGCGGCGCTAATGAGCGCTCGCTAGTTAAATGAGACGCTAAATTCTGAGCTAATACAGGCAAACATTCAGCGTTTTCTGCTGTGGTGATGTGTAGGGTTTAACCTAATATCCTTTGTTAAGAAATTCATGTCTTATTTTTCACCCAAACTGGTTTAATTAACCCCACACGCATAACGGGAGACAATTAAGAGTAACAGCTGTATGCTGTCAGGAAAGCCGTCCTCCTGTCTGCTGCTGCCCACTGAGACCCGTGTAGATCAATCCCACCTGCTCACCCACCACCCTCATTCACCCGGATCACTCCATTTCATTTATAACATCTTCTCTGGAGAAGAGATGACGGAATTTGGATTTGTGGAGTGAATTCATTTTCTTTCTTTGTCTCCTAAGAAATTTAGCAATACATCAATTGCTCATCAATGGATGCTCTTCAGTGAATGGGTGCCGTCAGAATGACAGTCCAAACAGTTGAAAAAGTATTCCATTATGTGTGTTAATCACAAACACACAGCTTTTCACTGAAGACATTAATTGATGGACTGGATTGGTGTGGATTACTTGTATATTATTGTGGGAAAAAAAAATTGTGTTTGGACTCTCAATCTGACGGCACCCATTCACTGCAGAGGATCCATTGGTGAGAAAGTGATATAATGTTCATATTCTCCAAGTCTGTTTTGATGAAGAAACAAACTCATCTACATCCTGGATGGATGAAAAAAGTTCATTTTTGGGTTAACTATTCATTCAAAGTGAACAGCTTATTTTACTAGAATTGATCAAATTAATGTTTGCACCATAGAAGATTTAATGAAATCAATCATTTAGAATTTTTAACTTCTTTTTAGAGTGTTCCTTCTTTAATTCCTTCATACCTTTCCCCCAGTCCCATTTTTTTTCTTTTCCCTCCCTTCTTCCTTCACATCCTTTTCCTTCTACAGCATGTGTCTCCTGATAAGACGAGAACTTAAAATAACAACAGCTCATCACCCTGGAAAATTTTGTGGACGAATTTGTCGAATTCAATTAAACCGATGCCCGACTTTTCTCCAGTCGTCTTTCTCTCAGCTGTAGTGCTGGTCCTCCCCTGAGTCTCACAGCTACCAAACTGCAGTTTTTTTTTTTAATAACTCCATTTTAATAAGTCCTTCCAGTGCTCAGCTCAGCAGAACTCACTCCATCCGTGCTCAGACCTTACAATTAACCTGGACGAACTTCACCTCTCCTTCCCGCAGTCGGTCCTGCACATCTCACAGGCTGACGTAACCTCACCCATCCCATCAGCCAATGAGTCACGGACAGTTTTTCACCAACTTTATTATTAGTTTTCACCAATTACATTATAAGGCTCCATCGCATAGTCAGGAAGATGCTCAGTCAAATTTATGCAACTATCTCTCTGCCAAAAGCTCTGGAACGAGCCAAATCGAAGGCGACCGACTGGAAGTAAATGTGTGAAGCAATCAACAGTTGCTGACAAAGACGTTCTGCTCTATCTTAAAGGAATATGAATGGATGAATTATGCATCAAGATGTCTCCATAAACCAATGATTAAAAAGAATGACATGCCAAGAAGATGAATGGCATGATTCCTTACAGACCTGCAATGCCACATGGTAACGGTTTCAGACTGAACCTTTCTATTACATTAATTTTTAAGCTACAACCTTCAGTAAATGTAAATGCAAAAACAGGTCTCCTGTTGGTGAGGATGCTTAAACAAACATAGTGCCAAAGTGTTTCAACATTTCAGGGAATTTATTTATTTTTTTAATAAAATTAAAATTAAATGACTATCTTTGCATAGTAAGTTAAAGACATACCAAAACTGTCTCATTATTTACCCTCATACTGCCCCGGATGCATGTGATTTTTTACTCTTAAGATGAAAAATGACTAACTGATACAACCATCGCTTCTGGCCAAGTGTGAAGCATGTTATGAAACTTGACATCAAACTTGATCAGAACTCGTAAACCCATGTGTGACAGTTGGCCAAAAGCATTGGTTTATAGTTTAAAAATGGTTTAAAAAGTGCAAAATATTAGTGCGAACACAAATCTTTGTGGTAAAAATCTTCATTTGTGAGTAAATAATGAGAGAACTTTCATTGATGGGTGGAGTTAACCTTTAAGGTAGAAGAATGTGTTTTATCTAAAAAAAAAAACTTTCAAATAAAACGAAGCCACAACATCCAATTCATTCAAAAAACCAAACTCTTTAATCACTTTGTTTTGTTATGAGCTCCACAGACAGTTACTAAGCTGAAACACCACGATGATTGACCATGTCCAAACAGCGTTTGAAGAGGTCCGCAAACACACAAACAGGCTAAATTGGCATGTTTTTGTAGTTAAATGACCTGCTGAACAGACACACAGCGATTGCAGCATGATGAATGATGAAGACACGGGTGAACGGCCAGGAGAGGCTTGTGAAAGCAAAGAGAAACGACTGAGGCATCTCTCGCTATTAGCCTGTCGCTCCTTTTAATTCATCCTTGAAGAAAAACTTTCCCTGTGCCTCGAACCAAAAACAGAACGTGAAAACATTTGGAGGGCACATTCTCAAACTCTACCCTTGTCTAATTTCGACATACTGTATGCAATTCACCTCTGAATGTTGTTTTTACGGAGACAAAACCAGCGGCTCTCACAAACAAGGGGCTCCCCTCTGGTGGTCTCTGCCTTTTTATATTCATTGCCTGCTGATTAAGTGTTCTCTTCACTGCCGCCATCAATGCATTGAACACCACTTCATGCCCTTCACGTAGAGGTAATTAGTTAAGGCTGTCTCCTATCATACCTACTGACAGCAGCTGTGAATCTGCAGACGGCAGTAAAGCTCAAGGTTCTGTTCGAGGCTTGTTCTATTGATCTGCACCCCGTCTCCTTTTACCAGTTTAATGACCCCCTTGATTTTCAGCAGAAAGGGTAATACAATATTGAAATGTCAGATGATTAATGCCGTTGTTCTTTTGTCTGGTGAGGGTCTTGTTGGGGAAGGTGACAAATTTCTTGCCCTTTTCGCTTTTTGGTCTGGTGGCGCACCGGGGTGGCCTGATCCATCGGAGGGAGGGAAATACAGGGCGAAGGAACAGAAGAGCAAAGGAGGAGGAGAAGAGGAGGATGACACCACACAGGGGACGGGTTGGCTTGTTCTGGTTTTGGTGTGAGGGAATAGATTGGATAAATCCATCTTCATTAAGTTGATGGGAAGATGTAGAGAGATGCTACTTGGTGTGTGTGCATGCATGCATTTGTGCAACTAGCTCTTAGAAATGCGCTGCGTGTGTAAACTAATCGTTTAAAATATGCATTTAACAGATGTCTTCAAAGTGTATACGTAATACAAGAATGCACGTTAATAGCTCTACAATGAAAAATGTCATATTCAGTGCATAGCAAAAGCGAGAAATGGGGCCAGATGGGTGGAGTATGTATTTCTATAGCATTTCACAGATGCATGGATCTTAGCTTGTATTTGCAGCAGGGATGCTAATCCAAGATCAAGATCAGGGTTACATCAGTAGCTCCACTGTAACAATTACAGTCTTACACTCTCAAAAAAGACAACAGCAGGTTGTCAGGAGATTATCTTCTGATGATCTCAACATGTTCTCATGTTAAACATTTCAAACAGAACTCAATGGCAATGAATAAAAAAGTCATATTTCTTACCAGCCATGAAAATATATTAAAAATGCATATATATATATATATTTATATTTAACATTTTGTCAATTTTGTTCATATTTGTTTTGGTTCTTTTATAACGTATTGCAACACAGTTGCAGATAAAAATAAAGACTTTAGGTATTATAGATAAACTCTATATGCTAAATATCACTAAATGTTTCATAATACAGTGCTTACTGTGAATCAAACTTTCCTTCTTAAAGGACTTGGCGTTCACTCCCTTCTGGGATGCTAAAATGCTAATTGCAGCTAAAACTGCATCCACACACACTGTGCATGCAAAATACTGTGCATAAACTCATAAATCCTTAGACTGTCTGCATACCTTACTCCTTAGACAACTCCTCTGGCATCCATCCTCCAACTCCACCTTTACTTCTGTAATTAATTAGGTCTGGGTAGTGCTGAGCCGAATCTAGTCTCAGTCTTTCAATCCAGTTTACCTTTATTAACATGAACGATTATATGACCATATTAAATAGTAAAATTGCATACGGTGTCCCTAAAAAATATATGGACATTTTTAAAAATCTGTGATCATTCAAAAACAAGCAAATGCTACAATGCTAACAGCTGCTAAAAACTGTATATAAACAAAGGTTTTAACACGAACCCCTTCGCTGGCATCACCTAAATATTAATGAATATGAATTGAATACATATTCACATGCTATAAACATCAACCAATTTTGAGTCATATTTCATGTTCCGTTCCTGACCTAGCAAAACCGAACACAGATGACAGAAACCGCTAATACTGATACATCACACTGTTGAGAGTTTAACATTATCAGCAAACATCATATTTGCAGAGGGTCAAATTCTTTGACATCAATATTTAGTTTCCTGCAAAGAAAAACAATTGCATAATGTGTAAATATTGTCGTAGGGACCTATACATTGACCATATTTATTTTCACAGTTGTGTTATCTGCATACATGCCTCTCGTTTGTGTTTTTTAATTAGGAACCGCAGCGTTCAGACACAATACAGATAATCTCCTTTCGGTCTGAGATGGGGGGAAGCCGAGCATGAAAGTAATTGGTGAGTGGAACACAAATTGGATGGTAACGTGATGTGGTTTCTATCCCTCCGAGGCAGAATTTGCACATCCATTAGAACAATGCTGTTCTCTGCACATTTCCAAACGTTTTATTACTCACACACGTACACATTTATGATCAAATACTTAGCAGGCTTAGTGATAAAATCCCACGTGAAGGGGTTATAAACCCATGATAATATTAAACACAATGGCTTTGTGTAAGGGGAGGTATTTATGATTGTTTTACAATGCAGTATGACAAATGTATGTTCTGTCACCAGTCTGAATGAAATAAAGATTAAGTGGCTGCAGGGCATTAAAAAGCATCATGATAATGTGTGCTGGGAAATACCGATAAAATCTGAAATGTAAAATATGTTGCCTTCATTTACTTGCTTTTTCAAAGCGCTTTATGAGCAACACCAAAATGGGACTGCAATATGTTTGGGGGAAAAAATGTAAACTGATAAAAAGGCAATTTACTTGCATTCAAGTCAAATAAATGATTACATAATAACTGCTTACCCACAGAGACTTATATATATGATGGCTGCATGCCATCACGCAACTCCATGTATTTTTATTTTAATTTTAATTTTTTCCCCTACTGAATTAGGTCTGGGAAATTCTCCTTCCTGTACCCCTGTATTGAAAAAAGCAAGACAAAGCATTATCTTTCATGACCAAAAAAAAAAAAAAAAAAAAAGATTTATAAGAACATTTAAATATGAAATAGTATGTACAGTGAAACTAAAAAAATGTATGAGATTCAATGACATTGAGATGAAAGTGCTATATAGAAATGTGAGTGTCTATGTTGGTTTCATACATTTCTTAAAAACATGTCTAGTATTTTGTTGCACAAAAACAACATCAAAAGATTTGGAACAACAGGAGGAGTAAATGATGACCATTTTCATTAGATGACACTCAAATTGTTCAGTCAACTAGCTGCAAAACCTTGTGATTCAACTGACCTTTTTGGCCCTCAGGAAAACGTGCCTCATAAGATGTTTGTGTTTAATTGAAATACTAAATTAAAAGTGTTGCCTACAGAGTTATGACTCACTGTTTAAAATACTGCACATCTGCAGACGGAATAATCGCACAGAAGTGCGTCAACAAAATATCACGCTGTTATGGATTTTTGAACGCAATTTCAAGCTGATTGCATTTCATCCTCGTTTAACCCTCTCAGAAGAGTGTTTTGTATACAGACGCGTTGTGCCCCTGAGGAACGACGTTCTCGGTTACCTGCTCAACATCTGATGGGTTCCACATTATGGAATGTGGATGTGTCAACACTTGAACAGATTGTGAGATTAAACGGTGAAGGAAATTGAGAGGTGAGAGTGGAAGGATACAGCGCAAAACGGATATTTCTTCTCTCCTCTATCCCCCTTTTCCTCTTTCTTAATGTGTTTCCGTGTCTTTGTGTTAATTTGCTGCTTCAGTGAGACGCTACATCGAAAGCGCCATGTCTAATAACTTCAGCCGCCTTCACGCAAAAAACACATCAGAGTCTCACGC
This sequence comes from Acrossocheilus fasciatus, assembly GCA_036784905.1. Taxonomy (NCBI): domain Eukaryota; kingdom Metazoa; phylum Chordata; class Actinopteri; order Cypriniformes; family Cyprinidae; genus Acrossocheilus; species Acrossocheilus fasciatus. Next base: position 24,655,867 of record CM071952.1, on the reverse strand, counting down.
TCAGGTGCCACTCAAATTATTAAAAATAACCTCCACTACCATGCGTCCCTAAATCAGAGAATTTACCAGACACGCAAGACAGGGTTGTGAAGCTTTCGCTGCCTGTCTTGCGGGTAAAACTGATGAGAGAGATGTCTTGTTGCTCTCCTGCTCTCCTTTCAACTTCCAGATTGTGTTGCTCACGTTGACATTTTCCTGTCTTCCCGACACAAGTGAAAGGGTGACTTTAGATACGGTAAACTCTTCAATGTCACATTTTTATCTTACACCACAAGATAATCGGGCTGATTTTGGGCCGATTTTCCCTCTTCCGACAATTTTAGGTAATGTCCCGATTATCTTGGTGGTTCTATCAGATTTGTCTGTGGTGTGAGGTGTGTTAAAGGAACACTCCACTTTTTTTGGAAATAGGCTCATTCTCCTACTCCCCCAGAGTTAATAAGTTGAGTTTTACCGTTTTTGAATCCATTCAGCCGATCTCCGGGTCTGGCGATAGCACTTTTAGCATAGCTTAGCATAGATCATTGAATCCGATTAGACCAGTAGCATCGCGTTCAAAAATGACCAAAGAGTTTCGATATTTGTCCTATTTAAAACATGACTCTTCTGTAGTTATATCGTGTACTAAGACCGGCAGAAAATGAAAAGTTGCGATTTTCTAGGCCGATTTGGCTAGGAACTATACTCTCATTCCGGTGTAATAATCAAGGAACTTTGCTGCCGTAACATGGCCGCAGCAGGCGCAGTGATATTACGCAGCGCCTGAAAGTAGTCCCCAGCTATATTATAACTAGTTACCTAGCTGATCTGTATTTATCATGAAAATTGTAATAATGATAAACATGTTAATGTTTTGCTAACGCACACATGTTGCTCCTCAACCAAACACGGCTTTGCGTCTTCTATGTATGTTTTACATAGCTGGACTTGCTCAAGCTTGCATGGAAGCTTCTGACACGAAAAAAAAAAAGAATTGATAATTGCGACTTTTTGTCTCACGTACCATTCTGACTTTATCTCAGAATTGTGGTATATAAACTCTCAACTGCCACAAATAATGTCAGAGTTGAGAGATATAAACTTGCAATTCTGACTTTTATCTCTCAATTGTGAGTTTTAATAGTGAGTTTATATCTCACAATTTTGACTTTTTTCCTCACAAGTTACTCGAAATTCTAACGTTTTTCCTCACAATTGCGAGTTCATAGGCCTATCTCACAATTCTGACTTTTTTCCTCACAGTTGCGAGTTTATATCTCACAATTCTAACCTTTTTATCTTCACGATTGTGAGTTTATATCTTGCAATTCTGACTTTTTTTTTCTTCTCAGAATTGTGAGATGTAAACTCGCAATTACTCGAGATCCCTTCCGTAATAAAAATTATAACTACATTATATACTTTAAGACCCCAGTCTTTTCTTTCAACTCTGGTAAATGCTGAGATAAAAAGAGTGGCATTTTCCTCACATACGCAGATTGCTGAAAGTGAAATGAACTTGATCTGTCATTTCACCAAAGTTTGCGAAACGGACCTTCTACTCTTTCATCAGCACACCACCACAGAAGTCATTCAAGGATGACATTTTAATGTCAATAAACATCTGTCGATTATTATTGAGAACAAATACAGAAGGTATTTGGAACACAGGAGTGACTCAATATGACATTTACTTCACCAAACATGTTTGTTTGCAAATGTGCATGTCATTAAAGCTTAACAAACAGTCACAATTAATATGTGTGTATGTTTGTGTGTTATATTGTGTGCATCAACGTGTATGAACGTTTAGTATTTGGCTGGAAACCCTAATGCTCTATATACTACATAGGTTAATGTGTTTATTTAAAAATACCAATATATTTAATTTGAAATTTATTAAAGAAACAATCTCTCATCATTTAATCACCCTCTTGACTTAGATCTTTTTCTATTAAACAAAATGCAAAAACTTTTTTCTTTTCTTTTTATGAAAGTTTCAAAAATAACAACAAAAAGCACCATTAAAGAACCATAAAGCTATAATTTGTGCACTGAATTCCAAACAAGAAAATAATTTCAATTGTTTAAAATCAAGATGAATTGAACATTACTTGAGATTAATTGAACAAACGGTTTATTCCAGGTACTATAAATCTTGGTTTCTTCCAGGACCATCAAAAATAGGAATACTTAGCAAACAAGAAATACTTACAAGAAATAGGAGTACTTAGCAAAATAATGTTTTTCAGTGATTAGATAGAGGTCAGGTTTTGTTTTAAACTCACTGCAACTATAACATTGTCCATCAAATATCTCAAAAAAAAAAAAAAAATTATGCCAACTTTCCTCTCCTATTATATTTATGATTACGTTACATACCGCAATATCGTCCTTTCCTAATTCAATGCTTAATTTCAAACTGTGAGCAGTTTGATATAGCTTGATGTTTCATAATTATCAATCACCATGAGTATGCACATAAATCATTTTTAACAGCATAATGCAGAAAGACCATCACTCCCCTCATTGTCCTTCTTTTTTTTCTGCTTCATTGTTACCCTTTAATTAATAAATTAATTAATGAACCAATGACTCGTGGGTGTGGGCGGCGCCTCCCACTGTGTGACTGAGCACACATCGTTAATCAGGGCCATTCCCATTAACCGGGTCAAGCAGGGTCATGCTCAAACAATTACAGCTTGATTAAGAGATGTTCATCAGCAAATCCCACCTGAAGACAAGCCACAGCTCGGACCAAACCAGTCTCCGAAACCTCCCAACAGGTGGATTCAGAGTGCGAGGTTTGCAGAAATGATTTTCTTTTTGAGACTTGGTTGAATAGATGTTCTCTTTCAAAGAGTTCCTTCAACTTTCATTCAATCTGAAGATATTGTCACAGCCGCCCTGAGATTGGCCTTCTGGTTCCTTTGGGCTGACAAAAGGAAAAGCTGCAGCAAGGGTTCATGGGTAATTACAGCACTCCTTCAGCTAACCGTAGGAAGGATAGCTTATAAAGATGGCAATGAGAGCTTAGTGCCGCTGACTCTATGAAAAGATGGTAAAGCTGCAAGATAAGAGGAAAAACAAGACCTTGGAGTCAAAAGTGAAATGAAAAGAGAAGACCTCATTTGAATTTATCTGCTTTCCAACAAAAGGAAGAACTGACCAACTTGGGAAGCATAAATGTGTTTTTAATTAATTTACACAGATTGGATCTGACTGCAGTACAGATGACATGGTGCATCGAAACGTGCTGTATGCATAAGCAGTGTGGTGCTGCTCAGTACTGTTTATCAAAATGGTAATTTCAGTATTTAGTGATGCATTATTAAAATCTCAGGTTGTGTTTGTTAACATTAGTTAATGCACTATGAACTAACATGAACTAACAATGAACGACTGTATTTTTATTAACTAACGTTAACAAAGATGAATAAATAGTGTAATAAACGTATTGTTAATTTCCTGTAAAGCTGCTTTGCCAGGATTTGTATCGTGAAAAGCGCTATACAAATAAACTTCAATTGAACTGAAATTATTGATCATTGTTTGTTAACAATGTTAGTTAATACATTAACTAATGTTAACAAATGACACCTTATTGTAAAGTGTTACCGTAAATTTTACAATTATTTACAAAGAAACATACTCCAATAATTTAACCCCCCCCCCCCCCTTTTACAACTTTGATACATCACTTTTCTTTAAAAACTTTGTTTTAAAGCATTTCTACGGTGTACATAAACACATTCTATCCAGTAAATCTGACTGAATGCATATGATTTAGCATTTACATTTATAATGACGTTAGCATTTGGTGAACACTTTCATCCAAACTGAGGTGTATTGCATTGAAGATATACAGTTTTGTTGCTCATGGGTTCCCTGAATCGAACTCATGACCTTGATGTCGCTAGCATCATGACCAATTATTTGAGCTACAAGGATATTTAAGCAGTTTAAAGTTACAAAGTGGGTTCTTTTCTGTGTAGATTACCACCATTTGGATGTAAATATGACCCTCTTTCCTTATGTAAATAAGAGTTTATGATGAATTTTTGTACTAATTGTCAATATATTAAAAAAAATGTATTCAGTCTGTTATATTTACATCCTCTATTGGTCAAACGTCTTTGTTCGATGCGAATTCACAGGTCTGAATTCATGCGTCGAAAAAACAACAACATTCGCACAGTTAGTGTTCACATCCTTTAATAATGACCATAAATGATTGGAAATGAATGCAGTACAAAGTCTAGTGTGAAATCAACAATGCGAGTTGCAGTTACACCAGAGAAACAGGCCTAAACGTTGTGTATTTTGATTACTTTGCACTTTATAAAACCGTAAATGTAAACATATTACAAGACAGAAACTCAAACCAGAAGTTTAAAAAGAGAATAATTACTTTGTCTTGGCATCCAATCCAGTGAAACAGCAGTTTCAGCAGAACCAGAGGAGACGGATACGGGTCATTGTGCTGCGGTTGACAGTAATCAAAGACAGGAATTAGTTTCCCAGTTAAATGATAAGAAGAGAGGACCATTAACAGCGAGGAAGTGACAAAACGGGGGCTGATGAGGAAGAGCGGCTCAAAGCGTGCGTGCGTGCGAGAGAGACGGGATGGGGGTGAAATGCTAATTTTCGGTGTCTGTTCCGAGCAGCTGGCTTTGGTATGGATGACACGAATGATGAATTGTGCTGTATTGGTACCACCAGCCTCTCTGCTTCCATTCCTCATTACTGTGTGTGAGAGAGAATACAAAGAGAGGGGGGGGGGGGGGGGGGGAAACAGCAACCGCAGCCAGGGATGTTTCCTTTAATTAACCCACATACCAGCACATCTCCAACAACCACAAACGGCAACACACACTCGTGTATTTATCTGCTGCAGTCGTGGGTTCAAATGCAGCACAAGCACAATGAAATCAAACACTAAACGTCTCATGCTCCATACACACAATTAAAAGTCAATAGTCAAGCGTGAGCTCATATCTTATCGCTATGAGGACCAGCGATAAAACGGTGCAGAAGGGGTGATGATATTGCAACTGCAGAAGGCAATCATTTCCCCAAATAAATGGGGAAAAAGGGGAAAATGCGTTTAGGCGAAGCAGGTGAAAAATGAGAAGGAAAAAGCCATGAAATTGGGAGAGAGAGGAAAAGTTGCTTTGCTGGCAAAATAAAAGGGCTAGTCATTATTTTTCAGCCTTGCAGGCTTACGGGACGCAGCAGTCTGTGTGTGTGTAGTTTACTCAAAGGGTCAGACTAAATGAAAACACAAGCCTGGTTATGGGATAAACACAAACACAATTCATTTTTCAGTGAACACAACAGCTCTGTGCTACACAAGTCTGTCTCTTTTTCTCTCGGTTCAGTCCCTTTTTCGTTTATGGTCTGAATCCAAGCAGTACCCACGAAAGAATATAAACTACACTCTGGAAAATAAAGGTTCTTTACTGACATCAATGGTTCTATGAAGAACCTCTATCACGAGTGGAACCTTATACATATGGAACTATTAAATTGTTTTTCAGACTAAGAATAAAATGGTTCTTTTAAAAACGTTCTTTTGGGGATCAAAATAGATTCTTCTATAGCACTGCTGCGGAAAAAGAAAAAACCTTTTGGAATCTTTATTTTTAATTATAATCAGTTTGAAAAGTATAAATGGCTGAAAATACAAACGACAAAACATCACAAACATTGTTGTGTTGAGTAGTTTACTCCCAAAATTTTCATTTACTTATATGATGCTAAACAGCGCTGATTTTTGTCATTGTGTTTAATCGAAACACTCCTTTTATGTTCTACAGAAAAAAAAGCAAGTCAAGTGGTTTTGGAATTACACGAGGGTGAGTAAATGACTCAGGTTTAGATCTTTGATAAGGTACTTTTAGAGTTACCAATGTAATCTGTTTTTACCAACTTCCTGTACTGATGTGGCATTTGACATCTGTATTACATCTTTACCATGCAAGAAACAGCATGTTCTCGTACCCCAAATATTAAGCCTAGTCAGCTGAATGTCAGGTTTGGATGAGTTACTCTAAGAATTTAGTGGATTTGGCAGGATGGATGGGTCATTTGTAATCTCATTCATCAGACCTCTGATCTAACTGCTTCAAAGACACATTTATCTATCTGAACGACTCTAGGTAAGTACTCTGAATGTGCCAAAAAGAGAAGAATTATGAATAATTATGGAATCCTTGAAGCTCCCCCCTCCCCCATACACATGTAGAAGAAAATTCTAGAGATTTCATTCAAAAGCTCACAGTTTTCATTGTACATAATCTACATTTCTGTAAAAACATGCATGTGCCATTAAAAACCGGTATGTGTCCCATCTCTGGAAAGGATTGATGACTTTTGTCGCCGTTTCTGTATTTATCATCCTTTTGTAGCCTTTCTGTTGAGAAAGCAGCAGGAGGTTGCGCATACAAATGATAAAAAATGATCTGAGCGTCTCAAATTCAGACGATTCAGCCCGTGAAAAAAAAAAAAAGCCTCGTTGTGAAACGCAGTAAGTAAGTGTGCAGGAAATCGAGGAGAAACACGCCATAGATCTTGATGCATTTTTCACAATATACCTTTATTATCTTAATAAATACAAAAAAACAACAACACTGTGATGTTTAAAGAAACAAGTATTAAAAAAGACACTAAAATGCATTAGACATTAGAAATATCAATATTAATTTTGGTATGTTCTGTAAGTGACATCTTTGTCTTATGGACATTTAGTGTACCGGCACGTTTTCAGATGGAAGAGAAAGGAATGGAAATCCACTGTCGACAGGGCCAAAAAAGGAAGAGAGAGAGCATAGCAATCCATCAGGTACAAGGGGTGGAGAAACGTTTCAATAGCGAACATGGAATGAACTCTCTTACGTGAGGATGCATATGAATATATACATTTATATACACCCACATCAACACCACCGATATAGATGTAAAATCACCTGAGATACTCGTTCGCACCTCATTATTCCAAACAGCTGGACACTAGCGTTGAAATGATGTGAATTCTGAGAGAAAGACATGGGACGGCACGTCAGCCCGGTTTGGGAGAGCTCTCCTCAGTAACGTTGTACAAAAACGAAGACGGAAATAACGAAAGAAAACAGTCATTTCACCAGTTACTCCTGAAGATTCCACAGTAAAAAATATCCTTTGAGCAGCCTTTTGTACATTTTGTTTTTATAATATATTTATATATGTAAAATTTCATCAAGCAAAAAGAACCAACTGGACTGTTCGGTAAACGTACTGTATGTATTGGCCAAAGACAGTGGAAACGTTTTCTGGAGGTCTGACTGACGTTGTACAGCACACACCAAGGACGTGAAAAAATCGTACGACCACTATGCCTTAGTGATCGTGTGAGAGATATTGCCGTATTTTTGCAAAGTCAAATGCATAATGTTAGTGGCTTTAGCTCGATAGTCATTTTGAGACTTCAACATGTGATTACAGGACGACAATCTGAATCAAGATACCAATGAATGTGGATTTATTTATGGATCTGAGTGATTCAGTGCCCTGCATAGGTGAAGTAGAACTTGAAAACAAGGCTTTGGGACATTGTCAGAAATATAAAAAAAACAAAACAAGATACATTAAGTGCACAACAAAAATGTTAAATTAAGTCACCTGAATTGATTCTCCACTTATGATTTGAGACGTATGCAGAATCTCAAGACAAGCACGGGAATTGACGTCTACAAGACCTCTAGAGTAAGGCAGAAGTCTTACGGGAAGGCAGGGGTATTGTAGTCTTGTTCATATGGCTTTTAAATTACTCACTTTTCAAGTGCTTGTCGTCAAATTTTAAGTGGAGATCAAAAAATGATAAAGCCCAATTGAACTCTAAGCCCAAAGTCACCTCCAAACGTTAGCCAAGTTGGTGTCAATTAATTTTGCTATGCTCAGATGGACCAAATTAAAGACTAAAAGCAAGCGGCAAAAAAGTGAGCAGGGGAAGAGGCAAAGTTGGTACCTGTAGTCCAGTGTAGTTCAAAGATCTGGCCTAAATATGTTCCAATTGGACCAAGTGGACTAGATTGCGTAATATTAACTAGTAGGGGCAGCTGGACGTGTTGAAAATAGGACCACCTAGGATAAATTTCCCTGCAAACAGTTTCCCAACCCAACTGTGACTATTTCCAGCACGGAGAGGGTCCGGTTCCTCTCTCAGGAACCCCACTGCCGAAAGTTCGTAACTCATTTCGTCAGAACTGTAAGTCTTTCCGCCGGCATAGATGCAGGCATATCTTAATATATCTCTGTACACGGTTATATATTTTCTTATCTCTAGTTACAGTACAGAAACTCCCCTTCACATTTCCTTTCCTCCAATTCTTCATGTCAGCAGGAGCTATGGTTTTGTGCTTATCACCAAAATTGCAGTGCAAAAGAAAATAATTAATTATAATAATTATTATAATGACAACAATTAATTCATGAGAAGTATTAACAAATGATGGATGACAACATAATTTCTATGGCACCACAGCCCATCAATTCACATATCGTACAAACGACCAACAGCGTAAGAGGGAGGAGAGCGCAGAAACAGAACTCGGCTTGCATAGCAATGCAATAACAATAATGTCATTTTCAATCTCCGATGTCAAGAATATATTTACAGGAAACTCGATTTCCTTTTCGCAAGTTCACCAAAGCTGGGCGACTCAGATCTCAGGCCTTCCATCATTTTTTTTCTTTTTTTGTCCTCAACATTTTTCTTTTTTCTGTGAATGAATAGTTTAAGGAGGAAGGTGAGGGATGTTGCGAATCTTGTGGGTTGCATGTCCATCTTTACATCACATTTACAGTTTGTCCTTTTCATATTTTTTTCTTTTTTTTCCTTCTTCCTTCTGACGCTTCATGAGTCCATTGCACCAAGCAGGTGAGGCATTTCCAGAACAGATAAAGGCATTCTTCAGTTTCCATCAAAAAGGCTCACTCTGAAAACAATACAAAGAGAACAGTTCTTTATACAGCTCTAGAAAAAGGTAAACCATCAGCACTTGACTGAGGAACTTTTAAACCATCATCGTACCAGAATAACCTGCTCAGACTTACATAACTCTCCAGAGTACTGCGCGTTGGTCCCCATGTAACTGCATTCGCCCTGCTCTGTGGTGGAGCGCTGGTGCTGTCCCCTTGTCCCTTCACCTTTACGAGGACCCGTTGACCCTTTAGAGGAGGCTGTCCCAGAAGAGCTGTGACCCCCGGGAGATGGGAATGATGGTTTGTTGTATGGCAATATGGCCTCTTCTGAAAACATACAAATATCCAAACCCATACATTTAGTGGCAAATAAATCTTTTTTAGCTTTTTCAGTTTGGAACATGTCCATGATTGGTTTCTTTCTGACTAATACTGAGGTGACCAACTCGTGCCAGCTTTGACCAAACCCTACTCATTAAACGAATCTCCACACTAAAGTTTAAGATGAAAATGAAGACATATGAGACCAAACCATAAGGCTTGCCCAACCCACATCCCCCTCTGTGTCGCGCCAGATCCAGGCCTGGTTCTTTATGCTTCGTTTGGGCTGGAAACCCAGAATGGTGGATCCTAATGATCAGACAGGCACAGATGGAGCTCGGCTTCATTGCAGCGTGTGTGTGTATACAGTGAAAAATGAGGGCTGGAACGATTAGGGTACATCTGTGCAACTAAGTGTGCCTCCTGTCTGCTGGTTCCTGGAGAAGGCCGGTGTTGGCCATGGAAGAGCTCACTAAGAGGGGGAGACAAGGCAATCTGTTTGCTCCAGCTTGGCCTCCTTACAGCAGGGACCGTAAATGAATGCCAAGGGTCCACAGCTGGCACTGTCAAACATCTGCCTCTGATGACCACGATAGCAAGATAATATTTTACAGACCTGCTCTGCTGAATTAAGAGCATGTTTACTGTGCCAGGGTGATTAACTCATGTGGACATATAAGATCAGGTTCAGGTCTTTCATGAAAACATATTTCATCATCAAGTTCAAAAAGGCATTTCTGATGTCCATTAACCTGCTAAAGACCAGGCTGGTTAGAGCTGGACTAGTTGGTAAACCATTCAAATTCTGGAAGCTGTTTGACCAAAATGTCTTTATGGACAAGCTGGTTGACCATGGAGTTCAGGGGTGTCCAATCCTGTTCTTTGAGAGACTGGCTAACCAAGAAGCCCTTGTTGGACAAGTTACTACCTAACTAGTATGCCCTGCTTGGAACCAGTATTCAAAACACTGCTTCTAATGTGGTTTCTCCTTTATGAGTCAATTTAAGATATCAACATGTCATCAGAACTCAAGATAAGTCATCAATCGTCCTACCTGAAACAGGACCATTTTTCTGTCCTCTTCTGCTCTCCTCTCCTCTCTCTATGGATCCCAGTCTGTCCTGGGCTTGTTGGTGACGCTCCAGTGAGGTTCGGGCCTGCCGGTCTAAGGAACTCTTCATCTCCTCCAGACCCATCATGGGTTGCCTCTCCAAGGAAGAAGCCTTGCGGTCAGAGGGGTTGGGCATGTTCCTCGCCCCCTGGACACGAGCTGTCTGGCAGGGTGGAGGCTCTGGTGGTGGAGGCAGATCTGGGAAAGAAGGAGGAAGGGCCACTTGAATTCAAACAATAGGTACAGCATTTCCATTTATGTACATTGAGAATTTATCATCATTTGACAATAGGTGTCTTTTGTATCTACATAAATGCCCTCAAAAGGGTAATATTGATTTCATTCTGTTTGATAAATGATTATAATGGCTTGGATATTAGCTATTTCTACATGCATTTGCTTATGGCCCCATCTGTCTCCTTTAAGCAATGCTGACTTCCACATTAATTCAATAAAACATACAAGAGAGATCTGCCATCTACTGTAAACCGTTTTTTGGCCTTCAAATATGGTCCAAACCATTGCATACATAAATAATTAACTAAAATATTTATTGTTTTTGGTTTTGTCCTCATATATTAAATTGATCTAACCTGAACCAGGCCTTGGAATTATCTTTTCAGTAAAAACTGGGCTAAACCTCACCATCAGCGCTGGCATCGCGGCGGTGCGGAGCAGTGCCAGGACCTTTGTGTTTGCGGGTGGGCCTTGCTGCCCGCTGGTGACCCAGACTGTGAGTGCCCACCGTGCTTCCATCTGTGGAGAACGGGCTAGCAGGACGAGGTCTATGATGTAGACCTTTATCTGCAGGGAGCAAAGAGAGAATCTCGTTTAGCCCATAATACTATCGAAACACTACTTGCAGAGGTGATAAACGAATCTTAATAGGAAAGCATGGCAGGATGCTCAGGTGGAGGGCGGATAGCTTGTTAGTTTGATTCAGAAGCAGCAGAATCAATCAATACATTTCATTTCTATTGCAAAGCCTGTTGGAGAAAAGGTTTAAGATTGTGGAAATGGTTTTATGAAAATCATTAAGATCATCATAGAGTCAGAAAGAGGCATGAAGTCAAACCTGAAGTGCATAATAAAAGAATCTGAAGACATCAGCGTCGCATCTGTTTCCAGTTAATTAATTCACTTATAGTATAAACTGAATCACTTCACTGAAAGCGCAAGACCAAAACCCTCCTACATGAAAACAGTCGTCGCCAAAATTTGCCAAGCAAAATCCATAAAGATGTTAGTATTTGCACCATGCTGCTTCACCAGGAGTTCACCAGCATAAAATCAGAAAGCAGAAAAGAAGCAACATCCTGTTAAGAGTGAGCCATATTGCAGTCAGTAAACACCAGACTTCCAGACTCGAATTTCTGTTTCCTCTAAACCGACCTCTCTTGCTCAGGCTGGTGCCGTCCAGACGGTAACCAGCCTTGTCTGCGGCTGCCACCAGGGCTCGTGCAAAGCTGCAATGAGTGAAGAGTGAGCCGTCAGAGGAGCTGCCGGCACTAGACCTTCTGCTGGAGAAGTTTCTGTCATCATCTTCTGAAGCCGAGCCCCAACCGTTGACCATGGAGCCTGGAGGGGAGCGGCCGCATGGGTGTTAGATTGACCAGGTTTGCTAGTTTTATAGTCCAGAAAAACAGGACATACTCTGAGATTTTACTTTAATATTTAAATGCTAATAAATTATTGATGCCTTTATAAAGGCAAATGGCAAACTAAATTTACCAGAATAATATAATGGGGCTTTGGTGTGTGATGGAAATGATAATTCTCTTATCTGAAAAAAGATGTGTTATATAGCACAGGTGAGCTACTGTATGTTTGATAAGAGATGAGTCAGCCACCATTATAATTATTAGGTAAAGTACTGAAACAAATAACCAAAACAAAATGACTGAGGAGGGTAGATTATAAAAAACATTAACATCCAAAACAAAACAAAGAGGCAAAACACCAAAGGCACACAAAAAACACAGAAAAATAAAAGAAAGCAATCAAACAAACAACAACAAAAATCACATCAAACACAAAAAAAATCTAAACAAAACGACTGTGGAGAATATGGAAAACATACAACAGTCAAAACAAAGCAAAAAAGCAAAACGCCCAGGCACACAAAAGTAAAATACACTAAAAACAAAATTAAAGACAACAAAAACAACATAAACATGAGACAAAGTGAAAAAAGAAAAACAAGAAAACAAAAAGAAGCAAACAACAACAACAACAACAACAAAATACACAATAAAGGCTTGAGCGAATGAATAACTGTTACAATACATGCGTAATTTATTAACTAAAACATTAATGTCATTTAATAATTTTTGTTTCACTAATCCAAGCTGTTAGGTTTTTTTTTTCCCCTTAAGTAATGTATCCTACTTCCATCCTCCATATAATCTTACACCCGCCACCTGACTACACATCACAACCTCACTTCCTTTTGATTGCTCTGATAGGAAGGAACGCACGCACCTGCGCGTGGCCTGAGGTGAAGCAGCTGATATCTCACACGGAAACACGCAGCATGATCAAAGCAACCACATGGCTACGTGCTGTTCTTCTTCTTTGGCACTTGTCAGATTTATGGCATGTATTTTTTTGATTGATGGCAACCCGGTACAAACATCCTCAGGGAAGCCGATGTGAGATGGCACGGCTATTGTTTAATGATCCAAGAAAAAGTTAAGAGGGTTACAGTGGTTACTGTAGCCTGGGTAATATGTCTGGTTTCAAGATCTAACATTGAGCTAATTAGGTTTTGGTGACAGATTTATTACATGTACTGTTATAGTTTGTCGATGATAAAATACTTTTGATCCCAGCTTAATATGCAGAAAAAAGTAAAACCACCCAAAAGAATAAGCATTGCAGTAATGTAGTACTTATAGCTTAAAAATGCGGCTTTAAAAATGATTCATCACTTCTAATAAAATATAGCTATTTAATGAATACATAATGAATCATTATTATTATGGAAAATCTGTAACGCTGTCTACATAGTGTAACGTGCTATCCCCCCCCCCCCCCCCCCCAAAAAAAAAAAAAAAAAAAAAAAAACGGTCCCACTTTATATTAGGTGGCCTTAACTACTATGTACTTACATTTAAATTAATCATTTGATACAATTGTGTTCATACATGTGTTTACATTGTACTTATATTTTTAAAAAATACCTATGTGTAATTACATCCGTAATTAATTTCTGTAATTAAATTTATAATTACACTGTTGACCCATCCCTTACACCTTCACCCACCCTTAAACCTACCCAGACCACCAAACCTGTCCCTAACCTTACCCGTATCCCACCTCAATAGCAGCAAAAGTGTTTTGCAATACAATATGAACACAATAAGTACATTGTACTTATTTTTTGATGTAAGTACATAGTAGTTAAGGCCACCTAATATAAAGTGTGACCAAAAATCCTATTATAATACCTGCAAATATAACAAAGAATTTCAAAGCCCCAACATAAATTTAGTTTGTTTCTCTTGTCTAAAAGAGAAAAGAAGAATAGGATGCAGACCAAAAAAAAAAAAAAAAAAACACCTTCCTAGCAGTCTCTTCCTTTTAATTTCCTCAGAAACTGCATATGGCTTTGTTTCGCTAAAAAACGTTAAGTCCCTCAAGACTGTCTCTCAGCAAAGCAAGACTGCATATAATGAATTGGATGTGCTGGCAGAAACAGAGGCGGGTACAGAGCTCCACATCAGAGAGGACAGCTCCTGCAGAATACCTGCACTACGCCTCAGCGCCTCCTGCCTCCTCCAGAGACGACATCCTCTCTAACAACCAGCCACCTAAAACAGATCCCCGAAAATACCATGCTTTCTCTTTTCACTGTATAATAATGCTGGCAGCTGCAAAACAATAACAATTCTCCGGCCAACATAAATTTTGGATCACCCAAATGTTTTTATACAGCGTGGCTTACCATGAACTGGACTTCCCACAAATTGTTGCTAATTTGGAGTTGGCAGTCACGAACGGCAATGTTTGAAGCTAGAATACTGTAGCTGCTATAAATATAAGGCTGATACAAAAATCTGACATTTTATGGATTCAATAACGGCTATTTTTGACACCATTGAAGCGTCTTTCCATTCTGATAATCCACTGTTAATATTCACGGCTCGACTAAATGGAGTTACGCAGGACTGTAAAACTCATCCAACACCCTTCTGCCACTAAAGCTGATTTACACTGCCCTGAGCCCTCATCTGCATATCATTAAGTGCCGTAATCATTCCCCTTGACGAGTAGGAAGAGACGCCCGCCTCGGGACACGTGACCTCAGTCAGTGCAAGGGTTTATGGGAGCAAAGTGGAGCAGGACAGTGAGCTCACTCCTCACATTACAACTCCCATAAAACACCCTCACTATTTCAAACTCATGGATTGTGTATGCAATAAATAATGAAACACAATAAAGAAAAATATGTTCCAGCGATCTTTATTTCACATTAACTAAGCTGCCCAAAAGAAATGGTTGTTAAAACTGTTTTATTCTCTTCAGAAAGGACAAATCTCTGGGTCTGGCAGTAACCCAGCACTAGTGTAGTGTCAGTTTGGTGCTACTGTGGGCAAAAACAAAGGACACTGGTGGAAGAAAGCAGTGAAAGGAAGCTGTCGAGAGTCTTACAGGAGGACACAGCCACCACTGAACAGCACTTGCTTTGTGTTTCTCCAGATATCTCAGTCCAGAGAGATGTCAGAGACGACCAATGCTACAGCGTTCAGGGGAAAATGCACCTCACAGGTCCAGTCCAGTAAAAGAGACTCAAAATCTATCTATCTATCTATCTATCTATCTATCTATCTATCTATCTATCTATCTATCTATCTATCTATCTATCTATCTATCTATCTATCTATCTATCTATCTATCTATCTATCTATCTATCTATCTATCTATCCATCCATCTATCTATGATAATGCATACAAGTGCAATGATAATGAATACATCTCTGTCTGATTAGAGGAACACCACTGGCCCATTTTGCCTCAGTCCTGTGGTAAATTGGAGTACAGAGGACTTTTAGATTTTAACCCCACAATGTCATACCCTTCACGTGTCCCCTATGACAGACGGCCCATAAAACCCTTTCAATAAGTTGTAAAATGGAAATGGTGCCTCCTGTCTTCAATGGGGAAATGGAGCCATGAACGTGAGATTTTTTCAAAATCTTCATGGGAAAATGGAGGCAATGTGTTTGAGTATTTCGTTCTAATAATACTACTACACATATACATGAATATATTACACACTACCATTCAGCATTTTTGGTTTGGTAAGATTTGTTAATGTTTTAGAAAGTAGTCTCTTATGATCACCGAGGCTTTCATTTATTTAATCAATAATACAGTAAAAGCAGTAATATTGTCACAATTTTTACAGTAAAAGCAGTAACTATTATCACAATTTTTGAGGTTTAGTCCAGTTTTAATGAACAAAACTCATTTAGCCCCTGTGGTGGCCTTGTTTTTAGTCTGTTAGTTTGTTATTCCTCATAACTGTGATTAGAATTTATTCCCAAATGCCTGAACAAACTGGATTTCAGTGCGGCCATTTTCAGGTGAGGTGGGAATAAGCACAAGCACCCACCCCACACGTGAGCATAATGATGCTGCTATTTGCAGACAAGCAGAGCAAAACAGTATTTTACCATGCTAGGGCAAACAAAGCCACCACATGCGGTAAACATGTGAATAAACCATGACCGGTTCCCATATAAACATCAGCAGTACAATCTCAAAGTGCCCGCTGAACTGAAATATGCTGCTTTTAGATTAGAGATCAGTACCTATGTTTTATTGTCTTATCTTTACGCTGCACATGCTGTTGAATTGTAATTTGATATGTGAGTAGATCATATCTTTTGGTGTCTCTGACCAAATGGACTGCATTTTAATTAACTTTTTAAATAAAAAATTCTATCGATTTTTGTCTCTACCGTTCATGCTGGGTTCAAACTGAGTCCTGAAATGATTTAACAGAGATAGAAATCCCCGATTACGAGGACATCGGATGAGATAATGAACAAATGAAATGACCACCCAGCACTGAAAGAACGCAATCTGCACCGAACATCTAACTGTGCACCCAACTGAATGGTTCAAAGGTTCAGATAAGGGCTTTATGCTCTTTTTGAAGAACTTAAGAATGTTCCTTCAAAGTATAAGTTTATATAAATGAGAAATTAATCACAAAAATGTACGCTTACCCGTAACAGAGCTGTCCAAGTTGTCCATGCTGGAACCTGGCGTGTGTTCCATGCCCCTAATTGGTGGCGACATCTCATATCCCTCATCCTCCTCCTCATCGTCATCTTCGTCAGGAAGGTCTGTCTCAATGTCAGACACTAGGGTGCTGGAGATATAACCCACGGGTGGTGCAGGGGCCTGGGGCGGGTAAGGCCCACCCTGCATGTGCCTATGGAGAATTCAAGAAGTCAAACATGAACATACCATGGTTTTTTGCATAACCAAGCAAGAGCTTCAAGGGTTGTCAGAAGGAGACAAAGGGTGTCAATGAGCGACAAGCCTAAACAAAAGAGAAATGCGTGGGGTGTGCTGTCTGTCAGGCGAAATTTGGTATTCCTAGAACATTCCTTGTCATCTCTCCGATGAATTGGGACAATTCGGCTAATTCAGCAGCACCACGGTTTGCATGCTAACACAATGACCTACTAATTGCAACTTGAAGAGGATACAATGGCAACCACCACAGGCATGTCTTTGCTGCGGCTGTCACCCACTAGACAGCTAGGTTTGATGACAGCCCTACTGTGTGTCTATATATATGTGTATCGGTGTGTGTTTGTGCAGTGCTGCTGCTGCTTTGATGCGGTCTGTGCTAGGATTTGGATATAATTATGGGCTCTTCCCAGTCGTCACAAATGTTCTATGAGCAACATACTTATTATGGCGGTAACATGACATCTTCCTCCTGACAAGTAGAGGCCGTTTCCTCGCAGTGCCGACTGTAATAAGCGGAAGTCGGTTTCTCTTGGAAAGACAGGTTGAAGCATGGCTATAGCATGGGGGCTTTATAAGAATGCATTATGCAGTCTGCGAGGAACGACTATCAGTTGTTTTCATATTTAATTCAGAGCTTTATATTGACCTTTTTCATTTAAATCATGCTTTTGTTGAAAATGACTAACAAATGTGGTGCAATATAAACAGATATTTTTATTCAGTTTAATTCAGTTTGTGTGGGTATAAAGGAAGCCAGTTAAAAGAAAAAAAGACAAGCTCTTTGAATCTTCAATGTTAAATAGTCATTTTTATATTTCACAATTGCATTTAGTGCCTCTAGTGAAGAGGTGCTCAAACTTTTTACTACAAAGGGCCAAAAAGCAAACTTAGAATGTAAGTGTTGCATTATACCCAAGTATATGAAACATTTTTAAATGTACATTTTTAAAATCAAATTCACTCATATTATGCAGTACATCGAGATCTTACCAAGTCTGTTTAGCCATGTCCAACTGGTAAGCACGGGTTAGCTCATCTAGGTGGGCTTGGAGCATGGGCTGTATTTCTTCACGTGGGGATGGGCTCAGTGTGGCTGTGGACTGCTTGCCAAAGGAAACTGCTGCAGGAGAGGAGGCCACACCCCTTATGGGAGGAGTGGGAACCCGTTCTTCCTCTTCCTCCAGCTCATCCTCTAAACCCTGATGGAGGTACGTCTGCACGGGCAAGGGTGGGCCCCAGCCATCACTATCATATCTAAAACAAATGAGCATAGAAACAAAATGAAAACAGACCACTGACAGGTCCCTGTGGCACCCCATGAAAAGTTGTGTCAGGGAAGAGAAAAAGGAATCTTGTTATTTATTTATTTGTTTTTAGAAATGTTAGTCTAACCAACAGTTATGGATACAGTGAGACTCAGGTTTAGCAACAAACCGGTAATGATGTAAATCTTGGGTTAAATCTAGAGGGATTTTCTCAGGTTTACTTGTTCTTTAATACAGGCTGATCTGGTAGAGTGGCTGCTTTTTCTTATTTCCCAGAACTGTGCTTATACATGCTGAAATAATACATGTCATAAAGCCAACGTTCATTAGAGGAATTTGTCAGTGCACATCCCGTAGGACATAACAGTTTTAATCTGAAGCCATTAAAGACAGTGGCGAGATTTACTGCGTAGAAGACTACTCATTTGCCAGAGAGCCTATTAAGCCCGATGACTCTCCGAGATGGAAATTAACAGGGTTGAAAGGCAAGCACACCTCTCTGGCAGGGTATTTAATTTGTATCGCCACCTTCATGTTTTCTTTTAACTGTACAGATGGGGCGATGCTGATGTCAGACAAGAGTGGAGTTCCGTCGTAGGTGAAAGTATATTAAAAGTTGCTGAGCGTGAACAGTTTGTCAAACAGGGTTTTAATATTACATCTCGTCTATTTATAATAAATAATTATAGTGCTAGTGGCTTGATTAACTCTCTAAGGAATAAATAAATACCATTAGCAGATTTATTGATAATATATTAGCTAGCAAGAACAAGACTTTGAGCAATTTCTTACAAACATCATGGCCGGTTTTATTTTAAACCACCATTTTTATCACTTGATGGGAAAAATCCAATGCTTAATTACATGGATCATAATCTCTATATATTATAGATGTGACCATTGAATTTGCAGTATAAAGTGTCTCTATTACTTGTACTAAGTAGAGCTGAATGAGTGACTCTGAACCCTACCCTCCTCCGTCATGGTGCTCTGAGGCATAGTGGTCCATCTCCGTGCCTGGAAGAGGGTGGACAGGAGGGGGAGGGAGTGGAACATTAGCCCAGTTGGAGCCATTCATCTTGGTGGGCTTGGCGTTTGCTTTGGTCTTCTTCTTCTTTCCACCTTTCCCACCTACAATAGCAAAAGTTGGGGATATTGTTAAAGCCCGGATGCAGAAAAAGAAAATCATTTTATTCCCCACATGTGCTTGAAATTCTCTATGCTAAGTGAAGGCTCTTGTAATACCACTGTCAAACGCAATTGCTTGTATTTTAGAATGTACAACTCCAACTCCTTTCAAAATGTTCCCAAGCCAACACGGCCATAAAAGTAATCTCAAGGCTGCGTGGTGAAAGAAACAGTTTGCAGCATGTCAATGGCTCAAAAACTGAAGACTAAAAAAAAAAATAGTGAAACAACCTTTGACCTCCATTTAACTATGATTGCTATTCATGCAACTTGCTGGAATAACTTTGCTTACAACTCTGGTTCTACTCTATGAATGTGAACTTTTCTTTACTCTAAGAAAAAGTATTGGGAAAGAAACAGAACGTGTCAAAGACGGAAAGAAAAAAAAGGCTGTTGAACTTGAATATGTTGCATCCACAATCTCCCTGGACAAAAGATTTGGCAAATCACACACTTGCCCAAGAACTAGTACGAAGGATAGTAATTAATCACCCTTCTGTCACAATCTAATTAACAAAACCATCTAAATGTAACGGCCATCAATGCCAGATGAAGACATTTGGGACGAGGAAGTGATGTATATGCGTGTCCTCCACAGACTTCATGCAGAGGAGGCAGGATTCATTACTGTAAATTATTAATGCCGCCGCTGGCAAACTCGACATGACCAGTGCGTTGCCGCATGTTGCCAGATCCTCCCGCATTTCAAGCCAGGCATAAAATAGCTGAGGCTGATGGAGTAAGACACACGGCCAAATGTAAACGGGGGGGAAAACCTTCACTGGCAGCACTTGTGCTGTATGGGATCCTATCTGTCATCATCTGCCTCTGTCTGCCAATGGCCTCTAATCGTCCCTGCTGCCTCAAAATGTTCCGATTCAGGCAACCCTGTGGCTTCAAACATCATGTTATTTAATATGATGCCAGGACTTTGACAGGGCTATACATTAAGTCCAAAAAACTCTTTATAAAAGCCATGTTGAATCACATTCAAGGGCTATGAATAGACTATCTTCCCTGGATCTTAAAGGAATATTCCACCCAAAAATGAAAACGATCATGTTGTTCCAAAACCATATGACTTTCTTTCTTCTGTGAAAACCAAATAAAGAATTTTGAAGAATTGGTCTGTTCGGTGAGCTGAATTAAAGGCCGAGGCTGTCACGCTTTAAAAAAAGAG
The DNA here is from genome assembly GCA_036784905.1 of Acrossocheilus fasciatus. Taxonomy (NCBI): domain Eukaryota; kingdom Metazoa; phylum Chordata; class Actinopteri; order Cypriniformes; family Cyprinidae; genus Acrossocheilus; species Acrossocheilus fasciatus. The sequence continues at coordinate 24,635,370 of CM071952.1, read as the reverse complement.
GCAAATGCAATGTAAAAGTGGTCCCTATGATTAGTACTTTATGATTTTATAATAATTTAGTGATAATAAACAACTAGTCCTTCTTGGTGCATTTAGAAAGTTTATGAGACGCGTTCTTTTGAATCTTTTCAAACAACTGTTGTTTTACATTCACAGAATCCAGTTCAGACCAGCATTTGTGAACTGGTTTGACCAAATGATTAATAATTGATCCCCTTCATAAAATCATGCCTAACTAAATTGCTCACAAAATGGACTGATTTGGCTTTTGAGTTCAGTCAATGTTGTTACTATTAATTAAAATTAAGAATATTATAATGGATTGTATACATTGAAGCTGATAGAAATAAAATATAAATATTAGATGAAAAAAAAAATCTACAAAAATTACAAAAGAACAAAAAATACTAAACTAGTATTATATAAACAAGAGATTGTTTGTTGAATAAATGTGTTCCTCAAAAGCTATCATATGGCTTCAGAAAACTTGAAATATAGGCTAGTCATATGGACCACTTTAATGATGCTTTTTTGTCCTTTGCTTGAAAAAGTTTACAATCATCGTACAGTACATAGAGAGCAACCAGAAAGGGAAAACCAGTATAATGATTAAAAAACAATTGTGTCAAAATGAAGAATGAGAGTGAGTGTTTTCAAAATATTCATTTTTGGGTGCACTGTTCCTTTAAGAAAAACAAAAACAAGTGTGAAAGAGCGAGCGCAAGAGGATGAGTACTGTAGCTATGCACAGTTTAAGGCAGATTTGTCACACGGTGGCTGACGTTTATGATACTCTCGGCAGTCGGCCTATTACAGAGCGTTCTCATCGCCGGAACTTCTCGCTGACGGTGCGCTATTGTTCCGACGGCCGAGGGAGAGCGGGAGGCATTAGGAGTCTTGCAGAGGGATGGAAGTGTCAAACGAAGATGAATAAAGCATGCTAGTAATAAAAAAATAACAACAGGCTAGAGGCAGAAGTGGCTGGAGTGGGGGGAAGTAATTGGGTTTCCTAATCGTTCCTCTGGGTGACGCACGGCATCAGCCAATAAATGGAGAGATGGCGTGATCACTCAATCACTCCCTCACTCTCTCTCTTTCCTCCTTTCTTTCTCCCTCTGTTTGTCGAGTAGAGGGCATCAATAATGTAAACGAGTCTCTGCTGAGGAGTCGGGGCAGCTCCTGAAATTACCAATGTAAGAAATGTGAGGAAAACAGACAGGAAGGGCGCTGTGGGAAAGCAGTGACTCGACTGACAAACATGAGGTCGCTTTCTGAATTAGGCCAAACTAGGCTGGCGAAGAGGCAAAGGAACGTTTCATAACTTATAAAGTTTCACACCTTTAACACATCAATGAGAGCTTGCTCAACTCAGACCGGTTCTATCTTGTTCAATGAATTATGATCTAATTCTATGTTATGGTGGGAAAAGGTAGTAATAACAGTATTTGAAAATAATTTGCTTTTAATGGGGCAGTACAAAGACTTTATGGGCTTTCTATTACAGAAAAGCCACGTGTTCCTGTTTAGGAAAAGAGAGTTAGTCAGTTTTTCTAAGGAAGGCTGTGAATGTTGGCTCTAAACACATGCGCAACAGCAAACATACCCTCTGAAAGTGGGTGAAACATGTTTAAACATTTAAATTAATTAAAAACCTGATAAGATGCTAAAAGTGACATGATCTCTGATATAAAGTGAGACCCTGACTTGTCAAAAAATAGTATCAAGCACCGAATAGATTAAAAAGTTCTGTGTTGAAAAGATACACCAATTCCCTGATAAATATTTCAGAATTAAGCCAAAATGATCCCCAGCAAACAAATGAAGTACACGTTTGCTTGGAAACAATTTTACTTTGGAAATGTAAACGTAACCCTTATTTATTCTCTCCACTATATATATATATATATATATATATATATATATATATATATATATATATATATATATATACATATATACACATACACACACACACACACACACATATGTGACCCTGGAGCACAAAACCAGTCTTAAGTCGCTGGGGTATATTTGTAGCAATAGCCAAAAATACATCATATGGGTCAAAATTATAGATTTTTCTTTTATGCCAAAAATAATTTGTATATTAAGTAAAGATCATGTTCAAAGCATGATATTTACTTTGTAAATTTCTTACCGTAAATATATAAAAACTTTTGATTAGTAATATGCGTTGCTAAGGACTTCATTTGGACAACTTTAAAGGCTATTTTCTCAATATTTTGATTTATTTTTGCACCCTCAGTTTCCAGATTTTCAAATAGTTGTATCTCGCACAAATATGGTCCGATCCTAACAAACCATACAACAATGGAAAGCTTATTTGATGTGCAGATCTCACTTTAAAAAAATTGACCCTTTTGACTGGTTTTGTGGTCCAGAGTAACACACACACACACACACACACACACATATATATTCAATTAAATCATAATAATATTTCACAATATTACTCTTTTTGCTGTATTTTGACATTTAAATGGTAGTGTATATATCCAAAAGCGTTATCTGTATAATTTGTCTGAATGCTAAATAATAAAATACAACAACAGTTTTCATGTTAATCAGGTCACTACATATGCATACACACATGCAATGTCACATAATATCGTTACAGCCCTTAAAATTCTGTACAAAGGTTAAACGAGATCAGAATGTTTCGATTTGGTCAACTGATCTCGATCTTCTAAACAATCCTTGCCTGAAGAGGTTGAGATGTTTGACCTAAATCTACCCTTGGAGTCCTAATTGTAGCCCATGAAACACTTGAGCCAGATGCTTGGAGAGCTTCCCATCTAATGTCTGAGGCTGCGTTGGATTACTGCACAGTTAAAGCACTGGCATGAAACTTGATTAGAGAGGAGAAAGAGAGCCACATGGACAGCGAGACGAGAGGATGGGGGCCGTCTCTGTGTCCTATAAATGACATTGTAATTTTCAGTACATGAATTTTATTGTAGCTTGTAACCATTAAAGGGAGGAATCGGCTCAAATCAAGCCGCTCGAGTGCGTGTGTGCATTTCCGAGTTGTTTCTTTTACATTGCAACAGTAACCTATGACAAAACAAACCTCTGCTAAAATCAAAAACACAGTGACATTGTTAACACGAGGTTAATGACAATGTCAAAAGATGCTTTGCTGGAATTACGGCATGTGCAACAGGTCAAATGGAGCCAGAAGATAAAGGTTGAGCGGATTGTGTCATGCGTCATTTCCCCTTCACATGTGAAAAGTGTTGTCAGGAACCAAAGTGTGAAAGGAGAAGACCAGAAACGCTTGATTTTAAGCTCCCTCTGGTGCTGTTTGGTCATTTTGGGGGGAGGGGTGGGCTTTATTATTATTTTTTATTTATTTATTTTTAGATTTTTTCCCCCTTCATCGGAATGGCACCAATTTTAGAAAATGAATGGGAAGCAAATTTCATCTAATGGAAGCGTTTGTTATTGGTATGGCCAAACAAAATGAAAACTCAACTTTTGAGATATCAACCTCAGATTTGAAACATAACTTGTTAAAATTCATGGCTTTGATTTACAAACATGTTTTGGAAAATATAAATTTAATAAAAAATGTAAAAATACTTCAGCAATAATTTGCCAAGTGTCTTATTTAAAAAGAGATCAAACTTCACAGAGCATTTAAGATTTATGACAGTTTAATTAGGAAATTTTATTTTCAGGTCTATGCTTAAAAACTGGTTAACAGGTAGTAAATGTATCATAACTATTAAACATAAATATAATTTAGTACCATAAAAGTCCCCTAAAAAACAAAATATTAAATAAAAAACATTATTGAACATTCACTTCATTTAAATAAATAAATAAAATCAGTAATTTTGGACCGCCACTCGAACAGCACCAGAAGTTTAAAAAAAATGAAATCAAAACATCATTATAGAAAGGTCATTGCTCTGAATCACACAATACCGATCATATTTTACACCATAAACCTACTAGTATATATAAATTGGCTTTTTTTTCCTTCTTTTTTTTTTTTTTGTTGAAAAACAGGACTTTTCTGTCCAGACTCGACAGCTATGAGGAACAACAAACCCATTATTAAACAAACCCATACTATCGACAGTATAGAGCAGGAGTCATGGCGTGTGCACCACGGTTAGTGGAGGTGAAAGGGGAGAGGGGTAGACTGAAGGAAAGATGCGGGTGGGCTGCTGACCCTGGACCGGTGAAATACCAACCTGACAGACTGTTGCTCCGATCTGAGCTGTTGTGGGAGCTGGTGGTGCTGAAATCCTGTGATTGGTTGTGCGGCATTCTATTAGACAATCCGTCAGCCAATCGGTAGTCAGGAATGAAAAGGAGTGCTAGTGGAGGCGAAGGGCAAAAAAGTGGCATCAGGTGGAGGGCAAGATGGCACAAGCGCATGCAAGGACGTGCAGTTAGAGCAACAAGCAAAGCACCGATCTCACACACAACTCCTATTTAAAAATCCTATTCTTTTCCTATTTTAACAATGCTTAGACTCAATACCTGAACATTTAAAAAAAAAAAAAAAAAAAAAAAAAAAGAAGAAATGAAATGATTAAAATTATTATTTTAAAATAAATACAATTCAAATTAAAGTTTTTAAATGTATTATTTATTATATATGTATTATAAATAATCATAATGCATATAATAATATATAAATTATAATTATATAAATATATTACTACTAATATAAAATTATTTATAATATTAAAAATAAAATTCTCTAAAATTAAATGTATACTATAATATATTATAATATAATCTGCATTAATTTCTTTCTGTATTTTTTTTTCTGCATTAATTTCTTTCTGTATATTTATTTATTTCGGTCAGGATGCTGCCTATTTAGGTAGCAGACAGTGTGGCAGCTCACTAGGCTCTGGAACAGAGCCCTAATTGCTTTAAAATCTCTCAATTTGTCTAGTTTCTTTGGAAAGTGTCTCATTCAGAGGTTAACAACATACATTAGTGCTAATTTTCCTGGAATTAATTCTATTTGTTGGCAAGTTAACCAGTTCATGGAAACATTTATACTTGTGATTTACAGTAATTTCATAGTTAGAGGTTTATTCAAGTCCAAATGAAAGCGGAAATGGTTTTTAATTGCGTTAAGGAACATCTACAATTTATCATTCTGCTCAACTGCAGAGAATAAGTTCATTAATATGGATAGTAGTACTTTTTTGATCAAAAAAGTAGAGTGCATTCGTCTAAAAGCTTTTCAAAATAGAATAAATCTTGGCTAATGACGTTACATTCTTTTAGCCCAAAGACTATTTAAATAATAAATGCGGTTGGTCGGAAACACATTCAAGGGTCATGGATTTTGTTATGGGCCAATGATACACAGTCTTATTGTTCCTGAATGTCAGAAAAATGCAACATTAATACAATGATGGTCAAATTAACACTGATACAAACCTCAGGCAATATCCAGAAATAGAGCAACTGGCTTTGTTTCAAAAGATTTTGGACGCAAATAAAACGAACAAGCTCTCTCTCTCTCTCTCTCTCTCACACACACACACACACACACACACAGACCCGCGGCCCTTCAGCCCGACTCACTGTTGTTGCAGGAGTTCTTGTCTGGCAGTGAGTAGCCCAAGTTGGCCATTTCCTGCTTGGCCTGTAGGGAGGTCTTCCACTGGGCCTCGGGCAGATCGACGGCCAGCTCGTGAATGCTGTTGGAATGGAGGATCTGGGTGGTGGCGTAGGGCGTGGCCTGGGAGGCGGGACTTGGACTGCCGAATCCACCTTTAGTGGTGAAGTCGATGCTGCTGTAAATGGCTCCATCTGAAAGCATGGTGCCCGTCTTATCGGCCTGGGCGCTGGGCATCACGTCTGAGTGGAACGGGAAGATGGAATGAAGGGAAGACAAACAAGATCGTGAGGTTAATGTGGTGTTAGAGAAGAAGTTTGGGGAGAAGTGATATAAATTTTTCAAGAACAAAATATTTAAATGCATTTCAATTCAGTGCTCTTTAACAACAAGTCTGATATATTTTTATTTTATATAAATTTATTTATTTTAAATAGTACATCTTATTTATCTTCAGATTCTAATACATTTTTGAATACCCCCAAAAATTCAGACACATATTCACACACAGAAATAATACTAAAATAATTCTGGAATTATGATATTTTGGTCTCTTAGGCTATTGGAAATAATAATAATAATAATAATAATAATAGAAACTATTAATATATACAACTACAAGAATACTTAATAATAATAATAATAATAATAATATAAATTATAAATATATACAACTACAAGAATACTTAATAATATATCTAATAATAACAACAAAAATCATTTTAATATACTAAATCACTAATAATAATAATAATAATAATATAAACTATTAATATAAACAACTACAAGAATATTTAATAATAATAATAATATAAATTATAAATATATACAACAACAAGAATACTTAACGATATATCTAATAATAATAACAAAAAAATCATTTTAATATACTAAATCACTAATAATAATAATAATAATAATAATAATAATAATAATGCTCAGACAATTATGGAATTCTGACATTGTGGTATCAGAGGTGGTGTGGAATAAAAGCAACAATAATATTATTAATATAAATTCTAAAATTATACAACTATAAGAATACTTAATGTATAATACTAATAATACTAATAATAATAACAATTACAAATAGTTTTTAATACACTAAATTATTATTAGTAGTAGTATTATTATACTTAGATAATGCTCAGATAATTATATATATATATATATATATATATATATATATATATATATATATATATACACATACATACACACATACATATAGACACACACCCAGAGATTATTATTAGATTATTAGTATACTAGACATATTTTAATTAATATATTATTTATTACATACTATATTATAAATTACAGAAAGATATAGTTTAATCACACTGAAAGTTTGTGGATATGCAATATTTTTGGTGTGAACAGGCCTTTAGTAACTCGCTGTTACTATATTCTCTTTGCATTTTTGTCTTTGCACTTGTGAAGGAGGTAATAGTGCTGTAACTCTATATGTGTGTGTATATACGTGTGTACTGAAGAGAAAATGATATACAGCAGCTGCATCTGCACCACTCAAGCTGCGGCTGTCCTTCACGACTCACTGCTCCACCACCATCTTCTCCTCACTCCCCCACCACCCCTCTCCTCCGCTATCGGCCCTTCCTCTGTCTGACAGTGGGTCAGAACCACAGCCATTAGTTTCAGCGTGACAGCAGGATGCGGGTGGCGATATAAGTCTGTCCCAGCGCATGATGAATAAATGTGTGCATCCAAAAACGGCCGATGCAATATGCATACAGGTGTTCATCTTACGGACAACACCAGGACACCCTGAATGAATCATCGCCCAGGAATATAAAAGGGGAAGAGGACATTTTCTTTCAGCTGATGGCGAAAGCTTGCTTTTAACACTTTGAATTCTTGACTACAAACGATTTCACCAGTTTAATATGTCCTAAATTCCTAGCCAATGCAGCAATGTGTCTGAGAGTCGATTTACCTCCACGGCCGAAGTTGTTGAGGTCGTTGGGTCCTCCAGAACCGCTGTTAACAGGCAGACTGGTGGCCGGCCAGGAGTCGGCGAGCCAGGGGTATCCCGAATCACTGGCATTCAGCAGACCAGGACGACTGCGGGAACACAAACCATGCATGTGACACTTCATTCTCTAGATTCTCACTTTCCACAGTTTGAGCAACCGATTTCCATAACATGCCAACTCATTTGTGATTATTGGATATGAATTTGACTAAAACAGGCAGAGTAATTTAATAATTGCTCACTTATAAATTAAGCCTTGTGAGTGTATGAAAGTTTCATTCATAAGCTCTATACAGCAGTGCATGGAATTTTTATATGTATAATCAGCACAGAAATGTAAAAATGATAAAAATTAATTGAAATTAAAATTCAAATATTACAACGTTTTTTTTTGCATGACATTTTCTTTCTTTCTATTATTTTATTTTATTATTATTATTATTGTTATTATTATTATTATGGACTGAAGGTAAAATCTAATTTTATTTAAAGAAAACTATCTGGGAAAAATAAATATTATTATTATTATTATACAATTACAATATAGCATTTATACGACTAAATACAGAATTGAATAATAATAATAATAATTTGTTAATATTCTCATATAACTACTACTACTACTATTCCTATTAGTAGTAGAATTATTATATTTGCTAATAATGCTCAGATAAGTATGGGATTATGATATGTTGGTGTCTGAGTCAGTGTGAAATTATATAATATATTATATATATTAATGGGTTTATAAATTATTACATACATTTATATATGCAATAGAATTTATACAACAACAACAATTATTATTATTATTAATATTAATACTACTATTAATAATAATAATAATAATAATAATACACAAGTTAAAGTATCTCTTAAATGACCAATATATGTGTAGCGGCGTACAAATATGATTTTACAAATATTTCGGTCCCACTTTATATTAGGTGGCCTTAACTACTATGTACTTACATTTAAATTAATTATTTGGTACAATGCACTTATTGTGTACATACATGTTTTTACATTGTACTTATATTTTTAAAAATACCTATATGTAGTTACATCTGTAATTAATTTCTGTAATTACATTTATAATTACACTGTTGACCCATCCCTTACACCTTAAACCTACCCAAAACACCAAACCTGTCCCTAACCTTACCCGTATCCCAACTCAAAGCAGCAAAAGTGTTTTGCAATACAGTATGAACACAATAAGTACATTGTACTTATTTTTTTATGTAAGTACATAGTAGTTAAGGCCACCTAATATAAAGTGTAACCAATATTTGTATAAAAACTTAAAGACATACATTTGTGTAGGTTCAGTAAGGTATAGCAAAATAATAGAAATAGACCAAGAATACATTGGAACTAAAGTTTAAAATACAGCAGAACAAAGTTTTGTGAGTCCGTTCTTCATCTGTCTGTCTCAATCTAATATTTTCCAGCAGGATTGGAAAAGAATAATTAATTAAACACATGACAGAAATCTGCAGTGAGTCCAAATAAAGATATAACACAAACAAATGATGTGTATGACATTCTCATGGCATCTCCTTTCAACATAAAATGCTTATTTTTGTAGGATTTTCCTAATGATTACCACATTTTCCAATGTAGCATCGATTTTTATTTGATAAAACACTGGTAGTGTAGCAGGGTCCACTCAATATCTGAGAGATTTTTTGGGAAATTCTGGAAACCTGGAAATTATCAGAAAGCTTTAGGATTTTAAACAAAGACAGCATTTTTCATTGCCGTGTAAGAAAACACACAAAGCGAACACCCTTCCGTACATGCCAACACACACCCTCAATTAACAGATCACCCTCACTATAATACACCATCTTCAGCTCAGCGAACTTCTGTGTTTTACAACACACTCCTCCACATCTGACAACCACGCGTGTGTGTGTACGAGCTCACACATAGGAGGTTTGATTTAACAGGTGTTGTGTATCTTCCCAAGGGTGTGTGTGTGGTGTAAAGGCATCATTAAGACTTTAAGCTGTCATGGGTGAGTGCTGTGGGCCATTACCACCACTTTACTGTGCAATCACCTCGCTGATGCTTGTTGCCATGGGCAACAGATGCCGAGGAGAGCTTGTGTTTTTATCCCCATCCCTTCATTTGCGCTGCTAAAGCCACACTCCCACTATAAAAATGGCTGTTTTTTTTTTCTCTTCGGAATGAGCGTAGATGGAAATAAAGAGCCATTGGTTGAGGAAGGCTGGGAATACAACAATAGACGAATGGAGAACGAGCGGAGAGGTGGATGAATGAAGCGCTCAAGGACTCCTTCATTTTTTGGCCCACATCTCTGTATTTCGCTTTTCATCATTGTTAAAGGAGCAATTTGTGGTCATGGTCATGGAGACAGAGCAATGTCAGTGCAAACGGGAGATTTTGAAAGAACACAAAGACATGAGCGCAAACCAAAAGACATTTTGAAAAGCAAGTCAGTACACTCAGCGGCCATCTTTGGAATGAATTTATGCACTCATATGTTGTTCCATAATAATAATAATAATAATAATAATAATAATAGATATTGCTATTATAAATAAATAAATGCTTTTCTAAAGATTGAAATTATAATTCAGTCACTAAATATATAAAATCGTTTTTTTATATTATAAATATACACATAATTAATGATTAATTATTAAATATGAATGATTAATTAAATATGAACTAATTCGACAGTTTTAGTTGTTTAATTGTTAATTGTAAATCAGTAATAATAATAATAATAATAATAATAATAATAAAACAAATAAATAAACAAATCAACAAACAAACAAATAAATAATGTTCATAATCCATTATGGCGAGCAAGCAAGCAAATAAATAAATAAATAAATAAATAAATAAAGTTATTATAAATTACAAATAATTAAATATTAATCAAATATTTCATTAGTTTTAGTTGATTAATTAGTTCATTGTTTAATTGTTAATTGTAATTCAGTCATTAAATAACAACAATAACAATAATGATAATTATTATTATTATTATTATTATACAAATAAATAAACTAATCAACAAACAAACAAAGCTCATGATCCATTATGGAAAGTCAGTAAACAAACAAACAAGGTTTAGCTAATACACCTTCTTACAGTGCTATTCCGTTTAACCAGGAATATATTTATTAAAAAAAAGAAAGAAGTAAATTAATTTTCGACTTGAGTTTTTATAAACAAACAAACAAACAAATAATAAACACAGGTATGAACTTAAAAGTCTATGGAGCGGGTGTACATGCATATTAAACCTATAATATAACTTTGTAACGTATACTTAACTTTAAACACAGCTTAAAAAAGGCTTCATTTCTGACAGCTGTCATTTTGAGAGTTGTGATATCTCCTATTCATCTGACCTTGTTTGCCTGGTGTACAGTCTCTGACACAAACACGCTCATCCAAAGACTCAAGCGCAGGTGTGCATCAACACACCCTAGTCGTCTTTGTCTCTTTTCTTTCTCTATTTCACCGTGACTCTCTCTCTCGTCTCCTCTCACTCCTGCTCTCTATGGAAGTACATTTGCCCTGAGGTGGCTCGTCTCCCCCAGGCTGGGGAACAGTGTGTGGTTTTCTGAAGCCGGGGGCAATATACCGGTAATGGCAGTGTAGCAGCCCATCGCTCGCTAAGCCACAGGTTTTAATAAGAACCAGTGGAGCCCGAATGGAGGGTCTCGAGCTGAGGAGGCGGGGGTCCTGACAGACTAAGCACCCCCTGATGTGGCAGCTGAATGCCAAAACAGGCCCTCAGGGGGGACGAGTCATTCAAATTGATGGCTCCTCCTCAGACACGTTTACTTCTTATAGGGTAATACGTCGAGGACTGCTCAAACCTTCCCCCTCCGCCTCTGCTTTTCTTCTGTCTGAAAAACAATCCTGTGCTCTCCTCACCTCCAACCGAAATGCTCTTTCCTACCTGTTCACAATCGGGTCCTCTATCTGCCTTCGCTGTTTTGGTTTTGTTTGGCCCTCAGGTGATCTTTATGAGATACTTTTCTTTCTCTCAATCTGTTTTTCAAGTGTTTTTCTCCTTCCATATTTAAAAACAATAACAATTTATTTTAAAGAAATGTTACTGTCTTTGAAATAAATGTGCATGTCATTTCAAAGATTTTTTTTTTGTTCATGTTTTATCAAAATGTATTATGGAAGCCTGTTTCTGCCCCAAAGTAAGAAAAAAATGAAGTAACTGCTTTTATTAGAACTGATTTTATTTCTCATAATTGTGACTATGTATGACAGTTTTTTAAATTTATTTTTAATTAAAAAAAGGTTATTTATTATTTTAAAGGGGGGGGGATCCTTGTTATGTTACTTTAAAGGAAAAATGATTTCTTTCACTTGTCATCAAAATATTGTATGACTGCATTTTCTTCTTTACTTTTAATTTATATTTTTATTTAAAAAAATTTTAATTTGTTATTTTAAAGGGAAAATCGTTTTCATTCATGTGTCATTAAATACATTTCTGTTGCTCCAGAATAAGACAAATATTTGTAATTTCATTTCTCATAACTGTGACTTTCTGTATGACCACATTTTCTTATATATATATATATATATATATATATACATTCATTATGTTAAATGAATAATGTAATTTTTCCTTATGTTATTTTAAAGGAAAAATGGTTTTCATGTTTCATCGGCTCCAGAGTAATAAAAATGAAGTAATTATGACTTATGTCTTTTAACTGTGCCTTTAAGTTTGATTTATTTTTTCTTATTTACTTTTAATTTATTTTAACAATTTTTTGTATAAAAAAAAATAAAACACCCTTTCTTCTGACTTTCCTTTGTATCTGGCATTTTATGTGAGCAGGGAATATTAACCAATAATATCATAGTCTTACATTTCACAATCAAATTAAAATCTGCTAAATACTGTAATAGCTAGCCCAAGTAAAATATATATTTTTTCCTACTAGTTAATAATTCATTAATATATACAAATGCCCATGTAGTTACTGTACCTTACACTACCCAGTACTTTCTTGTGTAAGTACACTGTAAGTACAGGTACTTTCAAATAAAATGTAACCCAAAATTGGTTAAAAAAAAAAGTGTTACCGTGTAGGCTAAATGTGTACGGAACGCAATTTCCTTCAAACTGAAGAGTTGGTAAATTGAGCTGGCCAGAGAAAAATGAAGGTCTCATGAGTTTGACTTTGATTTCTCTGGTAAACATCCACACACACATGCACAGAGTTGCAGCCAGTCCCCACAGGGATCATTTGTAAGTGTGGGTGATGATGATGTTGACTGTGGTAACGGCGGCTCTGTCCTTGCATTCATCTTCTCCCGTGCGAGATGATTAGATTGAGAAATATCGTTTTAGCGGGCATATTTCTGCTCTGCAAATCACCGGGAGCGGGGCCAGGGGCCTCATCCCAGCCCTGACACCCAGCCCTGAATCCCTCTCCTCAGACAGCCAGAGCGCACTGTGGCCTTGAGACCAAAGAGATTTGATTTGGCTCCATTTTTCCCTGCCACGCTCCTAGACACGCGTGCAGCTGTGAAATACAACCTCGCAGCGCATCTGTGAGCATCGTCGTAAACAAGCCGAGTGAGCAATATTAATCCCAATCCTACTTCATAAATCAGCCAGGCTTTACAGGCCCACACGCCCTCCAATACAGCCGCAGAAAGAGCGAGCATCAGAGAGACCCAACTAAAAGCCTGCACATTAAATTACGCTTAAGGCACGCTGAAACACGCATTTGCTTTTCAGATTTACATTGGCTGGAGGATGCTGCCGCTTACTTTGAGCACAGTGAAAATCCAATATACACACAAACATGTTCATATAAACATATAGATCTGAAAGAAAGAAAATAGGGAAGGAACGTCTTGACTTTTTGAGTGTGTGTGTGTGTGTGTGTGTGTGTATATACACACACACATATATATATATATATATATATATATATATATATATATATATATATATATATACAGTACACACACACACACACACACACACACACACACACACACACACACACACACACAGTATCTCACAGAAGTGAGTACACCCCTCACATATTTGTAAATATTTTATTATATCTTCTCATGTGACAACACTGAAGAAATGACACTTTGCTACAATGTAAAGTAGTGAGTGTACAGCTTGTATAACTTTCTGAAAGCTTGAAAGCTTGACTGAAAGCTTGTGCTTTCCTCTCAAATTAACTCAACACACAGGCTTTAATGTCTTTAATGAACTGCAGGTCACAAAAGTGAGTACACCCCTAAGTGAAAATGTCCAAATTGGGCCCAATTAGCCATTTTTTCTCCCCAGTGTCATGTGACTCGTTAGTGTTACAAGGTCTCAGGTGTGAATGGGGAGCAGGTGTGTTAAATTTGGTGTTATCACTCTCACTCTATATTGCATTATACATTACTGACACTCTATCCTCCAACTTGATACTGTTAAGTGCTTTGACACAAGCACCTGTTAAAAGCGCTATATAAATAAAGGTGACTTGACTTGACTTGACTTGACTTGACTTGACTTGACTTGACTGGTCACTGGAAGTTCAACATGGCACCTCATGGCAAAGAACTCTCTGAGGATCTGAAAAAAAGAATTGCTGCTCTACATAAAGATGGCGTAGGCTATAAGAAGATTGCCAAGACCCTGAAAATGAGCTGCAGCACGGTGGCCAAGACCATACAGCGGTTTAACAGGACAGGTTCCACTCAGAACAGACCTCGCCATGGTTGACCAAAGAAGTTGAATGCACGTGCTCAGCATCATATCCGGAGGTTGTGTGCAGTGCTGGAAAATAATGGTGGCCACACAAAATATTGACACTTTGGGCCCAATTTGGACATTTTCACTTAGGGGTGTACTCACTTTTGTGGCCTGCGGTTTAGACATTAATGGCTGCGTTAATGTCTAACGCAGCCATTATACTCTCACTACTTTACATTGTAGCAAAGTGTCATTTCTTCAGTGTTGTCACATGAAAAGATATAATAAAATATTTACAAAAATATGAGGGGTGTACTTACTTCTGTGAGATACTGTGTAAATATATATATATATATATATATATATATATATATATATATGTATGTATATATATATATATATATATATATATATATATATATATATATATATATATATATATATATATATATATATATACATATATATATATATATACATATACATATATACATATATATATACATATACATATATACATATACATATATATATATATATATATATACATATATATGTATACACACACATAGAATTTGAATATCTTACTGTTGACATAAAAACAGTACATAATAATAAATGAATATAATGTTATTATATAAAGTTAATGTATCAATATTAATATAATAAAAATATGATATAAATAATAATATAAATATTTCTTAATGTAATATAAATATAATATAAAAATTTATTTGTATATATTTATTTGTGTATATATATATATATATATATATATATATACACACATACACACTGTATATATTCTCATTTATATTTTTTATAGGTAATTTAGTAATATATTACTTAATTTAATATAAACAATAAGCTGTTCAAATTATTACAAATATATATAGGATGGAAGGAAGAGACCAAGAAAGAAAAGAAAAGAAAAGAAAAGGAGGAAAATGAATGAAAAGAGAAATGGCAAAAGAAAATGAAGGAATTTGGAAGTCAAGAAAGAAGAAACAAGTAAGGAGGTACGTAAAGAAAAGAAAGTAAAAAATGAATTAAGAAAAACAGTGTAAGAAAATGAAAGCGTGTAAGAAAAAAAACAATCTGCCATTATCAGTTTCCATCAGTTCAAGGCCTAACCAATATGCCGCCTATTCATCTTCCATGAATCATTTATTCTGTGATCGATTAAACGTAATTGTTCAGTACGAGCAATTTGGCGGCAGCCAATGAGGAGCTGCAGAAACAGACGCGGCTTCATTTGCTATCGTCTAATTAATGCAATAAACAAAGACTGTAACAAATGAACACATTCTACCATCATCTCTCCAGGAACTTTAGTCAAGGGAATTCACTGCAGAAGACAGATCAAGTGTTCTGATGCATGTAGAGCACCTTCACAGCATAAACCCACCTAAACCTGCAGAAGATTTCAATAAAACTTCCTATGAAACATACTGTATATAATGCATTATATCACAGTCCTGGATGTTGACTGGTCAATACATAATATAAAATATACAATACAGTAACAGTTAAGATGTGGAACACCTGCTCACTGTCACTGCATTGCATTCTGTTATTATTTACATATAATATATCAATATGAATCTGAATTTGTTCAATAAAATAATGTGTAAACAACTATTTGTGACATTATTATTTTTAATACAAAAATTAGTAAATATTTACAAAATATATTTATAAAAAATTAACATTACAGATATAATTATTATGATTATTATGTGTTTATTATGTGTTAAAATTATTATTATTATTATTAGTAGTAGTAGCATTAGTAGTTTAAATGGGCAAAAATATCAGTAGTAAAAAAGTAATTTACTTTATAAAAGCAATAAAACATGCAAAAATTTACTTTTTTATGATATTGAAAATATTATAAAAAGCATCCTTAATGCATTCATAATTCAACAAATATATGATATGATATGATATATAATACAATATGTTTAAATGGAGAAGAATAAGGCATTGTGAATAGCTTTATAATGCATTTTATACACAGACCTCATCCTGTTTCCAATAATGTCTGTCTTAATTCAGATCTACAGAGGTAAGTGCTTATCTCTGATCTCTAGGGTGTTATACAGCTAAAGACAAGGTATCACTATTAAAAAAAAAAATACAACTGGACATCCTCTTTGATTAGATAGGAGACCCATGGGATCTGGAATAGAATCTTCAAATCAATCAGCAGAACTTGACTTCTTGCAGCGGGAATCAGGTGACACTGCTGTGGCTTTAATTCTAGCTACTCAAACACCTTCAATCTATTGATACAGCGGCAAAGACGATGAGAAGAGGTGTGGGTGTGTGGAATTAATACAGAAAAACTGGATTTGGTGTGTCAGGAGTGATAAAAGACACACGGACACTAAAAAGACAGACCTTCTACTCCTGTCCAGCAGGTAACTGTGTCATTCAAACGAACCCTTACTCTCCTTTCCACCCCCTAAAAAACCGAGGCCCGCCAAAAGATTCCGGAAGGGTTAGTCTAGCCTCTCCCTGGGGTAATTATTTTTACATTATTACACATGCTCGTATTCCAGCCGCCCAGCTGAGGTGACAGGCAAATTTATCACTGCGGGGGTCCGTATAGGCAGCGGGGACGAAGGGGGGCTGACAAATGATAAAATAAAACCCCTCTCTGCTTAAATTGTTCCTGCTAATTCTTTTTGGGGGGTGAGATTTATGAGCGGCTAGCCGTCCGTGAAGGGAGATGTGCGGAGATTTGTGTGTGCACGTACAGTATGTGTGTGTGTGTGTTTGACAGGATGCAGGGTACACAAACAGGCAGATCTCATATTTTCATCCATCAGTCACATGGTGATATCTGAGCGAGCTTGATGTATAAATGCACACTTGCTGTGGGTGCATGCTGTTGCTTGATCTGTTGATAAAACTGGGTGCTCATGGGTAACAATGCATACAAGAATGCACAAAAAAAACCCAAAAAACATCTATAATCTCAATGTTATTAAATCAAAATATTACAATTAATGTAATTATATTAATATGTACAAGGTTTTATTAATACAATGATAATAATAATAATTTATTATATAGTAATAATTGTATTATTATTATTATATTATAGAAGATATATGGGATTTCATGAAAGTCTCGATGTAGATATTATAAGTTTGTTATTTGGATGTAACATTTCAGTTATCTAAATTTTTAAATGAAATCAAAATATTATATATTATGTTAACTTAAAATAATTCTATAAATACAATTATATTATATTATAATATATATATAAAAATCATGATTTTGTATGATTTATATTTATCAATTTTAATGCATATATACAGTATATATATATGAATTGTATTTATACAAGTATATTAAGTTAACATAATATATAATATTTTGATTTCATTTTAAAATTCAATATATAATATTGTAATATATAACCAAATGATATACTATAAAATATATAATATTGTCTTCATCACTGCTACAGATTCCCTTGGGTCACTGAACACTCACAAAGTGGCAAGAATTAACAATATGAAAATCGAAAGAACCTGTTTTAATGGTTATGCAAAGAATTGTTCCGCATTGATGGACTCTACTGTGACTTTTAGCAGGTTAATTAAGCTGTTGACCCATTAAAATCGGTTGTGTGTCGCAAGATCCCTCACTGAAACCTATAGGAACAACCTTTCAATAACTCCCGTCCGCAGCGTCTCTTAAGATGAATTTCTAACAGTGCAGCGATGGCGTGAACCCTTAAAAGCGGAGTACAGGCTGGAAGACGACTGCCTTGTAGAGGATAATGGTTTTGATGACCTTCCAGGGGATGATGGACAGAATATGAATGAGGTTTGGAATTGAGGGGCTGGTCTTTGAAGGTTAAAGGCAGGTGATTGGCACAAAGATAATAACTAGCACTGTTTTGTGGCATGCCGAAGAAAAACAAGGGGAAACGAGAGGAGAGAGGATGACAGGAATCTTACCTCCCGTTGCTCATCAAGCCTCCATCAACACGCTGGAACGTCACTGGGGTCAGAAAGGGTAGAAAACAAAGAGAGAGAGAGAAAGAAAGAGAAAGAAACTGAGTCATCATAGCAAAATCAATCTCTTATGCATCATTCTCAGCATGACTTACGTTATTTAAACATTATACCAAACTAAACAGCTGGAACTAATTAAGAAATGAAGAAGTCTCCATATATATGTGTCATTGAAATCTTTCATGAGTGACTAAATTGTTTAGAGTGCGCTGTAAATGAACATGCAGAATGAAATTATGAAATCAAAGCATCTTTGTCATTTTATCTCCATAACTTCCTATTTTCTCTGGGTTTTGCCTCAATATTCTTGCCAAAAGAAAGCGATTTACACAAAAAGAAAGATAGATTACAGATGAAAGAGAGACTTAATCAGGTGTCCATATTTGAAAACACTTTTGTCCACAGCTTTTGTCCATTTAGTGAAAGTCAATGGGGTGTAAAACTATACTGAACCCCACTGGCCTTTTTGTATGAAAAAACACTGATGCATTTTTATTTTTTTTTTTAATCTTCTTTTGTGTTCCACAGAATTAAAAAAAAAAATGCATACAGATTTGGAATGACATGAAGGTGAGTTAATGAATAAAGAAATGTTCCCTTTAAGAATGTCCAAGCATGCACACTGTATATTTAACAAATATCACATAAACTAATCCAGAGTGACTCTGGTCCGTTTACACACCCTGCAGAGAATCTGAATTAGATCAGTGACATTTTCTCTCGACTGTTAACAATCCATCATCTCTTCTATCAAACAGACAGTCCAAACATTAAACTCGATGAACGCTACCCTGCGTCCGTCTCTCCTCTGGGCCTGCTGTTTGCTGGGTGTATTTGCATTCACTGCTAATTCCAGAATCTGGCATTTCAGTAAATTGAGAACAAACACTGAAGGTATTTTCTCTCCCCAAGGGACTCGTTTTATGTGACGCTATGTGTGTGTGCGGGTCTGTTAAGTGCCTATCTACAATAGGACACATTGCTGGCACTTTGATGTGGCCCGTAGACTGGCGCTGGTCTCAGCTTTAGGCTGAGCTCCAGATAAGCACTCTCTCCAATATGAAAACTGATTACTCCTCTTTAATAAGCATTTACTGCGGCATGACAAAATCGCCCGTATAAAAATTCCATCAAATCCCTCCTTCCCATCCAAGCACAACTTGATTTAGCCTCGCGGCGATGACAGGTTTAAAGGAGGAAAGTGGGTGTTTGTGTGAACAGGTGTATTCGCTTTTACCTCTTACACCCAACTGCCGATTAAACATATAAAAAAACAACAACAACAAAACAAAACAAAACGCCTTGACGCAAACATCCCATCGTAGCGGAATCGGCTCTTTCTTTGTTCTATAAACCCTGTAACGTTCACATGATTTGCAGTGAACCGTGATAATGAGAAGAAGACAATTTGGCTCCAGGAAACAAGAATAAACCAATGATTTTCACTCGGTGCAAGAAGCTGCCCTCGCTAGCATGGGCCGCTGCCTTCGCGAGCGTCACGCATATGGGGTCTGGCATGCCGGTAATGTGTCTGAACACCACACTTATCTGCTCGGCACATGGGACCAAGAAACCAAGAAAGATGTGGGCCCCTGGGAGCCGGCAACCTTGAAGCCCACTCAAGCAGTGGTGAGGAGAGACCACTGGAGTGCATTAAAACGAAGTCGAGGGATATCGAGGCCATAAGACTCGGACAGCTGACTGTTATGCTCTTATCTTGGGGAAAAGTGGAGTGCGGCGGTGTCCGCTTTTGCAGGGAGACTGATTTCATCAGTAATGAAGTTTGGAGCGAAACCCTCCTACAAGATAAAAGCACACCTCAATCCACACACAATCCCCGAGAGACGTGGAGGGAACCTGGGCTTGCTGAGTGATTTTTTTTTGCTTTTTTGTGTTATCAATTCACAGTGTGATTGTGGCCGACCGTGTGACTGGATCAGGTCATCACTGGTTAACCTCTGGTAGGCCTGCGAATCTTCTATATATCACGTAACTTGCGGACAAACCAACCATTGAATTACAAACATTTCTCTGCTATTGTGAACAAAGTGGAAAATCAATGGCAGCGTGACCGTATTTCAGAATGGGATGATATTTGATGGACAGAAAATCATGAGACAATATGGCTGTGTTCGGAATGGTAAACTATTCTTACGATTTTCTACAGTATATAGTATAAATACTATATTTACTAAAAGGTACAACAATGCGAGCTTCACTAGGTACAATATCCCTCAATGCAATGCATCCAATCATCTAATATCAACAGTCTCTTTTTTGCTAACAAATCTATGCCAAATGTTAAGACAATTTGTGCAAAAAATTCATTTAATTTAATAAAGTTGTCCAAATGAAGTCCTTAGCAATGCATATTACTAATCAAAAAATAAGTTTTAATATATTTACAGTAGGAAATTTACAAAATATCTTCATGGAACATGATCTTTACTTAAGATCCTAATGATTTTTGGCATAAAAAAAAAAAGCTATAATTTTGACCCATACAATATATTGTTGGCTATTGCTACAAATACTACTAATATTTGAAATGCATGCTGTCCATTATCATTAATTAACCCAAAATAAAATAAATTAAACCTAAATAATAATATTTTTTAAAAAAGATAATAAAAATGACAGAAGCACATTCAATTACTAAAAATTTTAGAAAGACTATTACAGAATATAAATAATTAGAAACAATTTAAGTGTATTTAATAGTAATCAGTAAGGTAGTATTCAATTCGGATCAAATCCAATTTTTTTAAACCCAGGTCTGTGTCCAAAATTTCTATACTGGTTAAAACAGAACATCTAGAAGTGTATATAACAGGAGGGAAAGGAGAAAACCTTCAGAAAACATGTCGACAACCTCGTATGGAGGGAACAATTGATTCTCACATGTAAGTTTGTTCAAGCGGTTAATAACAAAGACAAGAATGAATCAAAGAGCGGAGAACTCAGGTAGAGAAGAAAAAACAATTCACAACACCTGCACAAACAAAAAGTCAGAGAGAGAGAACAGGAGAATAAAAGGAATATGAAGATGAGATGGAAAAACCACATGAAAAGATCAGCACAGGTGACCACCACTGAAAAAAATTACCTGAAGAAAAGGACAAAGAAACACAAATGGAGAACTGCAGGATCTAGCAGCCCACAGATCTTCCACCTGAGTCTGTTAGCATTCATAAAGACATGTAAAAATGGTGTTTATTCGCGGTCAACAAATCAATGTTTGCTACTTGCACTTTAGTCTGACCTTGAATGTTATCCTATATCTTTAAATAATGAAATAAATGATATTACAAATGTATAATATAAAGATAAATTAAATTATATGTTTATATATATGTTTATATATTTATATTAAAAATAAAATAAAATAAAATAAAATAAAATAAATAAATGCACAATTTTTAGACTGTCTAGATCCAGAGCCAGATTTGAGCCGGGTTTACTCCCTATATCGTGCTGACAAAGTCAGGTGGCCATCATCTGAAGACCTGCGAGGTTGAATCATGGGAAGGGATACTTGATTGTATAGAGAAAAGTAAGATAAATGCAGGAAGGAGGGATGGGGGTTTCGAAAAGACGGGACAAATGAACAGTACCTGCAGGGGTGAAGGTGAACGACTGAACTGCAAAAACAAGAAGACAGAGAAGAGTGTGTGTTAAAAAGCCTGCAGTGCTCAGTCGGGCTTTGGAAGGTTTGTGTGTTTCTGTGCGTGTGCATGATTATTCGCATGCATACTGGAGTGTGTTCAAAGGTTTGCGTTATGCCATCAGAGTCAAGACCGCAAGACAGCAGCCAAAGGAATGAGACAGTCTAACACAGAAGACACACAAACACAATTAAAATAAAGTGTAAAAAACAAACAAAAACAAAACAAGAGTGTGTGTTTCAGTGGCGGCTGGTGCTTTTAAATAGTAGGGAAGCACAGATATCACTTATCAATGGCAAAAGGTGTACTTTATTTATTTTTTTTAGATCTGCAATGTTGCTTCTTAGCACAAATGAAGAGTGAAAGTACTCATAAAATAACAAATACTAGTTTCTTATCACACTGGAGTACTGACTTTGCTCACACAAGGAACAACCTCCAGACAATTCTTTTCTTTTTTTTTTTCTTGTGCTTTTTGGGGATTCCTCCCTGCTTTGTTACACTTGTGGAGTTACTGATCAAAAATGACTGGCCTCCAAAAAATTGCATAAAGATTTCCCATATCATTAGTAAATATTGGATTCAATCTTTTTAGAAAGTTGTTTTAATTCTTCGATTAGCACAGGTTTTGATTAAAAAGGCCTCATTGATATTAGCTTATACGCCACAGATTTTGGGTGAATATTGCCAAAATTATCCTCAAATAATGCTTTTTTTTCACTTAAAAACTGAGGTGCATAAGTTTGGATCAATGAAGCCTACAAACAGTCAGATCCAAAAAGAAATACAAAACCTGTCCTAATTGAAAGAAAACGTGTTGTTATTGAAAACTGCATCTAAGATTTGGTGATAATATACCATAAAGAAAGACTTACAATCCCATTTTTAAAAGTGGAACACACTAAATTAGGTAAAGAGTTTTCGACACAGCACAAGGGTTAATGTACATATCAATTTTTCAATTATTGGCCATTTTCAGCAAAGTCCTGTCCATCATATAGAGAAAACTGGGACAAAAACACATTGATTGAAAGCCATAGATTCCCAGTAAAGCATGGGCACCATGGTTTAATTTGCTGAAATACTAACAGTATTTGTATTATTTGTACTAAACATGCATTTAGGGGATTTTGTGCTTCTCGTGCCATCTGAAAACATTCGCCATTGTGCTCTGTAGCTCAAGTGGAACTGGTCACTACCTGCATAATTGCTGAGACCCTTTCTCTTCTTTCTCCTCCAGTAGAGCCAGATGCTGAAGCCCATCAGAATGACCCAGCAGGCCCCTCCAATGCCCGCGATGAAGGCCGGCTGCTTCACCACATCCGTGATCTGCTCCGTGATGCTGTTGTTCCTGCTCATGATCACATCCCGGAAGTCTTTACCTACATGGGTAAAAAAAAAAAACGCTATTTAGTAAACTGAAAATTGTGGGTGAGTTTCTAAATTAGTTTAATAGCACGAGAAAAACACTTGTGCTCCAGTGAACATCAGCACAGAATTTAATCAACTCAACTAGAGCGTTAAAAGCGCATCACCTTGATCTTTAGCATTACTTCAGTGAACAGAACAGAAAAAAATACACAAAATGTTGTAAAAATAATACAAAACCGTTTTATAGCACATTAATTTCCGTAATGTGATAGTATTTCAGCTTTCATCAGAAGTAATGTAAGACTTTAATTATCTTTTAAGATTTGAATGGATGGAATCATGTTAGACTATAAATATTATTGGTTAATATTACTTAACCCTGCCCATATGTCCCACCTCAGCAAAAACAGAAAATAAAAAAGTCAATAACTAACACAAAATGTTGTATAAATAACACAAAACGGGATTTACTGCACATTTCAATTCCTTAATGTGATATTATTTCAATATTCATCAGTAATAATGTAAGATGGGACATCTTTTATTATCGTTTAGAATTTGATTGGACGGAATCATGTTAGACTTAAGATTATTGGTTAATATTACTTAACCCCGCCCACATTCCCACCTCAGCAAAAAATATATAACCAAAAACTAAACTATATAACACAAAACTGTATTTACAGTACATTTAATTTCCTTAATTTGATATGAATTTAATATTCATCAGTAATAATGTCAGGTGAGACTGAGCCCACATGTCCCACCTCAGCAAAAATATAAAATAAGAAACTAAAATAAATAACACAAAATCTTGCATAAATAACACCAAACCGCATTTACAGCACATTTAATTTCCTTAATGTGACATTATTTCAATATTTGGCAAAAATAATGTAAGGTGAGACTTGTTTTTCATCCTTTAAAATTGGATTGGATGGAATCATAACTCCGCCTACATGTCCCACCTCAGCAAAAATACAAAATTACTGAATAACACAAGATGCTGTATGAAAAACACAAAACAGTGCTTACAGTACATATTATTATTCTTTTGGATTTGATTGGATGGAATCGTGTTAGACTATAAAGATTATTGGTTAAGATTACTTAACCCTGCCCACATGTCCCCCCCCCCCCCCCCCCAAAAAAACCCCTCAGTTCAGAGGCAGAAAAAGCTGATAAAATGTTATAAAAACAAACTTTTTTTTTTCTTTTGAAGTTATGAGCACATGAATTATTTACAATAACCTAGGGATATTTATTAGAGCCAAAAAAGATTCATTTTGATTTTTTTTATGTTGTCTTGTAGCTAAATCAGACGGTTTTACTTCAAAAGCTGGTAGGACACACACATACACACAAACTGCAGTCTTGATAAATAGTCTATCAGCCCCCGGCTGTGCGTGAAGATGGATAGTGAGCTTGACATTTGGGAATAAGGGCATGTCACCGGCCAAATCATCACTTATGGGTCAAACCAGTCACAACCTGCTACAACTCACATAACTCACACTGTAAACACCCAAAGACCTGGAATAAAATCTGCGGCCCTGACCGTGAGATTTAATTTTGATTCTGGTGACCCCGCTCAAACCCATCCAATGAATTGTAAGCTTTAAGATATTTCTGACCATCTTAGATAAAGAGTAAATGCAGTGTGACAGAAAAGGTTATCGAAAAACCAAAAGATGTCCCTTACCAATAATGATGGTTTGTGGTTCGCTTTTCACCCCCACCCCAGCGCTGGTGCTGGCGGCCACCTCCACTCGGTACTGGACCCCCGCCTGGAGACCCCCCACCACCACTGAGCGGATGGCTGCATCCACCGTCTTATTTACATGGAAACGGGTCTCATTCCCTAAACACCAGATCTGAGAGAGAGAGAGAGAGAAAATAGCAAATTGTCTGTAAAAAGTCATTTTTAATGATTGGGCCTCATTAACGAAAACTATTTTTGTGTAAATTACTCGTAAAAGCATTTTTATGTAAATTGTTGCATTCAATTCAGTACAGCTATTTATGTATGAAGGGATTTACAGACAATTTATAGAGAAATTTGTTCTGCTTGTGTTTCATAAATGAGGTCCGCTTTGAACAAAAGTAAATAACGTAAACAGTCATCTAGTGTGAGCCTCTATCCAAAATGACTTATCATACACTCATTATTTATTGAGTTTAGCCCCTTGAAACAACCTCAAATGTACTATATGCTTAGGAAAAATGGAAAATATAATATAATTATAATATAATTTTTCTGAGAATTGAGAGTGCAAGTTTATTTGGATTTCCCCCCTATAAATATTACAGTAAGTAATAAAGAATAATTGCACAGAAAATTAAAATCTTCATTTTTTAAATAATCAACAAAAATATAATATAATATAATATAATATAATATAATATAATATAATATAATATAATATAATATAATATAATATAATAATCAGAATTAAGAGTGCAAGTCTATTGGGACATTTCTTGCTGCATTTAGCCACATTAGTATTAAGCATTAGTATTACACATACTGTACATATTACAGTAATTAAGTAATAAATAATAATTGCAATGATATTTAACATTTTTAATCTAATCTAATCTATTAGACTCTCAGAATTGAGAGTGGAAGTTTATTTGAATTTTTCCTCGGTACTGTAAATATTACCATAATTAAGTAATAAATAATAATTCCACAGAAAATTGAAATCTTCCTCTTTAAAATAATCAGAAATAAAATAAAAAATAAAATATTTCTTATCAGAATTAAGAGTGGAAGTCTTTTATTGCTGCATTTAGCCACATTAGATCAAGTCGCACATGTTTGTTGGTGTTTCTGATGGAGTCACATGGCATTTACCTTATATTCCTGGATGATGCCGTTCTGATGTTCTGTAGGAGGAGGGTCCCAGGAGATACTGATGGATGTGCTGTTCTGATTGCCCACCGTGAGGACCGTCACCTGCTGCGGAGGAGCACTGGGTGCTGGGATACAGGGAGAGAGAAACAGAAACAGAGTTTTACTTCCATGCATAGCTTCCGTGATGTTACTCTGCACTATTGACATTCCGGACTTTCCAGAAAAGATTTGAGGCTACAGCTGCCTCTGATTGTTTGGCAAGGATTTACTCAACACTCAACACTCATGCCATGACACTCTCTCATTCTGTTTCCTCTGAAAGAGTCTGTTGTAAGTCACAGCATTAGCATTAAGCAGTCGATGTGTGTGCTGAGCTTTAAGACGTAAGACAGGTGGCCACGGGTGCACAAGTTCATTAGATGGGGATTTTCCTCAGCCTGACACTCCTTCACATTTCACTATGATTTCATATCCTGCCTCTGAAAGGAGGGATTTACTGAAAAAATACATTTACTGAGAGACAATGAGATGGTGAGCCATCCAAACAACTCTGCTTTCTTAGCAAATCGCTCTGACAGGCATGTAGGTCGCTCGGCTCGGGGAGGAAAGCGAAGAACGGAGATATGTTTTTGTATAGAGTAAAGAATGGAGTGCTGGGTAAACATATTGACATGGATACATCGATTGAAGGAGGCCAGTTGCGAATCCAAGATGCTGTTTTGTCCTTGGCTGAAAACAGAGTCTGTAACGTACAAGTCGAGACCCCGGATCTCTGTTTTATTAACCCCATCAGAGCCACTCTGACAGAGACAAGGGAAGGGAATGAAATAAATAATAGAGGTATGTAGTGGAAAATAACATTTTTATAAAAATGTTTTTCTCATTTCTGTGGCAACCTGAGGTGCGGCGACACAGCAGAATACTGACAGCTCAATTACGGTAAACTCCGCTTGCTCGCTCTCTTTCGCTTCTCTGCACTCTGACCCCCGCGTAAATGGCACATATCCCAAAGCTACACTCATCCCTCACATGGGGTGGCCCATTTTAACCCCCAAAACACCTGACGGGACAAACGGCAGCTCGCCTTCATCAAACATCTGCAGCTGAACGGAAAATAACAGCAGTCGGCCGCTGAATGGACTGAAATGATGAGGTGACTAAATCGCTCCCATAACAATACAGCCAATGTCATTCAAAGGTTTTTTTATTTTTTGTCTCAGAATTTGACTGGGATTTTTAACTTAATACTGTAAATATTATAGTAATTGAGTGATAATAATTTAAGTATATAATAAAGAAAATGTACAATTTTTCAATGTTGAAAAATTATTATAATATAAACACACACACAGACACACAAATATATATATATATATATATATATATATATATATATATATATATATATGTATATATAGATATGGATTTTCCCTTAATACTTTAAATATTTAAGTAATTAAGTAAAAATTGTACAGTACACAATATAATAACATAATATATGTATTTTTTTCTTAGAATTAAGAGTGCAATTGGATTTTTACCATAACACTGCAGAAAAAAAAAAAAAAATTATATATATATGTTCATATAAAATAAATAAAAATGTTACTGTAAAACTTTTCAGTAATTAAGTAATAATTGTACTGAAAATTCTAAATTTTCTTCTTTATTACTAAAAAATAAATAAAATAATAATAATAAAAAGAAATCCTTCCTATTCCCCTCCTTAATTAGTACTTTTCTTCTTTAATACTGAAAAATATGATATAATATAATCTGTCTCAAAATTAAGAGAATAAGATGATTTACATTTTTCCTTAACACTGTAAATTGTACAGTAATTGATTTTGACAGCAATAATTTTCACAGAATATTATATTATCTCAGAATATTCAGAATTTCTTCTTTAATACTGAAAAATATAATATAATATAATATATCTCAAAATTAAGAGTATAAGATGATTTACATTTTTCCTTAACACTGTAAATTGTACAGTAATTGTTTTTGACAGCAATAATTTTCACAGAATATTATATTTTCTCAGAATATTCAGATTTTTCTTCTTTAATACTGAAAAATAAAATCAGCGTAACTCAGCACGCTGCAGGTGACAAAACCCCTCCTATAACAATGCAGCCAATGTCATTCAAAGTTAATGCCGCAAATCATTTAGGAGCTTATCATTATGCACATTTGAGCCAAACAATACATATTTCTCATTCGGGGAGCGATGGTGCAGGCGATGCTAATAGCGCCATTAGTGGTGTGATGTATAGCCAGCGAAGATGTGACCTCTGTTTCACTGCCGTTACAGTAGCCTGCAGGGAAAGCTGATGAAAAAACACTCTGTGATGTTAAACCAAGCTAATATTGAGACCCCAGGCGAGTGGCAGGGCTTTAGCTTACAGAATGTGAAGAAATGCTACATTGCTTTAACATGCCACTAATCAATGTGTGATAATGAGCCTCGGAAAAAAAACTCCCATTGAGAAGCTGATTATTAACCATAAAATGGATTAAGAACACAGAGGAGTTTCTGAAAGGGCCTGTTTCACCTTTTCAACCTCTATCTTCAAAAAATACTACAACTGCAGCTAATAGTACAGGACGTTTTCAAAGAAAGAGCTAAAGCTAGTCTTGGATAGCTATAGTTAAATCCAACAGTGTTGATATTATATAAGACTAAGCCATGTATATAAAAAAATAAATGAAAAATATATAAAAATGTATGTATGTATGCATGTATATGTATACACACACACACACGTATATATATATATATATATATTGTTTTAGTGTCATGTGTAAGTAAGATACTATGTTGACATATATGGTTGCTACATATAATACTTTATAAAAATCATTATCAAAATATGTACAAATTTTACTATGGGGATTTTATATGTATCTATATGGTATAAAACTTCATCTTCCAAGAGAATGTACATATGTGAAAATTATATAATGCCTTATGGGTAATATATATGGTAATATCACTCTTGATATAGAGCAATATATGTCATATATTACATTTACGTATGGGTAATAACTTT
Organism: Acrossocheilus fasciatus; assembly: GCA_036784905.1. NCBI lineage: Eukaryota > Metazoa > Chordata > Actinopteri > Cypriniformes > Cyprinidae > Acrossocheilus > Acrossocheilus fasciatus. Next base: position 24,606,041 of record CM071952.1, on the reverse strand, counting down.
TTTGGACGACAGCAGTTGCTAATACCAATAAACAATATTCAAAATGATAATACAAATAGAAATATTTAATTATGTATTATGATCATGTATTAAATACATTTTTGATAAAAATAAAATAATTTGTTTTTAATTTACAATTTAAAATTGTAAATTAATTTTAAATAAATATATAAAAAAATAATACAAGTAAAACAATTAAGTAAGGTTACACTTTATTTTAAGGTTTCCTTGTTACAGTGTACAGTGGGGTTAGGGTTAGGATTAGAGGATTCATTTATTGTTATTATAATAGTAAATACATGTAATGTGTAACTAGGACACATTAAAATAAAGTGTAAATAAATAAATAAATAAATTTAAAATTAAAAATAAATGAATTTTAAAATATTTACAATTTATCACAGTTTTATTGTGGTAACAAAAATTACAGCAACTATGTTAAGTTGGAGGAGGCTATGGTTGGTAAGCATGTTCAGTTCTAATGAGATAATTCACTGCAAAAATTGTCACTTCAGCAGAAGGTCTAAATGAAAGCGAAAACACTTTTACTTTTCGGAAAAGACAAAGTGAGAGAGAAATGAAAAACAGAAAAGAAATGGAGGTGGTGAGCTCCAGAGAGAAGCTATAATTGTCTAATCAGACAATGGCCAATAAATCATCCTCTTCTGTGACTCTGACAAACCTTCTCAACTACCACACAGTGGAAAACAAGAAACAAAAGGGGGCTATCGCAGCCGTGGGCCCCCGTGACGCTCTTCTGCCAGGGGACCCGATGTTTTGTCTTGCTCTGGTAATGGCGATGACATGCAGGTGTAGGGTGTGAAGGTAGTGCAGCGGGGCTTCAGGAGACAGAGCTGGTGTGTGTGGAGGAGATACGGCTCTCCGCGGACACTCTGGGTAACAAATGAGCCTGTCATTGCGCTCAGACTTTAATCAGCAAACCTTCTGTGCTCGTGTGAGTGTGTGTGAATTTATGTTTCCAGAGTTCCATATGCCGTTTAAACCATTCTCAAAAATGCATTTTTTCCTCCCAAGATTTATGTCTAGTAGCAGCCATCGCTCACACCTGGGAGAACATCTCAAAGCATTTTGGTGAATCCTGGATGCTGGTCAACATTAAGTAACAACCTGCCTGTCTCCGCCACAATAACCCAAGACGATATGTCTTGGGATCCATATTGGCAGGGTCCAAAACTTAAAACTAACCAAGCACCAAACTGAGAGCAAAATTTAGCTTTCATGAGTGAAATAAATAAATAATATTATATTTTATCCTACAATTAAAAATAGTCAAATTAATTTTACACAATACTATTTAAAAAAAAAGAAGAAAAAAAATAATTAATTTTAATGAACAATAAATATAAACACAAATATAAAGTTATAAATATAAATTTCTAGATAAAAAATTAAATAATTGCACAATTAATATTTAGCTGTTTGTCATGAATTTTCTATATGCAAAAAGTTAATTTTGAAAATTAAGCCTGGTGGTTGTCTAATGGAAAAAGAGAAAACAGAAACTATTTTAATAATTATATTACTTATTATTTATTAAATGTAATTATATATGGCATAATGCACACATATTATAAAAGAAAAAAAAATATATAATAACAATAAATTTTATATAAAAGAATAAAAAAAATTATATATATATATATATATATATATATATATATATATATATATATATATATATATATATATATATACATATATATACATATATATATATATATATATATATATATATATATATATATATATATATATATATATATATATATATATACATATATATATATATACATATATATATATACACATATATATGTATATATATATATATACTTAAAAATATTTTTACAAAAAATTTAAATGCTATAATTACTGTAAGTTATATAATAAAGGATTACACTTAATTTACAAATAAAAATAAATAAAAACATAAAATACTATATATAGTATAAATATAAAGTATTATATTTTCTAGATCACATAAATCTTATTTATTTATTTATTTCCTCTTGGTCAATTTGCTCTATGCAGAAAGGTAATTTTGAATGCTAGGTAAGGACTGGTGATGGTCTAAAGTAAAATACAGAAACCAATGAGTTGGTATAAACCTGTGGCTGACATAGTCTTTTTTAGTCAGTTGGGAGTGACGGGGACGAGTACAAGGAAAGATTTCAGTGAAACTCATGCTTATTTTAGTGTCCTGTCAGCCATACACACACACAACCCGCAACAAAGAAAAGGTCAATTCCTTTGCCAAAACAATAGTGTCTTTCCTCCGAGTCCCGTCAGGGATAGAGACAAGCTTACTGCAGTGCTGTGGAAAGCAGGCCAGTATTGCTTACTACGGTATTTGTTACGAAGGTGGCCTAAGGGTGGATTATGTATCACTGGCCCAAATTGCTGTGGACTTAGAGCAAGCTGGAAAGAATCAACAAGAGATCCAACCTTTGGGCTTACATCTGCATTTGTGTCTCTTAGTATCCGTGACCTGTATGTTTCAGAAGCATAAGACATCGACAAATCAATTCTAAAACCCTGTGACTTGAAAGTCAACATGAAACGGCATTCACAAACCAATTTTACTTCCATAATGTGCTCCAAAACAGAACACTCTAAGTTCATTAAGAATAAAGAAAAAGTTATTTTATTAATATATTTTGGAAAAACTGAATTACCTTCAAATTAGCCCAAAACAAATTAGCTAAAAAGCTACTTTCCCTATCCACACGAATTATTTTAATTAAAGGTTACACAGATAAATGATGTATTATGAAAGTAAATTTCATGTTGACTTCAAACTTCACAGATCTCCTGTATGACTTCAAAGAATCAAACGCTGTACCTTCCTCTGTTGTCCTTGCCGTTCGGGACTCGCTGTCCATGCCCTGGAACTCGTTGAAGTACGGACGGACTTTGATCTCGTAGACGATGCCTTTCTTCAGAGCCGAGAGCACCATGCTCCTCTCAGAGGGGACCTTCACATCCTGACTCTGCCACGCTCCTGGGGAGGACAGCCCTGACATCTGCCTGTACAAAACCCTGTAGCCCTGGATGAACTGAGACTGCCGGTCAACCTGAGGGGGAAAGATGTTTCAAACTTAAAGGAAAAAAAGTGCAATAGAGTGAGAAAAGTAATTGAAACAGGAGAAACTCTAGCTTTGGGTGCATGAGATGATGGTTGGTGTCCCATTAGGTGTGGTAACTAGCTTAACCAGCAATGCTTTCTTGGTCAAACAACGTAAACAGAAATGCTGATTGATGAGCTTCTATACATATGTTGGTCCACTAGACCAGCACTAAACTAGCAGCAACCAGCTTGGACCATCATGGAAATGTCTGAAATTCTAAGGAATATCTCTTCTTTTTCATTTGAACTAGTATTTACATATAACAACATGTTCAGTCAATCAAATCCCTTTGATAAAAAATGCTCTACATGAGCCATGCATATGTACGACCTTGATAAACTGTAAATAAAACATCAATCATGCCAGATCTAACCGCCTCGAACAAGCATGCTGTGAAAAAAGCTCAGCTGTGAAGAAATAAACACATACGTACGAGTATACACATACGTGCACATAAAAATCAACAAAGAACGTGTCAACATAAAGATCGAAGAAGAAACGCAATCTCAAATCAACAAAAAGGTAAACAAGACTCGCTGAAAGCCTCGTTCTTTTTTTAGTTTGGCGAAGAAAAGTTGTATTTACAGAGAGAAGGAGTCTGCATAACTCACATTAATGTCTTCCTAACAGCACAGTCTGGCTTTCGGAGTGAGATATTAAACATCTGCTTTTCCTCCCTACACATGGAGTAAATCAGCCCAATGGGCATCCTTCCTACGCTTTTTAACTTTCATTAATTGAATGATTCAGGGTCGTAAAAGCTTTCTTGACACCACCTACGTTTACCGCGAGTGCTGCTGTATTCAGGGGCCGTGTAGGCTGGTGATTTATGGATTATTCATACAAGAAAAATACCTCTGAAACAGTCTATCCCCCATTTACAGTAAGCCCAACAGACAGACGCTTATATTTGTCTCTGTAATGATTGTTGATGGCAATCATTAATATACCACAGGAGAGTGCTTACAAACTAATGTGACAAACCCAAAGCTTTAAAATCTCCATTTTAATGCAATTCAACAAACAATAAACACTTTTAGAGTGTTTATATCAATGCTGGAAGACTGCAGTGGGAAATAGAAACACAACCAAGATGAGTAACAGAGTTAACTTTTGAACTGATGCACTTGTTTGGATATCAAATAGTATACGTGTGCATGCTGTATATCGAGGGGTGAGAACTAGAAAGGCATAAGTGACGTTTCACCAACTTTACAGGAGAGCCAAAACAAAAATTGTACCACAGTTTGATTGTGACTGATTTCAATTGTTTATAATACAAATTTGTACACTCATGGATGACAGGACTTTTGCCAATAGAAAGAGCTTTCATTTGATATAGATATCTCCATTTCACCAAAAATGTCACTTACGCCCTTCTGGTTCTCACCCCTCGATATGTAAGGGATAATCAATGGCTAGCCGTGCATTTTAAAGATTTTTAATGCATGACGTGGAGGCAAAGAGTCACCCGTTCATTTAAAATCCATTAATGCACGGCTAGCCGTTGATTATCCCACTTAGTCCATGGTCATTCGCCAAGTTATAGACAAGTTCAAACTAGTATTGGTCTTTGCAGCACAATATTTGACCGAATGGGTAAAAATGATAAAAATGGTAAAAATGATTTTTGTCAATTAAGACACGTCAGCGCTAGCATTCTGCCCACTTCAAATCAGACACAGAGATGAATTAGTGCGGTAAGATCACATTTATTTGAATGAATTACGGCATGCATTTCAATAAGATTATTGATCTAGAGAGAGAGAGAGAGAGAGAGAGAGAGAGAGAGAGAGAGAGAGAGAGAGAGAGAGAGAGAGAGAGAAAGAGAAAAAGGGGAACTGCTGGAACAGTACTGTGAAGAATGGGCTCTGACGATCAACCTGGACAAAACCAGAGTCATGGTGTTCCAGAAGAAGAAGGGCTTTAGTCTGGCTGTGAAAGCTTTGAATGAGAGGGCCTGGAGGGCATTTTATGTCATAAAATCACGGTTTGGCCAATTAAAATTACCAATTAAAACATGGATCAAATTATATCACGCAATCATTAAACCAATTCTACTGTACGGGTGTGAAATTTGGGGACCAGTATTAAAGTTTGAAAATTAGGATAAAAGTTTAATAGAAAGAATACAATTGGAATTTGTAAAAAAAACATTCTAAGGGTAAACAGAGGCACTTCTAACAATGCCTGCAGGGCTGAACTGGGCTTATACCCCTTACATATTGAAATAAAAAAAAAAAGAGCTGTTCAATTCTGGCATCACCTGAGTCAATCTGACACTGAATCAATTCAATATAAAGCCCTTCTTGCCAATGAAACCCCCACAGTGTCTCATCCCCTAAATACACTCGTCCTTCAACTAATGAATGAAACTCAAGCTGAGTCTAACTCCAACCACAACCCCAACCCCAACATTCATGAAGAAATTGACAAAAATCTGAAGTATAATTGTGATGAAAAACGAATATGATCTCCAAACCAAACTCCAGTGTTATTCGGAGGAATATAATGTAGCGATCTAGTATCTAGGCTATTTTATTAATGAATTTCGCTGGGAAGCGTTGCGATCTGCGATCTCTCTCTCTGTGTGTGTGTGTGTGTGTGTGTGAGTGATGTGTGTGCATCAATTAAAGCAGCGCATTATTATGGAACGGTGATTAAACTGACTTGGAACTACTAAGCTACTAAGTTAAGTTAAGTTAAGTAATGAACGTCAATGGGGTCCAATGATGTTTAGGACCATTGTATAGACAAAAACATTCCTCAAAATATCATCTTTTGCGGTCTACATAATAAAGAACAGTTTGGAACAACATGAGGTTGAAAAAATTATGACAAGATTTTCATATCTGGGTGAACCTTGGTCCAATCACAGTTCGTATGCTTAAACCTCAGTCCAATCATGGTACTTGTACAATAGCCTCTGTCCAATAGCAAGTTATGTTCATATGTCAAAATTCTGTCCAATCGCAGCACATAATTTACAAACTACAATATCACTTCAAACACAGTTAACGTGCTAAATCTTTAGCCTTGTCCAATCACAGAGCGCCTTACCGTCCATGTGACCTGTATGGTGGTTGGGCTGAGGACCACAGGGTTGTGTAGCCGCACAATAACCTCACCCAACTCCTTCTGCACATGTCTGTGATCCACTCCCTGAGCTGGAGGACTTATATCTGTGAAGAGAAAGACAGAGGCCAATGCCATTACCTCTTATAGTGCGCCGACAATGCTAAATTACTGGCTGGTACAACATAATCCCTTAAATACAATTTAATCCCCTAAAAGAGCAATGAGGAGTCATTTTCACTGACTCCAGCCGCAGACAGCACAGCTTCAACCCAACCTGTGAGGTTACATCCGCCCAAGGTCTCAGAATCAGTCACCCCTAATGAACATACGGAGGACTCCGTGGCACCTTAATCGAATCTTTTTCCAGTCGAAGTTGGTCGTTTTTTTTCTCCTCGTAATGATCATTAAGGTACCAGCCAGGGCACTAACTCAATTATACTCTCCAAAAGTAGATGATGTTTGTTATACTGCATCTCTGGAACTAATGAGCATATGGGACCATTAGACCATGTGGTATCTAGACTAGATCTCGTCCTCTGTGAGCAACAGCTAGGATTAAATTGGAAGTCATTGACATGGGCACCATTCGTATGGGTTTCTTACAAAAAGAAACTCTATACACAAATATATACACAATTATAGATTCTAATCTCTCTCAAATACCTTGAGTGCGGACGGGTTCGGACATGGGGCTCGGGTCGCTCAGGCCTTGGACGTTGACTGCTCGTACCATGAACAGGTAGATGGTGTTGGGGCGAAGACCCTTAATGGTGTACTGGGTGGTCTTGACATGATCGGCCACTGTCTGCCAGCTGTTGCTCACCGATTGGCTGCAAGCAAATGGGGCAGAGTGATGTGTGTGATGTGAAGTTTGAAGTTTGAGATGTCTTGATACACTTTATTTAGAGTCGATGCCAGAGACAGTCCATACAAAATGTTGCACCAGCTTGAAGTTGTAGGTCTCAGCCCACATTTTTTGAGCTTTTGTACATTAGAAATATGTATAAAGACGTATTTCCAATGTTTTGTCATCTGAACGTATAATATATTGAACAGACTGGACATCTCAAACCCTCATTGGTGTCTAATGAAAAATAACATCTACTTTAACTAAACTTTGGTCTAACTGAGTACTTGACAGGAAAAAAAAACAAAAAAAACAATTCAATCTAAAACAACTTTAGAAAAGGAACTTAATGGCTAAATAAACTAAACTACTACAAAATTCATACCTGAAAGCTTCTATAACATATGAAGAGATGGCTGACGCTCCAGGAAGGCCAGGCTGCCAGGACAAAGAGACGCTGTTTTTAGTGACGTCGGTGACCTGAGGTTTGGAAGGAGGTCCGGGGAGCTCGTTCTCATCTCTGTCTTTAACTACAACAAGACTTCCAGACTCTGAAGAGAGGACAGACATAAGAACATTGAGAAGTTCTGGAACTGTTTCTGGACGAATAACGTTACTCAAAAAGCACATACACTCTTAAAATTAAAGGTTCTTATTTATGGTTCCATGAAGAAATTTTAACATCTATGGAACCTTCTCATTGCACAAAAGGTTCTTCAAAGTGGAACAAAGATTCTTCAGAAGGTTCTTGTATAAACCGTTTACTAAAAAGTTCTTTGGGGATCCCAAAATGTTTCTTCTATGGCATTGTTACAAAAACACAATTTTCGTAACTTTTTGAACATGAAGGTTCTTTATTGGGATCCACGTTTCCATGAAGAACTTTTAACATCCATGGAAACATTTCATAGCACAAAACATTTTTTTCTTTTTACACTGGGCAAAGGTTCTTCAGATTATTAAAATATTCTACACACTAGGAAAACAAAAAATGTTCACTAAAAGGTTCTTTGGGGACCTCAAAATGGTTCTTCTATGGCATTCCTGCAAAACCCCCCTTTTGAAACCTTTATTTTTAAGAGTATCTTTTGTGAAGTTGCACATAAGTACCTTTGACTTCCAAGAAAGCACTCCAAGATGTTTCCCCACTAGAACTTGCTGCCACACAAGTATAGATACCAGAATCTGAGAGCTGAAAAACAGAAAAAAGCATGCATTGATCTTCATATCTTCAAGCACTGTGAATTCACTAAACGGCTAATCAATTCGACTCATGGTAAGTCCAAGCTTTCGATCCGAGAGATGTAACCTTGGGCACGTCCAGTTCAGCTAAAGCGCTGACACTAATATGGTAGATATATTCTATTTTCCGCACCCTTCAGCCAGCTTTTATCCTTGCTGGCAAATTTACAAACCCACCCACTAACCGCAACAAGAGTTAGGCTAATTCATTTAAAGGGGTAGTCGCTGAAACCCTCTGGACCGTTGACAGCTGGCGCATGTTCCCCCCTCTATACCTTTCTGGGATGATCTCCCCGTTGTTTGTTGCCTTTCATCAGGGTGCCTCGTCTCCATTTATTAGATAAAATGTCAGAGGTGGGCAGCACTGTCAGGCATAATGGCTATTCCATCCCGAGCTGACGGGGAGGGCTTGGGGACTTTAAATTCAATATGGCCCAAAAAGTGTGTTTGTTTGTGTGCGTGTGTGCAAATGTGTGTGCAGCTGGAGCCCGTCCAGGCTTCCATAAATGATTCTTGGGAGAGCTGTCGTATCCCTAAGTGATAGTATCAAACAATTTACCAAAATCAATATTTCCCATTCATCCCCGTAATGCAATATGATTCCCTCTGCCCGTCTCTGTTATGTCTTACCGATATCTGATTGAATTCTGCTAAGCTTATACATCACACTTAGATGAAGACGTTTCTGACAGCTGGTAGTCACACAAACGCACACATATGGCCTTAGAAACACACAATGACAGATACACATCTGGGCGTTCATATTAGGGATATATTGGTGGTTATATCAGTGTTGGCTAATATAAAAACTGGTCCAATTTGGTCGATACTGAAAGTTGATAACGTTCTTTTTTTTCAAAAAGGAAAAAAAAAAAGGTGAAACAGGATACTCTTTTTCTATGTCAAATTTGTCAAATTTCTATGTCAAACAAACAAACAAAGTTTTTTTTTTAATTATTTATTTATTTATTTATTATTTATTTATTTTTATAAAATTTTCTATTTGGGTGCATCCCAAGTTCATTACAAAAAGGAAAAAAAAAGAAGGAAAAAAAAAAAGAAAATTAAAATAAATGAATAAAAGTGTTTAGGCTCACCCGCAAACCCTTGATCTGCAGGCTGCCAAGGTCCTGTAGGGACATGCGAGCGTCTTTGCCCAGCAGACTGACCCCATCCTTCAGCCAGCTGATGGTTGGGACTGGTTCTCCAGACGCATGGCATCTCAGTAGAGCCACACTGTCTACACCCAGAGTCTGGTTAGCTGGACCCTGCCGGATGATGGGGGGAGGACGATCGGTCAACACTAAACAAGAGAGAGAGGAAAGAACAAGAATTATACCAACATGTAGCTCCTACTGTTTTAGAAAGGAGGCATCCCAATTTGTATACTTTGATGCTGATGTACTGAATAAAATAAAATAAAATTCTTAAGGTATTACTCTTAAGGTATTATTATTATTATTTATTTGTTTTTTTTAAATGTACCTTTATTTTGTAAATTTATTTATTTTTATTTTTTTTGGTCAAATGATCACATTTTTATTTTTTATTTGTGTCGTTAAAAAAACATAAAAATATGACATAGAAAAATAAACAAATATATACTATATATCATTAAAAGTATAGAAGTATATTATTAAAACTATTTGTTATACTGTTAAAAATATGATTAAACAAAACGTATATACAATAAAATAATAAACAAATAAGGAATTATACATGTAATAAAAAGTCTATAAAATATATAATGTAAAATAAAATAAAATACAATAATAAAATAAAATAAATAAATAAAAATAAAAAATAAAATAAAATATTTATTACCTTATTTTTTGTAAAATGTACACATTGTTACTAGATTTACTTTAACATTTCTGAAGGCATTGATATATTTTTTTTAAATGTATCTTTTTTATTTTATTATTTTTTTAAGCATGCATCTAACAATTTTTTTTTTGTAGTTGATGTTTAAAAACATTCAAAGAAAAATTAAGTGTCATCATCAAGCTAAATGCATTACCTTGAAGATAAATACTGCATTTAACCTTCATAATATATACTGTATATACCTGTATAACTTTAGTTTCAGCTTCACATTTATCAACTTTTTTCAACTAAAAGAATCAAAAGAGAACTGTCACACACAAGAGATTGTGTGAAATATTACTGAATACACACTACAAAAAATATACACGCTATGAAAAGTATACCACCACCTTTAAGTGTACTTTGATTTGAAACACCCCTCTATTTTCTGTTATATTACACAGACTATTTATTGGATGGCATACAAACAGGGCAAGAGACAGCAGAGAGGAGACAGGAAATAATTAGGAAGACAGAGTGAGGAAGTGTCCGGAACACAACACAGGCCAGATCTGAAACATTTCCTGTGTGAGTGCAGTGACTCAACCTGTCTGGAGCCCATGTGCTAATAACTTGGCCTTGGCTCCTACCGAAATGGAAATGTTGAAGATTGTTAGCAATTAGCATGCTTGTCCATCTAAACTAATATATTCTCCACAGATTATGACGTCATGATACTAATAGGCCTTCTTACATCATTTGTTGCTTTAGCACAGGAAAGCGAACATGTTCGTCATTAAAAGTGTCTGGAAACATTACGATTGCGGCCGTGTCCCGTGTGGCACAGGAAGCAGGATGAAGCCATGATTGCCTTATTCCTGGACGTATCGGGGTTATATGCACATTTTGTGGTCGCACCACAGGGCAGCGTCTACCCCCCAAGCATTCTGGGAAAAACTGGGAGAAATGCTGAGTCTTGGTTTCTAGCTCACTGATGTGGCAGCGAGGTGGTTTTGTAGCTTCCAGTTTGTGCCTGAGATCCTTCATTTAGGAACCAGACTCTGAGTAAAATTTCATGCATTACTATATATCCGACTATCAGAGGCAGTGTGGTCGCTTAAATATCTCATGCTGGTTAAGAGAACGTCCCCTCGTAAACTGCTTCTCCAAACACGAACCCACCATCCTAGAGTGCACAGATTGTTTCATTTTTTTTTTTTTTTTTGCAACGTTTCTAATGATGGGTGAAAAGATTTCCATCCATTTTCATCTCATTGTGTAGACACTTTTTTACTGCTTACAGTAGAGGGAAATCTGTGGAATTTTATGGAGCAAATATAATTATGGCAAAATTGCAAGTAAAAACACTGCATTGTTATTGGCAACAGAAGGCGTTATCAAATCAAGAGGAAAGAATAAATAAATAAATAAATAAATAGCAGTAATTTTATTTATTTATTTATTGTTTGTTTGTTTGTATCTGTTCCCGTTATTTATTTTTAGACAAATAAATAAATAATGTATATTATTAAAAGTGTAGAACTATATCATTAAAACTGAATGTTTAAAATGATTAAAAATATAAATAAATAAAATGTATATTAAAATAAAAATGTAAGGAATTCAAATTGTAATAAACAGTATATAAAAAGAAATTATGTGGGATTGCATAAGACTATTGATGTTCACATTCATTCGTTTATATAGCGCTTTATCCAATAAAGACTGCTTTAAAGCAGCGTCAGAGTAATAAACAAGAAATTAAGAGTTAAGTTCTTCAATTGTGAAACAAATATAATTTCAGCTGTTTAGAAAATCTAAAAAGACAATAGTGTCATTATTAGCTCAATTTAGTTCAATGTTGATTCAGTTTAGTTCAATAACAGTGTGAATGTAGCAAAGTGACAGCTACATAATACAGAACATACATGTCATTATTCAGCTCACATCATTTCAGTGTTGATTCACTTTCGTTCAATAGTAGTAGCAAAGTTAAAGAGGTTTAATTTAATTCAGCTATAAGCAGGTTTAAAGGCAGAAACGGTGGTATTATTAGCTCAAGTTGTGTTGATTCAGTTCAGCTCATCATTTATGAAACAAATATGATTTAGCTATAAAGCAGAAACAACTGACGCACAAATGGGCATCAAATGCCCCTTGAGAAGTGCCAACCATTTATTTCTCTGACTAATAATAATACAATAATCACAGCCATGTCCTGTCCCCTGCCCCTCTGAGGACACATTAATTAGCAGGTGTGAATTAATGAGCAAAAAGCCGGTGGGTGCTAATTACAGACTGCACCTCTAACCCTTAAATACAGCTTCAGATGCAGTCTTCTTCCATTCTCGTCTGCGTTACTATTTGTCTCGCTCTGAATAAAGGATGGTATTTATATTGTCCAAATCTCCATCGGAATGCCTCATTTGGGCTCAGGGATGAAGAGTCGCCATCCTAATTCATCAATGTGGATTACTCCGCACCGAGGTTAAACCCCAGAGTGCTTTGCTGGCGCATCCATCAGGCCGACATAAACCCCAGAGATGCATGTGCGGATAGATAGAGACTGATGAGGCATAATGGCTGTATTTGGATTAAAGCTGCATCCTCGGTACTGAACGAGTCTTTAGCGTTGCACTGTTGCATTTGAACTTGACTAGACTGCAGTTGTTTCAAATCGACCCAATCTCATCCCTGCTGAAAGGACATGTTTGATATAGGGATGTTTCCAAGAGCTTTCGTGAGTTTCATGGAAAATTGAGGGGAGAAAAGAAAAAAAAAAAGAGAAGTCAACAGAAATGTTATAGGCTCTTCTTTTCATATATATGTATGTATGTATGTATATGCATGTGTATATATATATATATATATATATATATATATATTGTTTCTTTTCAGAAAGTAAATTTGTCTTTATAAATACAATTGCTCTGCAAAATAAAAATAAATAAAATCCACATAAACGTGAGTAAATGACAACAAATTAACTAAATAAATTAAGAAATATTTTTTGCAGAACTTTTCAGTAAGTAAATTTGTCTTTATATCTAAATGTTCCACAAAATAAAAAAGAAATAAAAAAATCTATATAAATGTGAGTAACTAAATAAATTTGTCTGTTAGCTGACTACTTATTAATTGGAAAAACAAAAAAACATGCAGTGACTTGCTTCCTTTTGCAGTGTCTGCTAAGATTAGGTGTTATGGTTTGTGTGTGAGTGTAATAAGACTAAGTCATATGATGTGTGTGTTGGCGTGACATGATGGAGTGCTGTTCCTTTGACGGGACGGTTTCGGACAGCGTGAAGGTCTTGGTGCCATCTGGCAGCAGCCATTTTTCATCAAATCTCTCCTTGAACCTGTCCAGCTCTCTCTGCCACCTCAACAGCCACTAAATCACACTCTTCCTCCAGCGCAGGTGTGGCCGTGACCCTCTTCCTCTTTCATTCCTGTCATCCCTCTTTGCTGTCATCCTCCACAACATCTCGCACACATACTTCTTTCTGAGAAAAAGCCGTTTACGGCAGTCTAGGTCATATGCGGTTTCTAAGACAAGATCGCTTAATTTATATGCTTTGTAGTCAACCGTAACAGCCGTCACCTTTTAAAAAAATTACATTTTACTTTTAGACTGAAGATGTAGTTGAAAAATTCATAAACAACTGACTTGCTACTTTTTCCTTTTTAAAAAATCTCTCTTACACAACCCAAAACATGCTTTGTTGCCAAAGCAATTTTTCCATCATCAGTATCTGAAGTTTTCAAGGATGGCTGTTTTCACTCCCTTCTCGAGCTGAAATGAAGTTTTCCTCCTGTCAAGAGAAGTTCACAGAGACGTGCTCCTGTAATATTCAAACGCGAGCAGAATTCAGGGTCGTCAGGCTTGCTATTCACTTCACATAGCGAGGCAGAATCAATGCAGCGCGAGAGAGCTCAAGGCCACATTCCAATTCAGCTCTTAATGTGGATCCAGCGGCAACAGAAGTGGTTTTCTTATGACATTTATCTTTCTGCCAGTACACTTTTGTATGGGGATATTGAGGCCTTCGTTTGTGTCGGGTGTGAAAAGTGTAGGCTGACATATGAATGAGGGGAAATGAAAGGGTGGTGAAAAGAGAGCGACAGTGAGTGATAGAGAGTGAAATATTGAAAATGGAGGCTTAACAAAAGTCAGCTGATGCAACAATATAAATCAAAAATGAAATATGTAATTCTAAGAATTATTTATAATTCTAATTATTTTAATAATGATAATTAGCATCATATTTTTTCATTTATAATTATTTAATCAATCATATTTTACAATTTCTGCATAAGGCAATATTATATATATATATATATATATATATATATATATATATATATATATATATATATATATATATATATGGAAGGAATGGGGGACTTTTAGAACCTTTCCATTATTTCTATTATTTTCTTATTTCTTATTATTTATATTTAATATATACATTCATATTGTTATTTTATATATTATTTTATATTTTGTAACAAATGAAATAATAAAAACACAATTTGCAAAATTATAAAACATATAAAACACAAAACAAAATACAATTGAATTATTAATTATATATGTGACCCTGAACCACAAAACCAGTCATAAAACCATACAAAAAGCATCCCCTCTGTAGAACCACCATCCCCCCTTACCATCCTCATTAGATTAATAATGTGTATTATGTAAAACTCCAGTCATCGACTGGCCAAAAAAAAAAAACATGTCTTGAGAGTCCAAAAGCATTCACTGCAATATTATTCCCTTATAATTCAAGCAGTGAAAGAAAAAAAAAACCCATGTATGAGTTTTTATGTTTTTATATTCATTGCACAAGCCATGTGCTTTTGTAAATATCAGCACATGTGCGCGAGCACAAATGTGCTATGAATTTTATACAACAGTGCAGTACAACACGGTGTTTCGTTCCTTGAATGAACCTGTTTTTGAACAAATCGTGTGAGCTAGTAATTCAACGGTCCATTCAGATGGACTCACTTGTTCAGTTTCTAATTGAATCAGCCTTTTTGAATGAATTGTTTGATTTGAATGATTCAATAAATCATTCATTAAAACAAGGACTTGCTGCCACCTACTGGTGATTTTATTATCATCATTATTTATCCATGACAGGCCTAAACCAGCCAAGGTGCCAGCACAAAAACACATTCAGCAAAATATTGTTTGATTATCAATATTGACCAAACTTCCTCCATTTCAGGCCCCATAAGGGGAAAAAAAGCTGATCATTTAATTTAATAAGGCTAATTTTTCATTAAATAAAAACTTTTTTAAAAATTAGACAAATTTTGTTATTATGTAAAATTAGGTACATGAAGAAAAAATTGACCACACCATGTCCCCTAAAAATGTTTTACAGTCGGACCACTTTATATATGAGCATGCCAGATTCAGTTTCTGGCATATGCAAGATAATCTTTTAGAATGAACTGATTTGCTTCATAAAAAAACCCTGTATCTAAAAACAAAGAAACAGAATGAAACACCAGCTATATAAGATTCTATCCACATTCCCAAAGCCCTGTTGTGGTCCGATCCACCCCAGTGCTTACCGTCTGTGACCTCAAGCTGTGCTTTGGCCAGGATGCTGCCCGCCACCGTCAGAGCCTGGCAGATATAGTATCCCGCATCTGCCCGCTGGACCGCCGTGATGGTCAGATCTCCACTGGGCGACACCGAGAAACGACTGTTGGGTTGCTGTGGTTGATTTGGAAACAGGAGGTTCTACACAAACAAAGAAAAGTGAACAAACAAGAAAAGCGTAAAGAGCATTTCCAGGGAAAATGTGCTACCTGAAACCCACCGTTCTTAGAATATAAACACACCAGGAAAAACATTTTTTGCATTAGAGGGGGTAAATTATTATCTGTATTATCAGCTATTAAAATTCTGAAAGCAATTACGGTGGCGTGACTTTAAATTGCGCAACACAATGGCTCACCGCAGATAAAGCTTTTGCTAACCAGTTTGCTAACCCTGACTGTGTATCTCTCTCACTGTGTGTATCCATTGTGTCCAAATGACTCCAGTAATTGCTTTGGGCTGCGTTGTTTACTCACTCTGTCTGACATGGCTGTTGTATTTGAAATGAAATCTGCTGGAAAGGGAGGAGGCCAGGTGATTCGAAGCTAATTCACCACCAGTGGCCGGTTTAGTCCGTTCACTAATTATGGCAGATAACAAGCTGGGATCATTAATGGCCGTCATTGACCGAGCCCTCACATTTACCTCAGATTTTATATCCTTGAGAACTCTCCACTCTTCCTTTCATTTTCTCTCTCTCTCTCTTTTGATTTCTGAGTCCTCATAGCTGACCATCAGAAACCGAAAGGCATTAGCCGGATTCAATTACACCTAATGACTTTAATGCTCCAAATTATGCTCCAAATGATGTTTTTTTCTTTCTTTCTTTCGCTCTTTTTTTTAATTAGCCTCTCACACATGATAGATGTTGGGTCCATTATCCTCAAGTGTGACTGAGAGGCTTCTCTCAACACTAATGACTCAATAACTGCTTTAATTTATCCTTTTAACAAATACCTTCATATCTAACTTAAGAGAGGAATGGTAGGACAGAAAATTTAATATAACATGTTATATTGCATTTAATATTGGGATTAAGGATCAAATCCTCTGTTATTTCTCATTTTATATTACTTTTATAGGATTTTTTTTAACTAGCTTGCCATGCTAAAGCTCACTGCTACAATGCTAACATGTTCTGGGTGGTTGCCAGTTTTGCTATTACTAAGGTCTATTGGGTGGACGCTAGGTGACCCATCACTAAATATATCTTGTATCCCTTCTTAAGGGGATTTGTTCACCTGTTTTATTATCAACATGTCTGAAGCATGTATGCTAACTACTAGCCTAAAGCTTTAACAGAAATAAAGAGAGAAAGTTGTGCTCTTACCTGACTTCCTTCTTTCTGCCAGAAGACCGCCGGCTGTGGGTTTCCTTTGGTCTCACAGGGGAAACTGGCGGTCCGTCCCTGTGCCACAATCTGATCCCGCGGCCTGATCACGAACTGCGGTGCGGCTGAGTCAAGAACCAAAGACATTAACATTACACCCATACCCTTCGACACAAACACACACCAACACATAAACGCTGATCACTGGCAGTCAGTGGGAACATCAGGCATCCACAGGCATTGACTGCCGAGGTCACTGAGACAGAGCTTCCATGCATGAGCCCGTTTCCGACACCAATCGGCCTTTTGGATTTTCTGTTTGCTTTGACGACAAACAGCAAGGACAGCGACAGCAACCACAGGAAGCCATTCATCCAGGTGGGGCCGCGGATGGCGGTACCGAATGAATGACGGCAGCTTTCAGACACAGCCGTGCTGCAGTCACAACACCAGAGGGAGGGGTGGGTCATTCCGGTCAGGACACACGGAGAGGAGAAGCTAAGTGTGTACGCCACACCGTGAACTTGAGCGGACAGTTCTTTTGTAAGTGGGTATAAATGCTCGACTCTATTGACTCTAGGTTCACAAAACAGTTTCTATTCCTCTGTCGAAGACAAGGAGAGGTCACAAGCTGGACAAGCTTGGAAAACATTGAATTGCTGTTGGCATTTTAATGGACATCATTCTCTATTCTAACTGCCAACTTGGGTCAAGTTCTCACAGAACGAGATTTTTTTCCAAAGTAAAGTATTTTTAACCTCTCAACTCACCCGGCACAGAAATTCAGCCAACATTCCTGCAGAGCACATTCAAATAAACCAATTAAAAGTACCATCTTCCCTGCTTTACCTGTCTAACCTGACCTTAAAATGGCATCAGAATTCAGAAACAGGGATCCAAACTTTCCCCTTGACATGGAGTCAATGGTACTTTCTCCTTAATGAGAAGGTTAGGGCAGCAATCGTCTAAAAAAGGTTTGTCAGAGTCTTCAAAGGCAGGGAATGGCAGCTGGAGCTTGTGAGAAGATAAAATGCTATTGCAGACGGTACCTCTCACTAGAGAACATACAGTTAGGGAGTTTCAAGGATGGAGCAAAGGTCTTTATATGAAGGAATAAATGTTTTAGCTGACCTAAATAAAAGAACAATTTGCTTCTGCCAGCAACTCTGGATGGCGACCCTACAATCAATCATTTTTAACCGAACAAAAGTAAACACAGAATGTACTACTGTTAAAAACTGATACTTTTCAGTCATGAGGTTCACAAGAAGTCACAAATTCAGACCAAAAACAACAACTAGCATGTAATTTGAACATTCTGACGCTGTGTTAGTTTTATACTTGTAGCCACAACAATAAATCTCGATGCAGGACTCCAAACAGTTGAGTTCGTTTAGCAGGGGAACCATTACTCACAGTACACCCATCTACAAAAGAAAAGGTCTGACTGCGGAAAAACACTCTCCCCCTCTATTTTGATCCCTAAATGAGCCCCTCTACTGTCTGTGCAGCTGGCAACTGTGGACAAGAGAAGTCTGCAAGTGTTTGTGATTTATGTGACTGATCCCTTTTTTGTGAGGCTGTACTTGACTAAGGCTGACACATTCAGGCAAGTTACAGATGGTGGCAGATTTACAGGCTTCCCAATCTGGGCGCACGGTGGCGCGGGCACTTCTGTGAGTTTGGGCATAACACAAAGGCTTTAAATCACAGATTGGCCTGGTTTCATTCTACTCCAAGAGCTTTTTTTGCACCGGAGCGAGCGGGCATAAAAGATGGGAATTTACCCATGCCACTCACTCAAAGTGATTGTTTAATGACTTGGACGCTCAACTTCATTGTGCAGTTGAGTGTTAAAGGCCTTTTTGGCCAGGAGGGGAGGAAAACACACACACACACACACACACACAGATCCCAAGTCTATCTGCTCCAGAGAGGATTCTAAAGAGTAGAACAAAGCTAGTCATAAATAAACTGTGATTGCATCCCTGGTACATTCTTTAATGCATGTGTGTTGTGTGAATAACACACATGCTGGCCTCTTTTCATTGGGAAGAGTCTGCTGGGAGAACGAGGCCCTGTAAGAGCAGAATAGCTGATCGGCTCCCATATTTAATTCATGACGGAGTACATCTGCTTCGTACTGGAGAGAGTTCACGACTAAACACACTTCTGAGAGCTGTAAGTAAACACATATGAGAACAACAGGAAAAAAAGCATGCACGCTCTCTCCGAAATGCACACAAAAGACAGAAAAATAAACAGAAACTGACATGACTAATCGAACACCCTCTCTGAATGCTAGAACACGTTGTTTTAAAGTATTTCAACTCAGCCAAATGTAGTCCCAGATGGCTGTGTGTGTTAGGAAGACTGCTGAATTATATTCATTAAGCAGAAGCCACAAGTTTTAAGCAAATAACACATTCAAAAGCTTTTTTAGCAGTACTATCACAACCTACATTCCTACAAGAAATGTAGTTAGTACAGCCACAGGTTAGTACGGGATAAATCTCTACTTTGTTACCTTAGTTAAGAGCTATCAAATTCATAACAATGGGAAGGGGAAGTAGTGAAGCGGAAACAGGAATTACTGAACCTCTACAGAGTTAGTTGAAGAGTTGCGCCAGCACACTGTATGTGTGTGTGTGCGTGTGTGTGTGTGTGCGTGTGTGTGTGTGTGTGTGTGTGTGTGTATGTAGCAGGAGAGGAGGAAGGAGCACAGAATGCACACATGCAGTATGAAGGAGTGACTGGGATGGGTACTTACCGACAGGGCGAGCTGAAGACACAAAAATGGAGGAGTGAAGACAACAAAAAATGACAAAAGACAGACACAAACAGAAAGGACGAACAAAGAAGAAAGTGAAAAGAATTAAGAACAAAAGAAACCAAATTCAGAATGAACAATGGCAATGTGCTTTTTTCCCCCCATTTTAGCACAGCGTTGGTCGGTGGAAACAGATTCCACAACGGAGATGCAAGGAGGAGAGGGAAAATGCAATGTATTTTATTCAAATTCATTTTTTCACTTTATTGTTGAACGGAACATCAATAATTTAATAAACATCATAAAAATGATCATCTGGACTAGCGCCACCCGGTGGCAGACAAATTTAATGTTTATTTTTATTGTGTGAGCATGTGGACAGCTAAGAAATCAAAATCAGCACTCCTGTCTCTCCTCCTTAACTGACAGGTATCTTATTTCATATGAAGTCATTAAAATTGGGGGCTCGTCCGGGATACAATTCAAGCTATGAAATCTGCTTCACCTGCAATAATGAGATCTGTATACACAGCTCCTTGTGAAGAAGCTGAACCAGCAAGACAGAATGTGGGCAAAATAGACAGAATGGCCAAGAGAAATAGCTGACAAAAAAAGCAGTTCATATTTAATGCAGTAGTGGAGCTGTCGAGGAGGCTGATGCCATATTGACATTAAGAGTGCTGTCCTCTCCTTCCTTCCCTCCTCTCTTTCTTGAAAGTTAGCTTGTGTAAAACCCCTCCACTCTGCATCCCCACACATCCCTTCATGGCTGAACTCTGTCCGCTTGTAAATCCTGCTTTCAAAAGGGCTGAAACTTGACGGCTGTCCCCATTGGCAGCTCCAGACCCCTCCTGAAGGCCACTGAACCCCCCCCCCCCCCAATGAGGTTTTAAAGCCCTCCACAGAGAATCTAGGCAGTTTGATTTAATGTGGTGAGAAGAGAAGGGATACGGAGAAGAGGTGGAAGGGGAGAGAGGGAGATTATAGCGAAAAAAAAAACCCAAAACAAACATTTTTATTAACCTTGCCCATCCGAGCTGGGCTTTTCGAGGTCGGTCTGCACCAGTAAACTGTGAAATGGTTTCGCTGGTTCGGGCTGGAGTGCCACAGTGGAACTGAGGAGATAGCGTGTTTATGTGTGTGCAGAGGGGAGGGAGGTTGGGGGGGTTGGTGGCCTCCATTCCAGGGGGTGTAAATAATAAAAAGGATTTGTGCTCAGGGCAAGATCACCCCCCACCTAAATTACACTTCAGGAGTTCATTTGAGACCCGTCAGGAGGTTATCTCACTCTTTTAGACTGAGACTACGCCAAAATACATTACACTGTTATTGATTTCCAGTAAAGGAAAACCTTAGAATAGAGTCAAATAACCAAGATCAGCATAAATGCACTGTTGGGTCTCTGTGAAATTAAGTAATATTTGGTTTTGTTTGTCAAAGGAAAATTAAATTAAAATCAAATGTGTTTTTATCTTTTTTTTTTTCTTTAAAAAGTACTGTGATTCGTCTCTTTAAGCACTTAAACGGGAGTAAAATTTAGGAGTACAGCAATCAATAATTATAATTAAGTAATCAAAAACAGTAATTAGTAATCAATGATGCAATCAAAAGCATTCGACTAAGCTGATTGCATGAGTTGCTTTGAAACATTTTAATGAAATGCACATTTTTGAAGGCAACCAACCACCCTGTGAGGCTGGAAAGTTGTAAGCAGTGTCATTTAACTTTTGTGGACTTCAATACTCAACTGACCTCTGACCGTGAGGGTAGCGGACGCCTCCGTTTTGCCAACTCTGTTCTCAGCTACACAGGTGAAGGTTCCTTCATCGCTCGCTGCTGCCTTCCTTATCCTCAGTACATAGTCGTCTTTATCATATTTAATATCATACCTGAAACACATATAAAGAAAAGATGAGTACAGCAATTAGAAACCACTTCTGACTATGTGATAAACATATGTAAGTACAGTATACACTACTGGGGTCAGTAAGACATGGGGCCAGATTTACTAAACAGGGCAAATTAGAGAGTGCAGTTCCATAAAAGCACCGATGGGAGGGGAAAATTCTGCAGGTGATTTACTGACAAGGTTCACTTTATAGAACACAGATGCAACATCTCATTTCCATAAAGACCAGCGCAATCTACCAAGAGTAGCGCAAATTTCCACCTTCTTTAAGACATGCTTTTTTTGGGTGTTAAATAATGGTGTAAATACCATTGAATTGACAAGCGTAAATCTTAGTAAATTGCGTCGCGTGATTCATTTAAATTAGTGCTGTCAAATGATTAATCGCATCCAAAATAAAAGTTTTTTGTTTGCATAATATATGTGTTCTGTGTATATTTATTAAGTATATATAAATACACACACACATACAATATATTTTGAAAATATTTACATGCATTTACGTCTATAATTATATTCATATAATTTATATTATAAATAAACATATTTAATACATAAAAATATCTTTTTTTCTAAAATATATACATGCATGTGTGTGTATTTATATATACATAATAAATAAATACAGTACACATACATATATTATGTAAACTTTTTAGGATGCGATTAATCATGATTAATTGTTTGACAGCACTAATTTAAATACTCTCTTCTCGTAAATTTACCGATCGAAAGGGAAACTCCTACAAATGCATACTCAATAAGGTGAGTTGCAAAAATAACTGTGTCCATGCCTTTTCAGTGCTAATTTCACACTGTATGTCTTTAGTAAATCCTGACAGTAGTTTTTTTTAACGCCAAATGAGGGTTTGCACTGGCACAAGCT
Organism: Acrossocheilus fasciatus; assembly: GCA_036784905.1. NCBI lineage: Eukaryota > Metazoa > Chordata > Actinopteri > Cypriniformes > Cyprinidae > Acrossocheilus > Acrossocheilus fasciatus. The sequence continues at coordinate 24,583,404 of CM071952.1, read as the reverse complement.
AATAGTAAATATGGCCCATGATTTATTAGATATAAACTAGATACATTGCATTGTATTGATCAAAAGTGGAATATTTCAAATAAATGCTGCACTTTTGAACTTTCAATTTTTTCCCTGTTTTTAATGCAGCCTCAGTAAGCATAAGAGACTTATTTTTAAAACATTAAAGAAGTCTTACCAACCCCACTCTTTTGAACGGTAATGTGTAATACATAAGATATATTAAAATTATCATTAAAGTTTACAATACATAATAGCATATGCTATTTAGAACACCATATGAGAAAAATCTGGTATATTCAGAGAAAGAACACTGTATAGAAACACTGCATTTTTTTATTACTGACAGAGAAAGATCAATTATTCAACAATGACACACACTCTACAGAGAAGGAGGAGGCTTTCAACTGGAACCACAGATGCTTCCAATATTTATGAGGCGTCCGATGTGTGTGTGTGTGAGAGAGAAGTGGGCGTATCTGGGAGCTAATCAGAAAAACAGGCCGATTCCAGGTCAGACTGTACAGAGTGGGATTTGAGATGTAGAATCCAGCCTTATTGATCTGCACCTCTCTGGCAGCTCCTAGGTACTTCAGGAGAACTATGTCCTGGAAACTGACAGCCAAAGGTGATGAGCTATGTGTGAGAGTGTGTGTGTGTGTGTGTGTGTGTGTGTGTGTGTGTGTGTGTGTGTGTGTGTGTGTGTGTGTGTGTGTGAGGTGAAAGTGCGGTTGAGAAGTTGACAGGCCTTGCAGGTTGGTCTTCTTTGTAGTATTTTGCTATAATTGGGATTTCTGGAGAGTGTATGCGCATCTGTGAGCAAGTGTGAGAGGGTGTTGTGCCATAGCGGTTTTTGTCTGACAGCTAGACAACACTCTGTCTGTTGTCTGTCACTCCAGATCCACCCTTCCACAGGAAGCAGGGCTCAGAGAGCACGCCATGTGGCGCAGGAAACAGGAAACCAGAATTTATGAAGACAATATACAATCAAAGCACAGAATGCTTCGGTTAAAAAAAAGGGGGGCCAAGATAGGGACCAAGAAGAAAATTTCACCCTAAAATCAAAATAATTATATGCAGTAAAAAGGAAATGCAGCCTAGTTTTTTGTTGTTGTTGTTGTTGTTGTTCACAATCTCCTATATAGCGTAAAATTTTAATTTTAATGTAATTTATTCATATTATTATAATTATTATTACTTATATAATGTATATTAATATTATGTAGTTTATACACACACAATTTAATATATACATATATATATTCACATTACAGTAATAATACAGTAATAATACAATTTATTTATTTATTTGTCATCAAAATAAAATTATAAATATATATTATAAAATTACATATATATTCGATTTTGGAGTTGAAATATCAGCTGGCCATTCTCAGTTTTCTAGAGATTCACTCATAATAGTAAAGAAAAATAAATAAATTCATTTTCAGCACTATTTCATCTACAGTCAGACTGATTTCCTTCACCATACTACTTTGGGACATATTACATGCTTTGATTATATATGTAAGGTCACAAAGTGCAGGTTCGCTTCAGGTTTAGGAAAATAAAGCAGATATTGTTCGAATGAAAACGCAAGGAGAATGACACTGTACAGAAGCTAAACACTCCGATGTATCAAGTGTCTTTCTGGCAGAGCCTAAGGCAAAGTCTGATGTGATTGGACACAGAAAGAGAGAAAGAGAGAGAGAGAGAGACGGAGATTAAAGAAACAACGTAAACAGATGCAAATCAGATTTTCAACCACTAAGACTAAATATTGCATGAAACGAGAAACACACACACAGAAACAGTAGCACTCTGTATGTGCTTCCTCTCTGCACTGGATCTGGTCTCTATTAGGAGAGGAATGCAATTACACACGAAACAGGGCAATGCTGAGGATGCACTACACTCCCATAGGCCTCCAAACAACACACACACATATTACGCAGCATGCGTTCCTGACAGATTTGGGGTGTAAACATTTGCAGACACAGCTTTTGAGTGTCTTTTCCTTGTTAATTTGTACTTGGAGCTCAGAGTTGCTGTGAAAGTCTGCGCCAAATGGCCTGGTGTTACTTTGACGAGCTAATGGCTTCATATCTCATCTCTGTATGAACAGCACAGGCACCCTGACAGCAGCAGAAGTTTGTGAAATTCTGCAAGAGAATTCCACACGACAAGAAAAAGATTTGGCGGTCGAATCAAACGCCGTTTCCAAAGGTTTTCACCTATTAAATGTGACTATAACGTGTTTTGTGAATGTGGGTGTCTGTGTGATTGTATAACCTGAAGGTCAACTGGTTTCCAAGCCGTTATCTACCACATACGCAAGCTCTTTGAAGTCAGACATCTACATAATCAGGAGCGAGAGAGCCGATGAGGAAAATACAAGTGACTCTGCAAGACGGGCAACGGCTGAGAATGTCAAAATTAAAATAATCCGCCGCTTCAGAGACGGGAAATAAAATAAGACGACGAGACACGTGTTTTGTCTAGTCTGGGTCTTGTGGTAATTACGTGCTGCGAGACTGAGAGTTATTTAATTATTAGATTGTCATTGTTTCTTTCTCAAAACCTAATTAATTTCTCGATATGCTTCTTGGAAAGAAAAGAGAAGAAGCATGTTGAATTATTACCTGACAGATACACTGATTGTAACACTCGCTTGAATTAATTACTATGTGTGTTTTAGCTGACAGCTGAATAATGTAGATTAATCTAATTGTTTCTTACAAAACTAATAAACCAAGAAAAGTCTTCATGGAAATGCACAGAATGACATTTGTGATCTGATGAAAGGAACATGGTAAAGTAATTATAACTGAATCTTTATGAATTTATTATGTTTAGCAATTGGACACTAAAAGGACAGAATATAATTATGAGGAATGGACTAAAAATAAACCAGTGTTACTTTAGTATCATTGAAATATATATATATATATATATATATATATATATATATATATATATATATATATATATATATATATATATATATATATATATATATATATATATAATAATATTTTCAGTTTTTTTAATTTGAAAGTTTTAGCCATTTTACACACACTCACATATACATACATACATATATACACACACACACACATATATACATACACACAAACATATATATATACATATATATATATACACACACACATACATATATATATATATATTAAATTGAAATAATAATAATAATAATTATAATAAAATAAAATGAAAAATGTTGGCGGCAAGTAGCTGAAACAATTTTTCTTTTCTTTTTTTCAGCTAATGTTTATTTTATTTCAAGCAATAAAAATGTTTTTTCAATGGTTTTAATTTTAGTTTCAGTTTTAATTAACTATAAAACGCTGCAATAATTGGATACAAATTCAACCACACTAGTTCTAGAGCCCATATTAAAGTAAATATTCTGACATGATTTGTAGTGCAAAACTATGAAAACAACAAAAAAAGGTGGCCTTTCAGAACTGTTGAACAGGAGTATTTTGAAATCTGTGTAGATATGGAGTATGTGGGAAAAGTACACAGACGGGACGGTTTATTTTGTCTGCGTGCTTGTGAGAGCATGTGGCCTGGTGACCCGTGCCATATCACAGACACAGACAAACAAACACGGCATGATAGCACTCAAAAAACACAAGCGCTGCTCACATCCTTATCTGCCAGCTGAGGACACACACGTGTTTGGAACTGTCTCAATCGCTGATGCTGTTTTGACTCTTGTTGCAGAATATTTATTTTAATACTTGCCTCTCAGAATATTTCATCTACAAAAAAGTACCATGGCTTTATTATAGGTTTTGGAAATGGTACAATGGTAATACTGTGTTTTTGAACATGTACCATTGTATTCTTTGAAGAAAAATGAAATACCAAGCATGTAGTCAAAAACACAGCAAAACAATAATATTCTGAAATATATAATATGCTGATTTGCGTTTAACTTTTTAGCAAGTGAACTTTGTTTTGGATCTTAAATCTTTATATTTACAAGGGATTTGCCAAAATAAATAAATAAATAAATAAATAAAATAAAATAAAAATAAAAATGAAAAATAAAAAATCCATTTAAATGTGACTAAATAATTCAAACAATAAATAAAGACATAAATCATTCTAATAAGCTTATTTGGTACTCAGAAAATACTTATTAGTATTATTATCAAAATTGAAAAATATTTTTTTTCTGGAAATCATAATAGTTTTTTTTTCTTTTCAGGATTCCTTGATAAATAGAAAGTTGAAAAGAACATAATTTATTTGAAATCTAAATATTTTCACAGATTTTAAACGTCTTTACTGTCAGTTTAATGCATCCTTGCTAAATAAAAGTATTAATTTCTTTAAAAAAAAAAAAACTGACCCCAAAATTGTATTGAATTTAATAATTTAGATAAAAAACACCATAGTACTTTTTTGTAAAAGTAAAAAGTAAAATATGAACAAAAATATTAATATTGAATATTAAATTATTAATTCTCAGCCCTATGATCATTTCCCATCTTATATTGTGTTTTTAATGAATTCGATCCCAGATTTATTGCTTTCGACACAATGTATCTGTTCCATGACTAAATCTTTTTTTGTATGGCCTGAAGGATGATCTTTGTCAAAAGTGTTCTCATCCTCTCTCCCTCTCTTTATCTCACCATCACAGTTTGAATGAAGAGGCCTGAGGGTTCGTAATGTCTCTTTTGCCGTGCCAGAGCCTCACCTGCACCGGTCCACCTGCAGCCTCACCTGTCTTTACCTCAGGGCCTCAGCAAAAGAACACAACCACTGAGGCCCACGACGCAGCTCTGGCTTATATTATCTGCAGGGGGCCTCACGACGGAGCTGGTGCGTTTCTGAAAATGGGCCTCAGCATGGAGCTCAACACCTACATCACAAGGCGGCTTTTATGGCTGTGTGAGCAGTCGTTTGAAATAATGCTTTAGATTGGCAGACGTTTCTGCCAGCGTGTCCCCATCTCACCTCCCGCGGGGGACGTCAATTTCGTCTTTTTTCCAGCGGACGGTAGGCTGCGGGTCTCCCTGCACCTGACAGCGAAACTCCACCGCCTCCTCCTCCAGAACCACCTGGTTAATGGGCCGTCGTAGGAACGTGGGCCTCTCTGAAAGACACGCAGACGAGAAAAGGACATAAGGGACGCAGAGACCTCATTCACTCGCCGTGACTCAGCATCGAGTCACAGATCCCGAACAGAAGCTCTCACAGAGATTTGTGGTATTGTGTAAGAGTATCATACGCTATTGTGCTCCAGCATGTTTTATGACTAACGCGAAGACACAAGCATAATAGAGGAATTAAACATGTCACATTCTCTCACGCTTGAAAAATAGTTCAAACTTGCTTGTTTACAAAAGCATCAACTATGAGATGAGATGTTAAACATTTTAAGAACATGACTCAAATACGTTTTTATGTTTTAAGACTTTTTTGTGGTTTAGAAATGTCAGACTAGAGTTAGCACGTACCGAACACAGTGACCTGGGCCGTCTCACTGTCTCTCTCGCCGACCATGTTGGTGCCCACGCAGATGTACATGCCAGCATCGCTCTTCCTCGTGTTGGAGATCATCAGCTTCCCTCCACGGATCTGAAGGAGAAGACAGGAACGTTACTGCAGCACTCTCTGTGGAGCTACCTGAAGTTAAATGCCTTGCTCCAGGGCAAAATAGATGTGGTTTATGATTCACCTTTTGCTGGTTTTGAACTTTTAGATTCTAGATTCAAGGTTAGATCATTAACCACCATTCCACACCTCAAATAAAGCTTTCTTTGTTGCAAAAAAGTGCCAATTAGCTTATAAACATATATCTTTGAACAATACACCTTTGTAGGATACTGAAACATGACCAGCCAAGTGTCAAACAAAAAACAAAAAAAGTTTTGCTTTTGCATTTTTTTTGGTCTTGCAAATTTTTTTGGCAAGTGAATGTTGCAAAACCAAAACAAAATAAAACAAAATAAGGGCTTCAGAGAACAAAAAAAAAAAAGTAAAACAAGACAAAGCAAAACCCATATAAGTCTAACAAAATACATAAATGCGAATGTTTTTCTTGCAAAAGCAAGATTTTGAGAGATCAGAGTTTGAAAAATTCAATAAACTTAAATGATTAAATTATATTAAATTAAAAATTATTGTAATACAAATTTAAATAATGTATAACATATTTATAATATTTTTAAATAATAAAATAAAATCAAAACACAATGAAATCCATACAAACAAATTGAATATGAATAGGGTTGCAAAGAGTTTTTTGTAAATTTTTCAGAACATTTTCAGCCATTTGCAACCCTAACTATCTCCATTTCTCACCTTGATCCTGTCATCCTTCTCATCGATTCGTACTTTGTCTTTCTTCCAGTAGATGGTGGGTTCCGGGTGTCCACGAGGGGGAACGCACTCCAGGATGGCCGGCTCTCCAGCAGCCACCACCACATCCGTAGGGTTCTGTCTGAAATCATCACGTAACACTGAAAGAGAGAGAGAGAGAGAGAGAGAGAGAGAGAAAGATTAGCTCGTTCTTTAACCATTTGCAAAATTAGTCATGCTTACAATCCCCGAGGCACAAATAAATGTTCTTTTGTTGCTGAAACAGATGTCATTTCATTAAGTCCTCTAAAATGCTAACACGCTCCAGCAGTGCTCAAATGTTAGCTTCCATTCAACAGGGGTGCAGAGAGACACCTGTTTGAAAGTTCTGTTAAGTATTTTGAGGTCACGGGAACGCCAGACGCAGTAAATCACGCTGTGTGTGAAGGCACCCGTCTGCAGGAGGGTGTGTACGAGTTTTATTTGATAGGGTGACTACAAGGAAAACTTAATTGGACTTAATGGGGTTCCCTATCGAGACAGGAGAACAAACAGAGTGAGGGAAGAGATATTGTGCCCTCCAGCTCTGTGTCACTCATATGCGTGGAGCAGAGGAACGAACAGCAACACACACACACACACACACACACGCAGTCGGTGGGTGGGCGGGTGAATCTGTGCCAACTAATCACCCATGCTCACCCTTTCATCACCAACTATGCCTCTAGCCATGACTAATGTAGCAATAAACTCGACAGCAAAAACATACACGAGGTCACCCAATTATCAGCATTGAATAAATGCAATGAATTAATAAACACACCTGCACACATCTTCACATTCATCAACACCGCTTTATTAATAAATGAGTTAGGTAATTATACTCTAACGCTGACCTGTGAGAGACAAAAGGATAGATCTGTCAACTGATCATGCGTTAATAGAGAAAAATTCTCTAGACTTGTCTTAGTTAAGATTTATGAATCAGATAATGACTTTAAAGTGATTTAATAATAATTATGAAAGAGACCACTCAGACTCAAAAATATGATTGGATATATCATGTCTAAAGCTGTTAAGACTCTAACATGAGTTGAATGGTATATAAATTTGAAATAATAATAATAATAATTATTATTATTATTATTGTTGTTGTTGTCGTTATATTGGACACTTTTACCACTAGTACACTGTAAAAAAATTTCAAGCGGTTTCAACTAATTATTATTTACAGAAAATTCCACAGAAATTTTACGTTCAGTCAATTTCTGACTTCAAAGTGTTGCCTGAATTGTTATTTTTAAGTTGGCTCAATCTAAGCTGAAATTTCATAGTGCATGTGCACGTGTTTTTATCAGTTGAGTCAACATTAGCACAGCATTCATTCAATGTTTTTCAAATATATTTGTGTAGACTTAATATAATATGTCCACTCAACTAAGGCCAAGCAATAAAATTAGCTCAACTTAAATATTTTTGCCATTCCAACATTGCTAATATGATTTTTCACAGTGTAGTTTTCTAATAAACATAAACATAATATAATAATAATAATAATAATAATTATTATTATTATTATTATTATACAAACCACTAGATTTGTATATATTCAGATTACAGTGCCAGTGGTACATCCCTTCATTAAACATGCCATAGAGTTGCTAAGGTGTTTCGAGCAGTTTCTAATGTTTTGCAGTGCAATTGCTAGGGCATTCTGGACGGTTGCTAGGTTGCTGCTCAAAAGAGCACAATAACAAGTCTATATGTGATTCTGGTCTCTTAGATATGGCTCAGGTCGTTCAACGCAAGTCAATCACTTGAAAAAGTAAGAGCACACCTCTCCTCAACAAACTGCATGATTTCAGATATCACTCAAGGGCAAGTTACATGCTGAAGTTTAATACTTAGAGTTAGTGATTTGTTCAAGGGAGAATAACGCTGTAAAGTAAGACAAAGCGCTGTGCATGTGTAGTTTTACATTTCCTAACTTCATGACTTTTTCTGGCCTCAGGCCGTATACAGACATTCAATACGCATAATTACATTTTTATCCTTCCAAAAGCCTCGACTTTCAGCTCTCTTACATGTCTCTTTCTCTCTCTCCGGGTGCGATGAGCCTCTCGATCTTCCATCTGATTAATATTTATGTATTGTTCGTCTCCCTCCCCCGCATGCTAGGGAGAGTAGCATCTGTCTGTCAGGCTGGAGGCTAAAGGAGAGGCTTATCTGCCGAATATTCCTCCGCCACCCTCCTCTTCTTCCTCCTGGAGGACGGCTGGTAGAGGTGGAGGGGGTGTTTTTTGGGCTACATTGGCAACTTTGCAGTTTCTTTGGCTAGATTTCAAAACTTTCGGAGTGAAGTTAAGGGTTTGTGGTGGAAAAGTGTAACAGGAGATGATGCAATGGAAGGAAGCCAAGAGGATCATTAAAAAAAGGACAGATGCTACTTTGTACTTAAGTGTGTTTGGAGTTGTCAGATATAGTCAATGCCAAAGGCAATTAAAGGGCCCAATATTCCAGTGTCTTTTCTTTATTTCTTGCTACATGTTTGGCACTGTATACATCTAAAAAAAAACAAAAAAAAAAAACAGCAAATCCTTGTAACAAGATTGTAAATGTTCTCTAAGATTGTACTACAGCCTAAAAATCTCTTATTTGATTTATGTGAAGTCCTGCTGTTTTTATAAACATTTATTGTTTATATGTCTTTGACAAAAAAAAAAACTTAAAAATAGGCAAACTTATCAAAATGGTTTACTAAAGCGGTTTACTAAAATTTTTAAAGATTATACAAAAATAAGATTGTAGAAAACTTTAAATGTGTTCATATGTATATGTATGATTTTTAGACTGTACAAACTGATATACATGCATATATACATACATATAAAGTCGTGAATGATATATAATAAATTATTCCCTATTAATTACTATTAGTTTTAAATATATTTTAATTATATAACATTAAGAATTTTATAAAATAACCTTTTTAAATAGTTTTCTGTAATCTTAAAATAGTTTTATGTCACATTTGTTTACAGTTAACCTCATCCATCATATTACAAATAATTATACAATTTATTAATTTTTTTTTTTTTTATAATTTATTGATTTAATTTTTATAATAATTTTATGATTAAAAAAAAAATCCAAGTTGTAAATGATTAAACATAATACAGTATAATATAATTTGACATGAAATTAATAATAATATAATATAATATAATATAATATAATATAATATAATATAATATAATATAATATAATATAATAATACATACCAGACTTAAAGAAATACAATATCAAATAATTTCAAAATAAATTGGCAAGACCAGACACATAGACCTGTGGAGTAGATAATATGGTAATGTTTGCATATAAATCAGTTTGTTTTTACCCATCATGCACTGCAATGCTGGTAGCTTGTGTCTGCATCAGAGCCAGCATAGGTCAGAACGCAGTGGGATTACAGCATAGAACTGGCCTAGAGCAATATCACACTCCTACTGCACTTTATAACAACAACATACTGATCGAGAGAGAGAGAGAGGTACAGAAAACGACTGCGGACAGACGAGTGTTTTCCCAGCATGCTATAAGCAGTGATAGCATTTCATTTGAGTGCCTCTCAAAATGTTCACTACAGCTGATGCTGTGTCTGATGTGGCTCTCGCATGAAAGAGTGTAAATATGTCACTTTGAGAGAAATAGCACTTTTTTTTTCCTCTGCGGTGCCGCTGGCTCTGTGCGTATACATGCCTGTGTGTGTGTGTGTGTGTGTGTGTGTGTGTGTGTGTGTGTGTGTGTGTGTGTGTGTGTGTGTGAGAGTTACAGGCAAGAGTAATGTGAAAATGTGTCCCAGTCCACAGTGGGTAAGAAAGCTGTTCCATTTGTTTGCAGGGTATATCAGCCCTGTTATGAGCTCGAGCCCCAGTGACCCCTGTAAACCCTATCTATACACCCTCACACTGCAAATAAAGCCCTCCAGACACACACACACACTTCTTGCCTTCATCAACATCATCATCTTCACCTCCCTCCTCTCTAAATGCTATAAATACTAGCATACTAGCATTAACAGCTGCACAAACATTGCTGCCTCTATCCCACAGCCACACACACAATACTCTCTCTAGTAGAAAATCTACAGAGAATCTCTATCGCAGCACTTTTTAACTGTCCATTCATGTACAAACATGTTTTATAAGTGAGCAGGGACAAAAAGAGAGTCTCCGTGTCAGGTTTTGTGCTCTTAAAGGGACAGTTCACCTAAACATGATGCTTCAGTCATTGTTAACTCATCCGTATGTCACTTTTTTTCAAGAAAATAACCATTTTTAAACCATGACTTTTCAAATGTGTAAATAAAAATGACTGGAGTATGTTTTATAAGTGAATCAAGAAAAAAAATGTAAGAAAAACTTTGAAAAAGGGAATAAATAATGTTTCTACAAACTGTTAAATGATTTTTTTGACGTTTTAAATAAAACAAAGATTATAAGAGAACATGAAAATGCTATTTCAGTTTGTCTACTTCAGAATTTGATGTTTAATTCAACTTGCTTCTCTGAATTGTTTGTGAAATTTACTAGCAATTTCTAAATGAAAATAGGTTCTACACCAAATTTGTTTCAGTGCACAAGTTTAGATCTACGATGTAGCAAAAAAAACAGAAGGTCAAACGGAGGTGCATGTACTGGCAACCGAACACCTCTCACCTTCAAAAAGCCGCACATCCACCGTTAGGCTAACAAGACTGCCGCTAGCCAACCCGCTAATGACTTCCGCCCCATGCTAACGCCTCCGACTGGACCCTTGGCTCCGGAACACAAGCTCATCACAAACAATATAATTAACTCTTAATGAACCTCTCTGCTCGTTGCTCTGTCCTCTACGTGCACTTCCCAAATTCAATTTAGCCTAATCCCAAGCTTTATGGTAATGTATAGCTCATTAAAATGTTAGCTAAAAACTCATTAAAATTCACTCAAAGTAATAGCTTCATTACTGTGATATTGCTGAAAAGCAAAGACAAAACGAGGAAGATGGGGAGAAGGAGAGAGGAATGATGGGAGAACGGGATAAAAAAAAGAGAATGACGGCTTTCTAATCACTTAATTGTGACCGAAAACAGCATTCATTTGCATAATACACACAGACACTAGGTGGCTAATTTTCACTGTGACTTGGTAATTAAACACCCCTCATAACTAACATTTCCTTCCAAAAAAAAAAAAAAAATCATTTAAGGAGGCACTTCAGGGTCTGTAAGAGATGCCAAATGTCTCCATCTATCTATCTATCTATCCATCCATCCATCCATCCATCATAAAAATCAAATCAAATCAAACAAATACAAAATCTTCTAATGCCACACAATAGCTTTGTTCGAGCAACAGACTGAAATCGAAAGTTTGTCAGTGAAAATGTGAAAAAGAGCAGTGTCAACATTTCACTAAACATTCCCTTTGTCTTCAACAAACAAAACAAAATCATACAGTTTTGAAAGAAGGAGGTCAGAAGAGGAAAGAAAAAAAGAAAAAAAAAACAGGGTCAAGAGTAAATAATCACAGAAAATGACATGCTTTACTGGTGAGCAGCAGAGGTATGCTAGCTGGACCAGGAATAATCACCATAACCAGCCTGGCCATCATGGAAACTTATACTGGACTAAACTGGTTTTCCAGCTGCGAACAGCGTGATCCACACACCGCAGATCGTCAGGCACTTCAAAAGCCACCCACATGTTCCAAAGAAAGTTCCAGCAGCCGTACGGTGAGCCTGATCCACTGTAATGAACAACTCCTGAGTTTTGAAGCCTCGGCGGCACGGTGAGAAACCTGCTACAGCGAACGCCTGATCAAAAGCCAAACCCGCTCCCTCCTCCGAAGCTCGTCTACTATTCCTACACGCTTCGGATTCACACGAACTTCCAAAGGAGAGAGCGAGCGAGAAAGAGGGAAAGATTAATAAAATGAAGGCTGCTCCTAATTCCACAGATATCAAAGGTCTCCATCGCTTTATGAAGGTGCTGAACTTTTCGTTTGGTCTATTTTTATGTGACTGAGGAGATGGCTTTCCTGAGATCTCCCTCTGCTCCATCCTCTCTCCTGCTCTTTAATTAGTTTGTCAAGACGGGGAAACGTCATGAAAAACGTCCTTAGGGAACTCTTTCGTAGAATCAGAGCTGTGGTCAATTTATACTCTCTCTCTCTCTATTTCTTTGTGGGTCAGAGGTAATTTTAGCATGGCTGCCTTTTGGATTTTCTCTCTGCCTGCATGGTCTTAGCAGAGACATGTCACTTCAGATGAGTGGGGTTAAGACTGGAAATGGGCTGAAATCAATCACTCTCTCCTTTCAAAGCTTCTCTCCATCCCTAAAGGACCAGTTGCAAGAAGACGAGGAATAGCATAAGGTAAAAATATGACCGATTAGCTATTTTTGCATCATGCTTGGACTGTTTTCATGTGATGTGTTTTGGTGGGATTCATTCATGTGGAAGTGATGCACTGTGACGCAAACTCTGCTGGGTGTGACAGAAGCCAGCTGCATTGTGAAAACACGTTCACACAAGCAAACACAACATTTCAATACAGTAACAGCAGGTGTGAGCTATATCCAGTAAGAGAGAAATTTAATCTGCTACTTTTCGTATGCCAATTAAGGATTTTCCATTAAACTGCACTGAAAAAATCTATACCTACACATTTTTCATATGAAAATTACATTCGTGCATTTATGCAAAATAAAATGTGAAAATCCCATAATCCCACAAATATCTAAAATACATTTTCTGTCATCTTTAATTAAAGGAATAGTTCACCGAAAAAAAAAAAAAAAACACTCTGAATATTTATTCACCCTCAGGCTATCCAAGATGAGTTTGTTTAACTTTATCTGAACAGATTTGAAGAAATGTAGCATTACATCAGTTGCTCACCAATGGATCCTCTGCAGTGAATGGGTGCCGTCAGAATGAGAGTCCAAACAGCTGATAAAAACATCACAATAATCCACAAGTAATTCAGACCACATCAATTAATGTCTTGTGAAGTGAAAAGCTGCATGTTTATAAGAAACTAATCCATCCATAAGGTGTTTTAACTTTAAACCACTGCTTCCAGCCAAAATATGAGTCCATACTCCATAATGGATTATAGTGATGTTTTTATCAGCTGTTTTGACTCTCATTCTGACGGCACCCATTCACTGCAGAGGATCAAGCAAGTGATGCAATGCTAAATTTCTCCAAGTCTGAGGAAGAAACAACCTTATCTACCTTTTGAATGGCCTGAAGGTGAGTTAATTTTAAGCCGATTTTTATTTTTGCATGAGCTGTTCCTTTAAGAAACAGATCCCCAAGCTTCAGGATCTGACATTGTAGGCTGACCTTAGAAAGGTAACATGAGCCCCACGGTGGAGCTCTGTGAAGAGGCCTAATGCTGGCGTTCAATAGAGTGTCATTCAGGCTAACAGTTTCACTTATGTGCAACACGCACATCCACACGCACAGACACAATGGGGCTGAAAGAGAATCTGTGTCGTTTGCGCTGATTGCAGTCTTCTACTTTAACGCTTTGCTGCAGTTAATTGAACTAGATGGTGGTTTGTGAAAAGGTGTCTCATATCAACTGCGTCCCTCGTTTAATTAAACTCTCTGCTGGAGACGCCACATTAATGAACCAGCGCTGAGCCTCTGAGTGAGTGTGGATGTGTGTGTGTGTTTCTGACAACTCACAATGACATTACATATCTACTTTGCATTTGTCTAGACAGCAAAGCAAAAATGCTAAATCAGCATAACTATCTATCTATCAATCAATCAATCCACCTATTCATCAATCAATCCACTTTCTATCTATCTATCTATCTATCTATCTATCTATCTATCTATCTATCTATCTATCTATCTATCTATCTATCTATCTATCTATCTATCTATCTATCTATCTATCTATCTATCTATCTATCTATCTATCTGTCCATCCATTTATCTACCTGTCCATCCATCCATTTTCTTTTAAGACTGCTACATCCATATTCATATTAATAAAATAACCTTTGTATTGGCCAGTCACACACAGAGAGAGAGAGAGAGAGAGAGAGAGAGAGAGAGAGAGAGAGAGCTAACAGGGGTCTGGTGTTAAATCTAAGTCAGCTCTCAGCTCTCACACTGACGTTAAAAATGATTTATTGATGGTTTTATGGATCTTAACAGGAGAGGAAGAGTGAAAATTACACTGGATATGCTGATGACCTTTACAGCAGTCTGCGCCATGAATAGATGGAAAGAAGCCTGTGTGTGTGTGCCTGAAAAAAGTGAGTTAGATGAAGAAATGCGATATGTGAACATTCTGAGCATCTTCCTGCAGTCATTTGTGGTTGAGTTGCACGTGTGTGTTGCATCAGAGGACAAGATTAATGGACCTTCAGCTTAAATGAACCAAAGCAAAAGAGAGAAAGAAAACATACAGTGCGCTGCTAACCCTTTACAGCTAAACACTTGAAATAAATTCATTGGTACGTTTGCAAACTCAGCATCTTTTCAACATTAGCCACAGCTCATCAAACACACACACACACACACACACACACACAGCGAGTTGAGATGGAAAACAGAAGAACATTATTCCAGCACCAGTGATGGAGCTGTATCTCTTGTTTTGCATCACATCCAACAAAAGACTGAAGTCTTATTGTCAGAACAGCTTATATAAACATGCACATCCTTGTACATCACACAGCTGCACATCAAAACACACCTGGTGCCTTCTTAACAGATGTTTCTTTCTGTCTGCAATGGTTTCTCACAATCCTTAAAGAGATCTGGCCTGCATGCTTTCTGTACAATCAGCCTGGGTCTGAACTGCTCCACAAAGTAGAGATAAACACGCATGATGAGACAAAGCCACATACGACCCTTTCCACGCCACACTGAGTCATTTGTACGATGCTCTTGCTGTTAATTGCATCACAAGCTGCGGGAGGTAATTGTGTTTGTCTGGCTGTAATTGGCTGGCTGCCGCAATGCAGTGGGAACGGACCTTCTATCGCTTTCAGAGCGCCACTGCTCTTTGTATACAGCAGCGGATCTAGTTCCAAAACATCTTTTAGGGAGAACCATCAGTCAGATCTGAGAGAACGGTCTAATTCAGAGTTTAGCTGTGAAACGGCCCCCTACGGTGCTGAAATGTGTGTGCCTGGCTTCACTTATATTGTCATGCAAATGCAGCAGGGTGCCCTCCACAAACTCGCAAGCATCCATCTCTGGAAAAGGCTTACCTGATGGACACTATTTAAATTCTTAAAAGAACCAAAAATGAAAATTCAGTCATCGTTTACTCAAACTCGTGTTCAAACCTGTATAAATTTATTTCTGCTGCTGAACACACACACACACGCATGCGCACAAATATATTTTGAAGAACGCTGGTAACCAAACAGGTGCTGGCTTCCATTGATTTCCATAGTATAGAAAAAATTAAATAAAACAGTATGAAATTCAATTAGGGCCAGGAACTTTTAGAAGAAACTCGTACAGGTTTGGAACAAAGTAAATGATAGAATTTTCATTTCTAGATGAAAAACTGTCCCTTTAATGTATTTTACTGGTAATATTGTGAACAATTTATCAATGCACATTATTCTGACAAAAAATGTCTTTGTTACCTTTAAAAAAATTGATTTACTTCTGAAATTCTGACTTTTCAACACCACCAACCAGCTGACTCCATTTTGGTTCGTAACACTCACGTTTATGCCAATGATCTAATCAAACAGAACGTTACACTTGGAAGTAAAATGGGTTGTAAACACGGTTTTGTGTTTTCAATGTTCTGATAAAATGTCACCTCTGAACATAAAAGCACCACTTTCATTTCTGCAAGGACAAAAAGGTCAAATAAACACATACATACAAAAATTTACAATTAAATTAAGCATTAGATATTCACTGGGTTGTGATGTCAGATTAGTGCAGTTAAATCTATATATCTATCTAAATTAATAAAAATAAATGCAGTTAAAAAAGTATTACAATAAATAGTCATATCTTTCCCCTGTGTAATCAAATACAGAGTCAGCTGAAACATTATTTGAATTCTTTTCCAAAAAATCCACTCTAGACAGCACATAACAAAATAAACACTGGTTGGTCACTTTTCATGTCTGTCAGAGTGTCTAAATGAGCAGGTCTTGAGAAGAATAAGCTAAACCGTGGACCAAACTTTGTCATTTATTTAAACATGAGACTAAATTTTGGATGAGCTACAGGTATAATGCTTTTCCATGCCAAGTGATTATATTCCATGTGATTATAGAAGTTGGAGCCAATCTACCCGATCAGCACATTTCCAACCATCACTCGCTGAGAACTTCCTGCTGAGTCGCTTCTGAATTCACACGGCCTTCCCTCGTTTTCAGATTCCACATTATAATTAAATGGCAGAGCCAATTTAGTTAGTGACCTCCTATAGAATGCTATTAACATCAGCCACTGAAAAAAACACCGCATCAATACTAATCTACCCACTGTTAGCGATAATTCAATAAAGCCAGACTCCTGAAAACTGACAATATGAAACGTGTCCATGTTTCTAGCTTGAACAGTACATATCTCAGTAAAAAGAGAGGAAAGTATAAGATAAAACTTGAGCTGTAGAGGTTACCGCAGACACAGCGAGACCAAGATCGGTCATGGTTATCTGCTGACGAGGGTCTGTTATTTAGCATCATTACTTTTCATCATCATCTCATTCTCTTCCAGCGCTAATGACCTCCATGACTGTGGCTGACAGATTGAGCTTCCACTGATAAGAAGGGGAGATGGGGTGAAAAAAATCGAAGAGCCCTTCTGTGGTTAATGTGAGAAGTTCAAAATCACAATTTGAAATGTCTCCATTTTCCATAAATTACGCTTGTTGTACGCAATAATACAACAAAATACATAAAATTAAAAACAAGTTACTTTCTGTTTTAGACGTTCATGCTATAAATTTATAACACAATTTCTAACTTAATTTAGTTTTTAGAATTTTGGTAATTAGTGAAAAGTTCAAAAATCACAATTTGAAATGTTTCCATTTTCCACAAATGTATAATACATAATTTGCTTTTTAGAATTTTTAGAATAAAACTTATTAAAAAATAATCTAAAACACTCACACGCACATATATATACAATATAACAAAAAAATATAACATTAACAATCAGTAACCAAAAAGCTACTTTCTGTTTTTTAAATTTAACACTATAAAACTATTCAAATTACATACAATGAAATATTAAAATACAATTATATGAAAATGTTTAAATTAGTGCTGTCAACAATTAATCGCATCCAAAATAAAAGTTTTTGTTTACATAGTAAATGTGTGTGTACTGTGTATATTTATAATGTATATAAATACACACCCATGCATGTATATATTTAAGAAACATTTTAAGTTTATATATTAAATATATTTATTTATAACATAAATATATACATGTAAATATTTTCAAAATATATACTGTATGTGTGTGTATTTCTATATACATAATAAATATACATAGTACACACAGATATATTATGTAAATAAAAACTTTTACTTTGGATGCGATTAATCACGATTAATCGTTTGACAGCACTAGTTTAAATATAATAACTTGTACTTATATTGTATCTATATTAAACTTTGACAAAAAAAAAAAGAAAAAAGTCCTGCTTAAAATGAGCAATGAAGACTAACACTATACTGACAAAGATATGAGATACACAAGGCTTAAAACATATTGAATATGAAGGCCAAAGGTTAGACTGTGACCCAGAGTGTCTGATTGCTTCCAGGTCATTGAAAGGCCAGCGTGATGTAATGACATTTTAAATTGGCCGTTTCAACATCAGAAAGCAGGGCACTGGGGTGACGTTTAGCAGGGCGATGTTAGAATAAGACAATTTCATGAGAACGCAAAGAAACAACCACATAATTGTTCTGGCTCTGCTCCTCAGCACTTTTTGAAAGCTTGAGAGTTTGAGCAGAGCAGTGGGAAAGATAAGCAAGAGACAAGACACGCAAACACACATTAACGCTAGAAAAGAGGAGGAATTGTGCGCGAGCGGTGGGCAGCCGGGCCTCTGGTTCCCCAGGGTAATGAATCTCCATTGCTGGACTGCTGTAAAACCCAATTAGTGTCAGTGTGTTATCTGCTACTCACAGATATCCAGATAACCCTCAATACGGGGCACCAGAGCGAGAACCCGGCGTTTCTGCAGACAGAGCGACACAGATAAAAACAGCCACCGTTCCACTTCTGACTTCTCATTTCTGCGCATGTCCTTTCTACACTTAAGTCGATCTCTCACCACGGCAAATTCATCAGTCAGGGCTGAAATCTCGGAAAAGATTGGCAGAGAAACTCTAAAGCGCTCAATCATATTGAGAAAATGGTCTCTTTTTATTAAGGTTTGGTCAAAGTCAGCAGAATTTCTAATGCTTCAATCAGACATATCCCGGGACTGTCGGAAAACAGTCTCGCATTGCTTCCGCTTCAAATGCCTCGGATTCTGAAGGAAACATGAAAGAGTGCAGGGTGGATGAGTGGCAACCGCTCTCCCTCTCCATCTCCATCTATCGCTTCATCTCTCAGCAGAAGTGAATATAGCTGCTGCCTTCGCCAGAAAAAATAGAGGGAGAGAAATATTTGAAAGAAGGTAGAGCTTTTTTCAACGCCGCCGTTTGAAGTCAGGTATCAGTGTCAGCAAGAGACATGGAGAATCAAGACAAATCCACACCTCTACAAAAACAGTGTAACCTTCATCACCAGGTTCATGTGAATCTATCAACTATCAACTGATACTTACTGTAGTGTTATTTATTTATTTGTTTATTGTAATACAGAAAAAAAGTAGCTAATAGCAAAAAATATTTAAAAATATACAAAATATATTAAAATATGCATATGCATAGGTATAAAGCAAGTGCAATTCTACGTAATATAATAATAATAATAATAATTATTATTATTATTATTATTATTGTTATTATTATTTCATTATTTTACATTGCATTATAAATAATTAAATAATTTATAAATATAATTTACACAGAAAATAGAAAAAAAGTAAATGTGTGTGTGTGTGTATATATATATATATATATATATATATATACATATATATATATATATATATATATATATATATATATATATATATATATATATATACACACACACACACACACACACACACACATATACATATATACATTATATATATATACATATATATATACACATATATATATATATACACATATATATATATATACACACATATATATATATATATATATATATATACACACATATATATATACACACACATATATATATATATATATATATATATATATATATATATATATACACATATATATATGTATATAAAATACATAGATTATATTAAAATATATGTTATAATGTTTAAGAAAATAACTATGGATGTCACTGTGCCAAGAATGTAATGGAAAAACAATGCAGTGTGTTTCAAACATCCCATCAGAAACAAAAACACGCTACACAAAACAACAAATAAAAATATATCTAAAACAATACAGGACTTCAAATCTTTGTTCCCTGAGGGGGGAATTGAACGCTAAGTTGCGGTGAAGGGTGGAAGTTGAGATCTATTGTGTTGGCGGAAAAGTCATTTTTCCTGCAATGCCATTTCCCAAAACCATTTTCTTGCATTTGCAAGCCTGTCTAATGTCTTGAATGACTGCACTCAGAGAAAAAGGGGGATATGAAGTTTGATTTTTCATAACAACCATTTGACTGGAGTAGAAGCGGAACCAACAGCAAAAAATCCATCTCGGAAAACTGAAGGGTGAAGGAAAGGGGCTTTCGTTAAATTTGGAGATTGCCTCAACCCACCCGTGACTCTTTTACATGGCCCTGCCTCCGTCTCAGTGTGGGCTCCCTGATCAGGAGCAGAAATTTAACACGACTTGGAAAAAAAGAGAAAGTCGCCAGCTCCGTGGCGTCAATGAAGCGATGAAGCAAGTTTAATCAATCTTCAAAGATGGCTATTATTATTCAGGCTCGATTTAGACCGAACAGAGGCGAAACAGAGGCCTTACGGTTTTCAGAGCCGAGACTCTTTTGATAGCCGCTGACCCGGACAAGCCCCCGGTTCTTCCGCTGAATAATTCATGGGGAAAAAACAGGTCCGGTCTCGGAAAGGACGGCGGTGACATTCTCGAGCTGGTGGGGGGAGTGAGTGAAGGAGATGAAAAGGAGTCCCAGAAACCTGTGACCCTGTTGTGACGGCTTCCTGACAGCATTCCTGTTAGTATTCTCGGCAGGGGCGGCCACGGAGGCAGGTAATTGTGACATGTTTTACATCAATACGCTCCCAGAAGAGCCGTCGCTCGCCTGGGACGTTAAGTTTTAGCCCATCCTGCTAAACAACAAACCATTACGCCGGCTAATTCCGGCTTTGAATTCCAATTCCGATTGAAGTGGCTCAAGTCGTCTGAGCGAATCCATGGCTGAAGGCAGCTTTTGGGGGGTTTCAAACGCACAGAGATTACCATAATCAGTTCATGGCTGAGGACGTTTTGTAAACGCGGGTGTGATTAATGCCGGCAATTACCTCGGATAAATGCAAATAGGCTGCCGTGCCGCGGTGCCGGACACGAGAGAGAGACAGACATCGATCCGGATTACAGAGCGGGAGTTTTTCAGCCAGATTCCACAGCTTCTGTAATGGAATATATCCGCGTGCATTCACAATCCTCATTTATATGGACACCTCTCCATCAATCTCATTTTTGGGATTACAGGAGCAGAAAGACTATTTCAGAAATTCTTATCCCAGCTGAAATAAAATATTCCAGACGCACACACACTCCGTCAATGCCACGGCCTCTTCTGCCCGATCACTCTGCAGCAGGTCTGCAATTTATTGTCAGGCCAACACGATTCACCCTCCATTAACAGAATCCACTCAGGCCTGCCTTCAATTAACATGAGGCAATCAATTAGCTAGGGAGCCACGGGAGATGAGCGTTTGTGTGTGTGTTCGGAAAGAAAAGACGGTGAAGTGGTCTTAACAGATCATAACTCTCGCTTAGTTCCTCCTACACGCACTTTTGTGCTTCTGAAGTGTGCCGTTCCTGACTATAAAGCCAATCAATTGCGAAACATTCATAGATGAGCATACGGCCTGCCAAACTTCCTGTTGAACTGCACTCTTTATGTATTGGCTCTCTCACTCTCTCACTATTTATCTCTTTCTCACTTCCTGTTAAGTGTGAGTAATAATCCAAATGCTCCCAGAGACCGATCCAATCAGGATAGGGATTCTTCTCTGGATCATCAGTAATATGGAGAGTTTAAGGATGTGATTGATTAATGACACATTATTTTCTAAAGATCTTCCTGCCTACAACAAATACCACATTTATAAACCACGGTATTTATATTATGCTCTGGTGATATCACGGAACTTGTCAAAAAACATGCTACTTTATCACTTCCTACATATTTCCTTCTAATTTTGTCTATTTTTTTCCACCTGTCCATCTACAAGGCAAGTCAAAGCGTTGGACACACCTGCTTTGAAAACACACATAAAATCAAATTTATGATTTTAAATTACAAAAAATTTATAAATGATTGCTGCTGTTGTTAAATGTATGTTAATTAATATACATAGTCTACATAGATAATTTATCTAGAAAAAATATCAAAAATTCCCTTAAAAAAGAGATACATTTAAACTGCATTTGCATAAAATATTATGACCAGTTTTCATAGATTATACGTGTTTTTGAATTTATTATTATTTCATTGCAGTAAATAAGAAATACACATATTCAAAAATACAATATATTTTGCAGTGTTGCCTTTCAAATACATGCATCTTATTTTAAGGCTTTTAAGATTTTTTTTTTTTTAAACTTGACAAGTTAATTAACAAGCCCAATTAGTCTTTCTTGCAATGTAGTAATCAAAAATGTGCAACAAATTTGCATTCAAGCTTCTTTTTTTCTTTTATTTTTTAGATTCCACTCTCATTCATCACCCAACTTCATGAGGTGCATCGGGGGATGTTTTAAAAACTTTTGAAAGTTTACATGCATATCATACACTATACACTCAATCTAATTCTAATTATTTGACATTTTGTAAAGAAATTCATATGTAGGATGCAAATGTCAATTGTTCAATTATTTGGATATTTCAATTGTCCACATACATAACACCAAATTCAAGCATTTTAGCATTAGCCTCTAGATCACACTTTTAAAGATCATAAGAAACATAAATGTAGTCAACTGTGTCCAGACTTTTTCCTGATATGTCAAACCTTGCAGAGGCCCTCGTGACCTGCACATTCTCCAACACACCTCCGTCCCACACGCGCACACATGCAAACGGTCGATGCGTTCTGCGCCAGCCTGTCAGACGCGATCAATACATCATTCCTCCTGTAACGAGCCCGCGCCTCTCCACCTCTTCCTCTCCTTTTCCATCTCATGATTATTCCTCCTCTCTTACTTCTCCTTCCCGATCGATTCCTCGTTCCATCCCAAGCCCGGTGTAAGGCACACCGCAATTAGAGCACCTTCTAATCTTCCCCGCTGTCTGTCTCCCGTTCGCTGCCTTCCATTATGCATGATATAAAACCCTCCTCACCAACGCTAATGAAATCAAACAGGATTCAGAGGTATTAAGTCACTTAAACACTCGACAGCGGGGCTGAGAGCAGATCCTGATGGATCTCGATGGAATCCAGATATCCGTCAGTGGTTCACACATGGTGAACGGTGACTCAAATATCTGCATTTTCTGACCATGCAAACACTCAGCTGTGGCCTTTTGCAATCATTTTATGCTGAATATGCTGCCTAAAAGCTTCAGGAAATGACGCATGCCAGACTCAAACTCGGATTGCTTGCATAAGCACCATGTCTCAGCATGTCAGCGCAGCTATGACTCATTTACTTTTCAGTAAAAATATATAATAAATATCCTTAAAATGAGATAAAAATAATTGTTTTCAGAGACTATATATTGAATGAAGTGTATTTTAGGCATTAACCTTAAGAAAATTGTTTAATTTACTGTAGTGCTGCCAAACGATATATAGGCTCATTCTCCAACTCCCCCAGAGTTAATAAGTTGAGTTTTACCGTTTTTGAATCCATTCAGCCGATCTCCGGGTCTGGCGAGAGCACTTTTAGCATAGCTTAGCATAGATCATTGAATCCGATTAGACCAGTAGCATCGCGTTCAAAAACGATCAAAGAGTTTCGATATTTGTCCTATTTAAAACTTGACTCTTCTGTAGTTATATCGTGTACTAAGATCGGCGGAAAATGAAAAGTTGCGATTTTCTAGGCTGATATGATTAGGAACTACTCTCATTGCAGCGTAATAATCACGGAACTTTACGTCGGAATGAGAGTAGTTCCTAATCATATCAACCTAGAAAATCGCAACTTTTCATTTTCCGCCGGTCTTAGTACACGATATAACTACAGAAGAGTCAAGTTTTAAATAGGACAAATATCGAAACTCTTTGATCGTTTTTGAACGCGATGCTACTGGTCTAATCGGATTCAATGATCTATGCTAAGCTATGCTATAAGTGCTATCGCCAGACCCGGAGATCGGCTGAATGGATTCAAAAACGGTAAAACTCAACTTATTAACTCTGGGGGAGTTGGAGAATGAGCCTATTTCCAAAAAAAGTGGAGTGTTCCTTTAATCGCGATTAATCACATACAAAATAAAAGTTTTTGTTTAGATAATATATGTGAGTGTACTGTGTATATTTATTATATAAATACACACACATGCATGTATATATTTCAGAAAAATAAGCTATGTTCATATATTAAATATAATAAAAATTATATAAATATAGATATATATATAAAATATGCACAGTACACACACATATATTGTAAACAAAAACTTTTGTTTTAGACGTGATTAATCGTTTGACAGATTAATCACATCCAAAACAAATTTATTGATTAAAAGGTCTTATATTACACATATCGTGTAAATATGTTTAGATATTTTTCCTGAAAACGAGACAAGATGCTACTAAAGAATATGTATTTTACAGTGTATGCCATGCATGTAATACAGATTGGTTTACATTAATACTGCAGTATATACTAGAGAAAGGGATGCTGCGCTTTGAATGATGCATTAACGTATGAATATTAATCAACAAATAACAAGCATCTTTGTCTGTAGATGTTTCCCGCTACAAATGCTTACAATTCCCAGATGCCTTCAACATCTGCTGCACCTTTCAGAGGGAAAATATGACAGGGTACTAAATAAAGTTACATTCTTTAATTAAATCTCAATCAGAAGTAAAACTAAAACGTCCAAGGAGAGATTTATTAATGCATTATATAAAATAACTGGAAGAGCTAGGCGAGCTGTTGCTAATGAAGCCAGCTCGGCGATGAGCTTCAGTTGTAATTGGATCATATTTGACTTAATGGCACTTCCAACATTGGACCTGTCAGCTATTTCCAACACCCATTTGATGCAATCATATTTTGTCATGACGGATATGATGAGGGCCCAAAATTGATTAACTTAGCTCTGCGATTTTTCATTTTAAGTAAAAGAGATTTGTTTCAAACAAAGAAACCCTATTTCCAAGATCTGCATTTAAACCAACACCATGTGTTTCTAATTTATAAGAGGAATATGCTCTTGAGTGACTGGGTAACTGGATCAGATCAAAGTTTCTGCATGCTTGGATGCATTCTCTGTGCTCTTTTGATTTGTGAACCTTACAGGGGTGCAATCCATGCTAATGAGACACCGACTATCCCTACGGATCATACAGCTGCCAGCATCTGGCAATGCAACCTGCAGTAGCTCACATGAAACATGGAGTCGTCAAAGCTACTACCAACAAACCAGGAGAAAACAAACTAAGCGATTTTTGAAACTTAAAGAAGAGTATAATAGCACACTCACATATGATAAAGACTCCAGCCATATTAGTGACCTAGAAAAGGCAATTTTGTTCAACATACAACAGGTCGCCCCCTGGTGGACGCCATATGTAGACAGCCAGAGCTGGGTGGATTACTTACAAATTGTTTTGAATGGTTCACAGCCATTGATCATGTAATCTATAAAAATGGAACTGTAATCTGATTATGAACTCTTTAAAATTTAATAATCTCTAATTACAAGTACATGCTTTTTGGAATCTGATTACTTAATCCAGATTACATGTCATCAGTTATTACCCAGCACTGTTGATAGCAAACTTGCAGCATCAAATAAAACACATAAAACATTTGAAATATATAATTTACTATAACAGTACTATAGTAAACTCAAAAGGAACTCAAAAGACTTCTTTTATCTCAGTTTTGTTTGGCTCATTTAGCACCTACGCCTTCGTTCTTCTTCATTTCTGATAGCGAAATGCAGAGAACAGTGAATATTTATATTGAGCAATAACCATGTCAATGTGTTTTTGAGATTATTTAGCACTAAATAATATTGATATCACTTTCTTTTGGTATTATTGGGTAGCATCCACGACTCACGCGAATCCCTGTGTGATGCTGCTCTCTGCTGAGAGTCTGAAAATCAAGGTCGGCTGTAAAATAAAAATATATAAACAAACAGACAGTAAAAGTGGGGGGGAAAGCTTTTACATGTTTAAGCACGGTGGCAGGGGAGCTGTAGATGCTAACCTTTAATGTGTCTGAGAGGAAGACAGAAAAACCATCATAAACATCCTTCTCTTGCTTCTGAGTCGGATTCAGAGTCATTTTATGGTTCATATGAAAATGCTGGCAGTTAAAACATAACCGTGATCCAATACTAAAACAGGGCTATATAAAACATGAATTAAATCTATAATTTATGCCCAAAGTTATAGTAAAGACTAGTGAAATGCACTGTTAATATTTACTACAACTAAATATAGTGGCACCACAGAGCATTTTAACACTCGGTCAGACTCAAAAAGATCTAAATGTCACTGCATTACAGATTTTTGCTAGCTTTTAAATGATGAACCAACAGATTTACTGTTCACAAGTACTCAGACATGCTGTGGTTGTGGCATTCATCTATTTTTTTTAAGTGTGGCGGAAGTGTCCAGATACATCAATGTAGTTCTTCATGCAAAGCTGCTTCAGTCATATTTGCATGCTACTCATTTCATGGTACAGCTACCAAAACAATAAAAGACAAGGAAAGATGAATTAGTTTGAACAGTGGAGGGCTATAATGTGTGTGTGTGCGTGTGTGTGTGGATGTGCGCATTTGAAGGACTAGTTGATCACAGACAGCCTGCCATGTCACGCTGGGTAATCCTTGCAATAACGTCTGTGCTGAGTGAGATGGCACAGCGGAGTGCTATAGATGGATCTACAGCATGATGTCTGCACATAAAGAGCCCTGGGGCCTCAGGGGCCCGACCTCTCTCAGAACACATGCACACACACACGCACTCGTTTGAAATGTCCATCACAGACATTTTGGCTTGTGCAGATCATTATATATAAAGGATCTACTGTGATGAAAAACAGTAAAATTACATTATTAGACAGATTTTATTAGCTAATTGCTGCAAACTATTTTGGTTCTGTTAAATACTAATTCAAACACATAATTTGGAACATGGGATAATGCAATTTTTGAGTGAAAAAGAATGTTCAGTTGGAAATAAGTTAGGGTGGGAATTGATTTTGTCATCCAGAATCTGATTGTAAAATAAAATAAAATAAAATAAAATAATGTCTTTAGAATAACATGCACTGATGAACTGTAAAAATAATGTAAATAAATAAATAAATAAATAAAATAAAGTAAAAATATATATAATAACCTATATGTAATAAATATATATTTTACTATTTAAATAGCTTTATTTTAAAATATTCTATTTTTATTAAATATGTATTATATAATTATTTTATGATTCATACGTATTTCTTAATCAAGTCCACTGAATTCATTTTGTTTGCTGCTCACATATTATTGTAGCCCAGTTTGTGCTGAATACAGTGTTATCAGACTGTAAACATTAATATGTTTTTAAGATACTGAAAAAAACAAACAAATGAGAGGGTTAAATATACAGTCAACAGGCAGTATGATGACCGATAACTTCATCATCAGCACGAATAACGCCACATATACTTCACATCAATCGTGACTCACTTCAGATGAATAAACCTCTGGGATCTGCCAAGCCATTGTTCTGAGAGGCCTTACAAATCAATAGATTTACTGGAACCAAGTACACTAAACAATCTGAACCCGGGCCAAAGAAACATTCAGATGAAATACAAAGGCAAGCTGACTTGCTTGTGTGTGTGTGTGTGTGTGTGTGTGTGTGTGTGTGTGTGTGTGTGTGTGTGTGTGTGTGTGTGTGTGTGTGTGTGTGTGTGTGTGTGTGTGTGTGTGTGTGTGTGTGTGTGTGTTTGCACGCTCACAATGTCACTGCCCCTGTGGGTCGAGCTCAGGCCATTTTTCAAAGAACGAGTCTGTGTCTTTTAGGTCATCGTGTTTTGACAGTGCGAGATGAACTTCGAAATGCTTTTGAACGTAAGAGACGGGGTTAACGTTACCCCACTCGTGCTGACAGACTTATACGACAAGACGATACACTTATTCTACTGTTTCACCGGCAGTCATTTCACTGACAGACTGATGAGAGAGACAGGCCTGTCTTGTAATACGACACACATACAAAATCTCTCAAGAGAGGACAAAAGTACTGGAACACATTCGCTAGGAGTCTCACACAGACATACGCCGGCCTGAAGTGTTGACAGACCCATTAACGGGGCCTCTCTCTGTTATTTCATAACCTCAAACTGATGTGAAATATACTGGCCCTCAGAGTCAGGAGCTCCTTGAATGGATTTCACACCAGACGTCATCATCATCATATACATTCATACAAGTCACTGCGAACTAATCTTGGGTCTGAATCTAAGTCTAGGACATCTCTCTATGAGGAAGCAGCAGAGAAATGTTTTCAGGAGGGGTGACTGAAGGGCCATCAGGTTCAGAAAGGTCAGCCGTGCATTTACTCCGGCTAAACTCGACACAGATGAAGACAAATAGAAATCACAGATGTAGCCAGAGGACGTCGAATGGGGTGTAGGCGCATTTTAAACGATGACATGTTCCCCCCTAATGATGGACTGTCTACAAAGTCAATCCATCCTGACCTAAAGGTCAAAGGTCGTGCCACCAGCCAGTGGACGGGACGTGGATGCTATCTCAACCACATCTGCTTATCAGGACAGACTGTCCTGTCCACACAGAGACAGAGACACAAAAGGGACGGAGGTCAAAGCTAATGGCTGTCAATTAGCGGCACTTAAAGCTTCAGTGCTCATGCAGAAAGACATTATAACAGCAGAAGAGGGAGACGAAGCAAACAGACACACAACAAGGAGACGCTGAGGAGCTTCAAATGAGCCGGACAGTGATTAGACGGCAAAGTGCTTCAGCGGTGACAGAGAAACGCAAACAGTCATTAGCGAGAAGCTACGTCAATGAGGACGGCGACCTCTCAACCTGAAATTTAACAGCCATGTGTTGATTATTTTTGTGTGGCACCAATGAAATTGCTGTAGAATTGTTTGTACACATCGACAAGGTTATTACAGGTTATGGATTCGGACAGAATTCATGGTAAACACATGGTGTATGTTTTGTGTTTTGCTGTGCTTCATGGTGTATGTGTGTGTTTGTTTGGTCATTTTGGGTCTGTAAAGTGCTTTGATCAAGGTGTGTTGTTTTTAAACGTGCTATAGAAATTATACATATATATAACAAATAAAAGATGTACCTCAGAAGGTACAGTTTTTCAGCAGAGCCTCACACCTAAATACATTAAAAATAAATACTACACTGAAATAAATTTGCGAGTCGGACCATTTGTGCAACATTACACATCGTATGCTCTGGTTCTGTATGCGTTAAACTGAGAGAAAGGAGAAAAAAAACAAGAAAGTAAAAAGAAAAATGCGGTTTGGAAGAATAATCCCTGGAAGGATTTGAGAGGGCAGTCTGGGTCAGCGCTGTGCTCTCTGGCCCGTGGAACAGCTGAGGAGAGATCGATCAGGAAGCCGAGTGAATATCTAATCAGCGAGAGGGTTTACTTTTGCACCATGTCCCAGAGCCAGGCCTAGGCATCAGGACAACACATTAGAGATGGAATTATTCAACAGTTTTACCTCTTTAACATTTCAATGACTGTGGAAAGTCATTATTTTGAGAGAATGGGAGGTCTAAGAAAAATCAGAGCAGCGGAACGATTCCAGCTATGATCCATGACCTTTAAAAACACTCGACTTAATGCAGGCCGTTGATGTTTATTTAAGCTTATTTCAATATTTACGTGAGTTATTAAAAACAGGAATGCATTAATTCAACCCTGGACCTTGACAAATCAGATTCCGTCTCCATCAGTATTGTACGCACGATGAAATTCACAGGCAAAGCCTTGTGATGCAATCAAGTCAAAATAACAAATAAGTACCTGAGGCTGTTGCTACATGAGGACTGAACCGTCTGTAGCGCGCAGACTGAGGTGGTAAGTGATGGCACCGTCTGATTGGCCCAAATAAAGGGGGACTGAACATTTGGGGGGGAACATGAAATTCTCCCCTGCCAACCCTGTCATTTGCTACCTTGGCAACAGACGGAGAGAGAAATATTATTCTTTGTGTGTGTCTGTGTGTGCGATATGAACATGTGGGTTTGAAACATAAATATAAGAGCGTACAGACCTTTTAATATCATACACTGAGAATGAACAAAGTACAACAAATCAAAACACAGTTATTAATAAGGCATGAATGTGGATTATTACCTTTGCATCATTAGTCATTAAACCAGTAAGCAACCAAAACAGCACATCTGTCCTTGTCGTTCTCTTTCCCCCTTCATCGATTGTGGTTTGAGTTCAAGCTATCCGTCCTTTTGCTTTGAAAATCTGGGTGAAATAAAGCGGGTGGCACAAAGGACTCTAAGGTTTATCTAAGGCTCCCATGAGGGAATGGTGAAGATGATCTAGTTTGAGCAAAAAGACACTGATTCATCTTAACTGGACATAATCCCAAATAACACCCGCTGCTACAGGACCAACAGCTTCAAACTGACACCTTGAAGCTGCCATTTACTTCAAAATCAAACACTTTGTTTGTTCTTTGCTCAGATCTTCCATCCACACTTCTCTCCATAATCCATCCATAAATTGAATGAAAAAAAAACTTTTGAGGTTGTTTGAAGAAAACCATTTAAAAATAATAATGAATATAATATTATAAATATACTTCCCAAAAATGAAATAAATAAATAAATAAAAAAAAATAAAAAAATAAATACAATTATTAATTACACATAAAACTAAATTATATTTAAAATAAAAATAAAACAAATAAAATATTTATTCATTTATTTATTTATTTACAGATAAAATAATGGCAAGTGACACTATCTATCTATCTATCTATCTATCTATCTATCTATCTATCTATCTATCTATCTATCTATCGCATTCGCTTCATCATCTATCATCCATTCCCTCTCTTCACTGTCCTTCAGTCAGTCTAAATCGTTTGCCCCTCACTATCGCTACAGGGTGAACCTGCCTCTTTTTCTTCTCCAAACACCTTCTATCCATCATGATGGGAATTCTGGGCCAAGCCTCTCTGTGAGCCGGCACCAACTCACCCGCCCTTCCTACGCCCAAATCACCACTCATCAGAATGAAGGATGGTGGAGTTTAGGTGGGTCCATTTGGCCAACTCTCTCACTCTCTCTCGCTCATTTGCTCTTTATCTCTCTCGGCCCCAGGTGACGGTGCTAAATACTGTTGTCTCCAGAGGAAGTGAATCACCTCTCCATTTATTTCATAAATGAGTCCTGCTGGCCTGTTTGATCTATCAAAGACCAAGCGTCTCCACTGCAAACACAAACTGAGAAACCGGTGAGCTTTTCACAAAGTGAGGAGAAAATCACCAGTCGCACCAATTTTTGGCTAGTTTTGAGTCTGAATTTGTTTTAGGGTGTTTATGCATTAAAGAGAATTGTAAAACCATATTATTATGGTTCACCCTGCTATGCTACCAATAGCTGAGAAAATCTGACCAATAAGAAATTCAAGAAGGTTCAGTTGTCCTTCCACACCTACAAAACCCATTTCTATCCATGCAAAACTCTCACAACTTTATCTAAGCACTCACATATGAGTATTTACTCATTGTCTAGAAAACTGTCTTTCTTAACCAATGGAAATTCTCATTAGTAAATCAACAGGCAATGATGAACTTCAAATGCTACCACATAAAAGAAAAAGCAACTTTTTTTACAACTGGCAGCTAAAATATAAAGTAACGATGGATCCAAGTGACTCACTGAAATTTGAGACTGTGATATTTCACTCTCTGTTTACAAGACATGTGGGTTGCTAAGCAAAGCCCCAGGAAAAGCCACCAGTTCACGTCCTTTGAGATCGGCCTAATTATCGTTTGGAGAGCCGTGACGAGGGGGTCCACGAGACAAGAAGGGTGGAGCTGTTACCTAGGAAGCGATCGGTCACGTTTCACACCTGATGCTTCATGCATCTACACTGACTTCCACAAACTAGAGGAAAAACTCAGAGAAAAACACCAAAAAAGAAGCACGCAAGGTCTTCCTCTCTTCACTGCAGCCTGTTGGCACTATCCTCCCTTCTGTAAGTCCCTCCATCTGCCAAAACACACAGCACACTCTCTCGAAACCTTGCGCTCCAACCCCCAAAGCCTGGCCAAACAAACACAGCGCACCACAGAAAGACAGAGAAAGAGGAAAAAGTGGATAGGAAGGGTACATCAGGATTATTCAGGCCTCTCCACACATTATTAGGCAATATGTTCTAATTAATTGAATTGTGGTCCTGTTGGTACACGCGGCTCGGCTGCAGCACGTTTCTCATTAGCGCAGGAGCTCCTCTACTTCACCTAATGAACAATAACAGCGCTCTCCAACACAAACGCCATCAGGGACTAGCCGCTCGATGGCACCGCGCTGTAATTGGCTGGTTGGCTCTCGTTAAGGAGGGGCGGCGGTTGTCGTAAAAAGGCAATAAAGAAGCATTAGGCTAGTGTTTCAGTACAGTTCGACAGGGAAAAGTCAACATGTCGGAATTTGAGCGAAGGAAACGGGAAGTGGATATTTATTTTTGAGCGAGTTCATTTTGTTAACGCGTCGTCACACACAACAGATCTTAACAGGAATCGAATGGAAAGCAGAAACGCTTCCATTAAGGTGAGGTGAGAGAGTGTCAGAGCTCTATCGGCGTGTGAAAGACACGTCTTGAAGCTCGGCCAAACGCTGTGCGGAGGGATTTTCCTCCTCATTTACCAGCCTCTCTCTCTCTTTCTCTCTCTCTCTCTGGTTACTGGTGTTTGCACAGCCAACAATCTAAACTGTGAATCTGTCGAGGGCCAGAATATTACAATGAACAATTACCTTCTCTTACCGTGAGGCAGATTATTTACGGCTAGGCACAGCATGTCGCCACATTGTACTGCGGAGAAAAGCAAAGCTGCCGAACATAAAACGAGCACGACATTTCATAAAAAGTCACAGCGTGCCGTCTGAAGGGTCAACCCTGGGTGTCTCGCATCTCGACAGCTGAACGCAGAAGCTTACAGCAGTTCATGTGAAGTTGTAATGAAAACAGTGTAATAGTAAATAAAAGGTGAGCAGATTTGTGTCTGTTTAGGTTGTCACTGCATCTGCATTATTTATTACACAGCTCAACAGAATACCTTAATTCTAATTGGTTGAGCACTGCATCCTGTGGTGAAATATTTCAGTGTATTAATAAAGTAATTTCAAGTCAAGTCAATACTTTATTTACAGTATTTACTTATTTGATAAGCAGCTATGTGATAAATAGGAAAATGTACAGCTAATAGGATGAAATTGAAAAATAAACCATTTTAAATTACCTACATACTCCTTTAGATACATTATTTAGAATGTAAATGCTTTTTATTCACCCATTTCATTCCTTTTTAGCAAAAACAATCAATTACATAGTCTGATTATACGTATCAGGTTTTATAATTAAATGCATTAAACTCTGCCATATTCCCAGCATGCACCTCTGAAACCACTCAGATGTTTGCTGACCGAGTCTTCATTGAGAAAACTAGTCCATTTAAATTTGTTCTGCTTTTAAATGGACTATTGGGAATACAGTGTACTTCCACTGGCCTCGCATTCACCGGCTGAAAACAAGAGAGAGGTATTACATAGCGTTTGCTAAGTCCACATCTAAAACACTGAGGGGAGGAGATCAGCGTAAATGTCAATTCCAGACACGTTCAGTAATTTAACAATATCCAGGGTGGATATTATGAGGTTAGTGTTCTCTGTTGAACTCCTTAGTTAGTGCACTTCAAAGCGCCCTCAAAACTCGGCGAGCATGCAGACCGCAGGTGCAAACAAAAACACGGCCTGACCCGGCTGACAATAATTAGCACTCTGCTTTAAAAAGGGTTCCTCCAGTCACGCATGAGTTTTCACACATTCAGCATATTTCTCTGTCGTGGTAATACAAACATTTAAGTGCAATTTCCAGACGCATGCACATAAAACACAGATAGTTGCACAGCTTCTGGCCTGAAATACTTGTTTTTACACAGCACAGCATTATAATGCAGCATTATAATATGGAGGAAATTAGAGTGACTTCCCTGTGCAAAGTTGCCTGAAATCACACTGCAAACACCAAGTGTTGCATTCTTGGAGAGCTACTACTACAATTTTTTTTTTTTTTAAATAAAAATAAATATATATATATATATATATGTATATACACACACACGCCATTTATAGGGCTGGTGGCATTAATTAATTAATTACAGAATATATAGAAACATATTCTATTAGGGCTGTCAGTTGATTCAAATTTAAATAAATTAATTAAATGATATGCCAAATAATTAATGAAATCATGTCAGAGCTACAGAACATGGGGCGTTGCAATTTGCAAATACTCATGACATTTGAGCTGTTGCCTCAGGTTTGAATCTGGTCAATTAAAAATAAATAAATATTATAAAAAAAAAACAATTAAGCAATCAATAAATGCAAAAGCTCTCCAAAATAAATAATAATAAAAAAAACAATCAAGCAATCAATAAATGCAAAAGCTCTCCAAAATAAATAAAATAAAAGCAAAAGGGCCTAAAATACACAATAATGCAGTCAAATATCAATTGTACTTACTCATATATCAAAATTTGACGAGAAAAGCCCTCAAATGAGCATAATGTAAGTGAAAGTGACGTGATAAGTGGCCAAATATGGTTACCCATACTCGGAATTTGTGCTCTGCATTTAACCCATCCAAAGTGCCCACACACAGCAGTGAACACACACACACACACACACACACACACACACCCGGGGGTGCCCGGGGAACAGTTGGGGGTTCAGTGCCTTGCTCAAGGGCAACTCATTTGTGGAATTGAGGGTGGAGAGAGATTCGCTCCCCCCACCTACAATTCCTGCCGGACCTGAGACTCGAATTCGCAACCTTTAGGTTACAAGTCCAACTCTCTAACCATTAGGCCATGACTTCCCCATGTACGACTTCCCGTACATGTGCAAACTGACTTTTTTGTCAGTTGTGTGTAAGTGTGTATATTAAATCTACAAGTAGACAAACTTTAAAAAATGCATCATGAGACCCCTGAAATTGCTTCTATTCTGTTGTACTGCATCTAAACTTTTGAACTACCTCCATTATCCATCTAAACAGAAAAATGACCCACAGGACCCACCTGTTGTTATGGTCAACCCATCAAAACAGACATGCCAGAAGGAAAGAAACAAGTCTAGCTAACTGAACGTCAGTCACACTTAGATAGAGAAGAGGAACGTAAATCAGAGTCAGTCTTTGGAGAATACACACTCACACACTGCAAGTAGCCTCCATATGGACCGGGGCTCTGCTGAGAGATTTACACACTGAACACTGAGCAGTCTTTGTGTACCAGTGGACACAGACCCTCTGCTGGCACTTCCAATGGCAGATAAATGCTGTGTGTGTGTGTGTGTGTGTGTGTGTGTCTGTGTGTGTGTGTGTGTGTGTGTGTTGAGAACAAAGCGGGCCCTCAGCAACTGCTATCAGACTGCTGGATAAACGCTAAAGAGTGTGTCTCAATCATCCCTGGTAACCCGTAGCAACGACCCTGAAGAGAGATAAGTCTGTGAGCGTGGAGGAGGGTTTGTCGAGAGAAAGAGGGAGGAAAAGAGGATAGAGACAGAAGAGGACTTGACCTCAATATAATATAGAGAGTTACTGAGAGTTAAGCAAAGTGTGAGATCACACAAAGGAACCAACGTGACTTCAGAAATGAGTTAAAACAACCAAATTCATTTAAATGCAGTCCAATTATCATTCTGTCACATCAGCACAGTGAAATATGGGAATGTGGAGAGAATCAATCACTGTCATCTTTACAGGGCCATAAATTACAGGATGTTAATGGCCATTCCTCTCGGAGACATTTGTTTGACAGCAGGTCAAACTGGGAGATCTGTGAGATTCAAATTTATATAGCGATGTCACGTACAGTAACAGCAGCCAAAAGATGGAAGTAATGTGGCTGTGCTATCAGTCAGTCAGAGAGACAGAGAAACCAAAAGACAGACAGAGGAAGAGATCGAGAAAGAAGCAAGGGCAGAGGAAGAGATCAAGACAGAAGGGAAAGACTAAGATATCAAGGGAGAAGCAGAGTCAAAGGTAAAAAAAGGAGGAAGAGACCAAGACTCTGACAAGAAAGACATCAAGGCAGAGGAAGAGGAAGATATAGCAGCGGAAGAAGAATGGGAAGGAATCAAGAGGAAGCAGAGGAAGAGGTGGAGATTAAGAACAAGATGGAAAAGAAAAGGAAGAGAATGAGACAAAATGGGGAGGGGGAAGAGAAAGAGATCAAGACAGAGATAAAGTCAGAGGAAGCAGAGACTGAGATTTTGATGTGGGGAAGAGGAAGTGCGGAAGAGTTGGAGGACGATAATGAGGAAAAGCAGTAGATCGAGAGACAGATTGAGACAGACAGAAAAGAGGAAGGGGAACAGGAAGAGACTGAGACCGAAGGCGAAGCAGAGATCGCAGGGGAAGAGGAAGGAGGGGAAGAGTAGGAGGCAAAGACTGAGACAGTGACAGGGTAGAGGAAATGGAGGAGGAAGAGGAAGTGTCAGAGACAGACACGGGGCAAAGGAAGAGGAAGAGGAAGAGCTCGAGACAGAATTGAGAAAGACAGGGCAGAGGATAGGGAAGGGGAAGAGAACAAGACAGAGGCAGAGCAAGAAGAAAAGGAGAAGTCAGAGGAAGAGGAAGAGGAGGAGGAGGACGAGATTGAGACAGTGGCAGGGGCAGAGAAAAAAGGAAGAGATCGAGACAGAAGCAAAGAGAGAAACTGGGACAGACGGGAGAGTGGAAGAGATTGAGACACAGGCAGAGCAAGAAGAAAAGGAGAAGCCAGAGGAAGAGGAGGAAGACGAGGAAGAAACTGAAACAGCGACAGAGAAGCGGCAGAGACTGCAGAAGAAGAGATGTAGAGGAAGCAGAGGAATTGGTGGAGATTCGAAAAGAAAAAGTAGAGAAGGAGATTGAAGAAGAAAGGGGAAGAGGAAGAGACTGAGACAATGATGGGCCAGAGGAAGAGGTAGAGGAAAAAGAAGGTGAAGCAATCAAGCAGAAGCCGGGAGAGGTAGGAGACAGAAGACAGAAGAAGAGGGAAAAGCAGAGATTGAGATAGACAGGGAAGAGGAAGAGATCAAGACCGAGGCGGAATCAGAGAAAGAGGAACAGATCGCGACAGTGCCTAAGAAGAGAACAAGACAGGAAGTGGAGGAAGAAATGGAAGCGATCAAGAGGAAGAGGTGGAGATTAAGGAAAAAGAAGATGAAACAGAAGAGATAGGAGGAGGTAGAGGAGGAGCAAGAGAATGAGACAGAAATGGGGTAGAGTCAGAGGAAGAGAATAAGAGTGAGACCGGCGAAGACCAGGGGAGAGACAAAGGCAGAGACAGAATACCGAGGAAACTCAGAGGAGTGGTGAAGAAAGAATTTGACACTGAAATTGAGAAGAGCGCAGTTATAGAAAATTGGACATGACACTCAAGAATCCAGAGTGAAAATAAGTCACTATAATATAAATCTAAACCAATCTAAAGCTCAGCAAAGTGCTTGATAGCTCTAAACGTGTTAGCGTTTGTGGAAACATATGTGCAGGTCACAATGTCAAACAAAACCTTCATCTATTTCCTCTCTGTCAGTCACCCTTCTCCTTTGAGCCAAGACGGGTCCATTTAAGCCAATTAGACCCACTTCTCCTCCCTTATCCATCTTCCCATCTCTCTCCAGTTTTCAGTCATCCCAGCAGGCCTTAAACACACACACACACACCAGGCCTCCCCGAACAAATATTAACTCCAAACACACTCTCAGGACGGCCTACATTTACCCAGCCAGGGACTGGGCACTTTTTCAGAGACTTTGAACACATTTAGGAAATCCTGTTAAGAGCTTTGGACAAGAGCGCACATGTTTATTTATATCTCACGCTCTTGGTTTAGTCTCGCAGTCTCACTTTATTTTCACTGAACTTCCCTTAACTGACAAACTGAAGCGTGTAGCCGTGAGGATACTGTTGTTTTGGTGTTGAGAACCATCTGTTGCTTCTAAGGACGTGAGCGCTGGACATTTTATCAGGATTATGAAAGCCAATACGTTAATATTTGAGAAAATTCAATTTAAAACCACAGTGATCTCATTAGCGCTCATAGTCAACCGAAGCTCAGCCTACGAGATGCTAATCGATGTGAAAAAGAGCACGTTATAATTTAAGTGTTGTTTACGATCCTCATGAGTCGGTGTATCAAACATAATTAACGCTGACAACTCTGCACATATAAAATATTTGAATTTTAAATGCCTAGTGGGCGTCTACATCAGCTCAGCAAGGAATATGAACATAATTTCTGGATATACAGTGTTCTTAATGATGCCTAGCAAAAGAAAAGCTGCTTGTGAGAATGGCTACAGTAGGTTTTGGAATAAAATACTAGCTACGGTAACACTTTAGTATTGGGACCAATTCTCACTATTAAATACTGTAGTTGCTTATTAGCATTCATATTACTAATGTATTGGCTATTTATTAGTACTTATAAAGCAAATATTCTGCATGAACATATTTTACATCCCTAATCAAGCAGTAATTAGGACTTTATTGAGGCAAAAGTCATACTTAATAGGTAATTAATAGCGAGAATTGTTACTTAGTGTACATATATATATATATATATATATATATATATATTTTTTTTTTTTTAATAGTATGGAGTATACAGTGTCAGATGACATCATATGTCATTCCTTTTTAAACGTTTTAAATCCAATTTTATAT
The DNA here is from genome assembly GCA_036784905.1 of Acrossocheilus fasciatus. Taxonomy (NCBI): domain Eukaryota; kingdom Metazoa; phylum Chordata; class Actinopteri; order Cypriniformes; family Cyprinidae; genus Acrossocheilus; species Acrossocheilus fasciatus. Next base: position 24,544,572 of record CM071952.1, on the reverse strand, counting down.
ATATATATATATATATATATATATATATAGTGCAATCCCATGATGGCAATGCCATCAATTGATCGACAAGTGTTAAAAATGAATACATCTGCTTCGTTTGTCACACTGGAAATAAAAGATAAGCTTAAGACCATTGCATTGTGGGATACATTAGCCTACATAGTGTGCTCTGTTGTATATTGCAAATTTAGCATGCCATTCCAAACAGTATGTGAGAGAGTGGTTTTTTGCAAAACTTACCTATAGATGTAGACAAGAGGAAGACATCAGAACACACAGAGGAACAGCAGAGATCCAGGAAGATGGTGAAAAGAGAAATAAAAAGTTATTATTAGATGATTTAATTATGAATAATATAGATATGTAAAAAAATAAATAAAATAAAACATATAATTTGATACTGAAACTACCCACTTGCCAGCATTTTTTTTTCTTTGGAGGCAGTTCAGACCCTTAAGGAGACTGAACCTCTACTTACATTTGCAAACACTTATTTTCTGTCTTCATTTACACCCACACACACACACACACACACACACACACACACACACACACACACACGCACACACACACACACACACGCACACACAGTCATCCAGCTCTCCCTCCAACAGCTGCTAGGGCTTTGACCTATGGCTGGAGGAGAAACTCACTCTCTCATTGACCGTCTCTCTGTTTCATTTTGCCTGCTGGGAGTCTTATGGTTCTGTATTATTATTCCATTTCTCCAGCAAAGAAAAACAAACCATATTCTGCTGGGGAGGCTTCAGGCTCCAGGCTAGAGCAGATCATGAGAACACAGGTCAAAAACTGTGTGTGTGTGCATTTGACATACATGAGCATCTCTTACCCAGAATTCCAAATGATCACAGTGCAACACTAATGGAGGACGCACATGCAAAAACAACACATCCCTCATTAAATTAAGCAACTAGAACAAGCCAGCAAGATTTTTTTTTTCCCCTAAGCGTTCTTCGGTGTGACTAAATGAGCTCGTCAATGCCCCCAAAATGTCACTAGCAATCAGCGGCAAGAGACTTCATAAGTGGCGGCATTAAAGACACATCCAGAAGTCAATGACTGCGGCTCGCAGAGATAAACTCGGCTGAGTCTGTCTTTAGATTCTGCGGTGGAAATCTCCAGCCATTGTGCCGTGCTGATTGGAGCATTACAGCACCTGCTCTGAAATGATTCAGGCAGATTTACAGACACCCTGCTGAACGAACGACAAGTGGTTGAGATGATCACGTCTCACTCTATGGATTTTCGAAAACCAGTGAATTCAGGATACCAAATGAAGTGCGATTATAGACTTGTTTGCATTGAAGTAGATGTTTTCCCATTCTTTGTTGCAAACTGAACAAACAGTTTCCTCAAAAAAAACAAAAACAAAAAAAAAACAAAAAAAAAAACAAGAGAAGCCTGGATTTGAATCGATTTAGGATATATGACATATGATTGGCTGATATCTATGACATGCTCCAATCACATGTCTCTACTTGTTTTGCAAGGAAATGCATTAATAGATCAGATCATTAGCAGACAGACAGTACAGGAACAACCTGCATAGGCACAATGTGATCTCAGCACTTAAGGCAGTCGTACAGCCGAACAGAAGAGTGCACGGTGTAAGTGCACGTATCTAGTGTCAGGATGTAGTTGTTTTGTTTAGGCTAGCATGCAGCATAAATCAGGAATAAACATCAGAACAAACCAAATCGTTCAGGAAGGGATTTTGTTGCCAAGTAAGACAAAAAAAGGAGCAGAAGGAAAGAAAGATAGCACCAATGTGAACAGAAAGACAAGACGAAAGGCAGAAAGCAAGAGGAGAGGCATCCAGCGCTGCCTACAGGCCAAATCTATGCAGGATCAAAGCTGTGTGCTGCAGGTCTTTGTTGTGGACCTTCTGCTACGGCACAAACACACACATGAATGTGACTGATCTGGAGACCGTGGGGTAAAGGAAGTGCCAAATCGCCCCCACTGGGCACTGACATTGTGACAAACCGGACATGTATAATTCATCTTCTCTTATGATTCATTTATTTCTTTCGCTCTCCATGCTAGTACAAGGATGTCTTCCAACACACACACACACACACACACACACACACACACACACACACACACACACACACACACACACACACACTGTGTTGGTTATGCGTTGGTTTATTATTTGTTATGCATGTATTATTATTATTATTATTATTATTATTATTATTATCATTATTATTAATAATAATACAAGTATGAGTAATATAGTAGCATATCAACAAATAAATAAAAATTAATATTATTAGTAGTAGTATTAGTAATAGTAATAGTAGTAGTAGTCATAATAGTACTAGTAGTAGTAGTATAGTTATAACAATTTAATACTTTAAAAACATTTATTTCAAAAACAAACAAATAAATAAATATTCCATCCGAAATTTCATCAAAATCAAATCAGTAATGAGACTATGATCACAAACTGCTTAGAACGGCCACTGCAATATCACAATTTAAGAGCACTGCCTCCCTTAAAAAAAAAAAAAAAAAAAAAAACTTTTCCTAGATTACCCTTAGTGCTCCTATAGAATATCCAGAGCTCACTTCAAAGGTTGATACAAAAGTTATTTAAATCTCGAGTTGAACTCAAACGAAACGGCAATATTTGACAAATGAGGACAGGCTAACCGCGGGTCCCGGCCAAAAAGGTTTTAAAAAAGACACAGCTCATGAAGAGAGTTAATCACACATACAGCATACGTCAGCAGCCCGATTGGCAGGCTACACCGCATTTATTTCAACCAAGCATACATTACTTGAAATATTAATCTCTGAAGCCAAATCGTCGGCATAAAACCTTTTATGCGGGGGTGGCGGAAATGGTGCACAGTGGGCCTGTGTTGAAAACATGGGAACGGTGCATTCGAACAATCTCTAGAAACCCTCATTTGTTTTAGCTTAAATAACATACAGTGAGCCCTTTGAAGTGCACTCAGTCACTGTGATGTAATCTGTCGCTCTGTTCCATTTCATTTTGTTGATTATTTCCATCTCCCTGGCAACACGACCCAGTCCAAGCAGACTCTGACCAATCTCCACCTGGGATTGGGTGTTTATTTTGGAATCGGGTTGGTAATAATTCAATATGCGGATGCCAATTTCGAGGCAGTCATAATTACTTCCTTTTCGTTGCCTGATGTTATTTTTGGTGCCATCGGCCGCTGGCCAGGGCTGAACGTCGCTGTCAGGGCCCACGGGGGAGCGGCCCAGCCTGGCTGTGGTTCTTGGCCGGGATCCCTGTGGACTGGAAGTCTAAATCTCAACCTCATGGTGCATTAGCTTTGCAGAGAGCAATGTGCTGTGCTCTTTGTTGTCCCTTGTTTGCTTTCTCGACGTCCTGTTCCTTCCGGATCTTTCTTATATAATGGGACTTTTCCCTAGACTCGACCAGTCTTGCCTCGCTTCTTGAGTTCCTTTTAAATGAATGGCAAAGCTCAGATGGTCTGTGGTGTGTGACACAGGTGTGTGTTTGTAATAATGTGAAGACACATGTGGGGTGAATCAGGATAAGGATTTGGTGGTTAAAACAAAGACGTTACTGTGGTTGCTGCGAATGCGAGAGGGAACAGTCAAAATGTGTTAAACACACACTCAAAGAAAATGAACGCTAGAAAGACATCTGCAGAGGTGAAGAAGGTCTAATTAGTGCTTGCTATGAACATGTGCTATTACTTTTCTAAGAAACTGAATTTATATGCCTGGTGGACAATAAAACAGGTGAGGAAAAATCCTATTTTTATTTCAAATTAGGGACTCAGGCTACATCTGGACATAAAGGTGTCTGTTTTTAACCGAAATAAATAAATAAATAAATCTGTCTGTCTATCCATCCATCCATCCATCCATACGTAACGTGCTATTTCTTTTCTAAGCAACAGAACTTACAATAGTTGCCTGGTGGACAATAAAATGGGTGGGAAAAAAAAAATAAGATGAGTGCATACGAATCTTACACATCTGAAACTCTCTATGAAACAACATTGGAAGGTTTAAATGCCAACAAAACAATGAAAATAAGATCACAATTGATTCTTTTAGTGCTCCTGTGCTGTAAAACTCTAAAAGCATCAAGGCAAAAGCATTAAAACTGCACTCGGAAAGACCTGTAGAAAGCTTTCATATGTGTGCTGGTGTGATAAGATCCAGAGGTGAGATTCAAGACGAACGCAGTTATCACCTCTGGTCACTCCACAGCTGAGAGCTGGGAAAACTGATGACCTGTACTGACCTTTGACCTGTGTGGGAGAGTGTACAGCACTTAAGAGGATCTATACTGACATGCGGCATCAACGTTCCTTCTCTTTCGTTTACTCACCATAAAACACACCACTCATGCCAGATTTCATTAGCTATAGTTGGTTAGCTCTGATTAATTAAAGGGGTCATCGGATGTGACATGCACTTTTACAAGTTTGAACATAAATGTGTGTTGGCAGTGTGTGTACACAACCACCCTATAATGATAACAATCCACGCAGTGGGTTTCTTTTAATCTACTAAAATCTTTACCCCTTTCTCAAGTCAAGCCGTTCTCAGCTTCTTGTCTGTGTGATGTCACACGGACGAATGTCGCTCCCACGATAGTTGATTGACAGTGGCGTTTTACCATAGACCTGCCCTGAGTGAGCTGTCATCAGTCCGCCATTGTTTCACCACCGGAGCAGATGTAGACAAGAATGTCTCCTAAGCAATTGAGGTGTTCTGTTGTTGAATGTAATAATCCGTTGTCATTTACTCCCGACATCTGAGCCGCTGAAGACGCAGAGGATTATGTTTGTTTCTGAAGGGAATGCGTCTCCGATATACCTAAATGCATTTATGTTCGCACAAATCATTCGTGATCCAGCTTCACCTACAGAAGAAGTGAGTATAAGGTTTTTTTTTTTTTTTTATGAATCTTTGCAAATCGCCTTTCCTAATAACGTGCTAGTTATCAAGTTTCACGATGAATGCGGCTGAAGTTTACCATCTCTCAGAGAGCGGCTGGGTCAGCAGAGCTCATCTGCATTTAAAGCGGAATGCAACAATACGGCTTGCTCTGAAAAGAGCTGTGTTTGGCAGGGTAAATAGGTTGTTGTTTTACACTACCATTGAGAAATTTTAACCAAAGTATACTATAGACCAGGGGTAGACAACGTCGGTCCTGGAGTCCTGCAGAGTTTAGCTCCAACCCTGAAAAAAACCTCACCTGCCTGTAGCCCTAGTAATTCTGAAGACCTTGATTAGCTTGTTCAAGTGTGTTTGATTAGGGTTGGAGCTAAACTCTACAGGACAGTGGCATTCCAGGACGTTGCCTACCCCTGTTATAGACTTTTCATTAAGACTAAAGAATCATATCAATTTGTGGAAAATGGCCATCTGATGACCCCTTTAAAATACAATAATTTCCAATATCATATATATATATATATATATATATATATATATATATATATATATATATATATATATATAATGTTTTCTTTTAAATATTTGTATATAGTTATAATTTATATTATATATAAAGATAAATATTTTATATATGTCTAACATTTTTCCTTAATATATACACATGTATTTGTGTGTATTTATATATACATAATAAATATACACAGTACACACACATATATTGTGTAAACATAAACTGCGATTAATTGTGATTAATCATTTTGTAGCCCTACAATATACATTCATTTTGTAAATGCATATAATTAATAAATAAAACAATCGTCATTATAAAAGTAAATGAATCTGTTTAATACTTATGTAAATCAATTTTAAATTAATAATACATTTAATAAATTACAATCAAAATGTATGATATGTAAAAAAAAAAATTTAGATATTGTAAATTAATAAGGTTATTTTAGGTTTTAGTTTACTATTTTTAAGTAAATCTATACATTGAATGTATATTGATTATAATATAAAATATATAAAATTATAAGTAGTAGTCCAGTATCTCAAAAGGAATTACTAATGCCATGGATGGGGGTCACAAGGGGATTGTGCTAACCGTAGCGATAAAACTCCTCTCACCGCATGGTAGTGTGGTACAGCTCTAGCAACCCTGCAATTACCCATAATCCTTAGCTTTTCTCTCTTTCTGTTCTACAGGCCTTCAGGAGAGTCTGTCTCAGGCTCAGAGCTCAGGTCCTGGCTGAAGTCACGGTAGTGTGCAATTACAGGGCAGTGGCCTGCTGGTCTGCTCCACCTAAATACCAACCAACCCCTCCTCTGCCACGATCTACCCGCCTGGCATCCAGCTGAGCAGGGATGGGTGCATTTCAACCTCACATCTGTAGCTCATAGAGCTGAGGGGACAAGAACCCAGACAGGCAGTACCAAAGACATGGGACAAGAGGTCTGAGTCAACTCAGTAATATGTGATGACTGTCTGCATAACAATGTGAACTATTGCAATATGATTGTGAAAGTACCAAAACAAGTCTCCTGCACATAGCTGAAAACAGAACTAAGCCAAAATCAAATGATTAAATCATATTTTCAGGATAATATAAATACAATATAAATACTATACTAATAAAAAAGTATAATTCTTTAAATATAATTTACAGTAATTGAGAGGCGACACAGAACATAAAAAAATATATAATGTGTTACACCAAATAACTAGTGAATGGAACTAGTAAATGTATAAATGAAAAATGCTAAGTTAAATAATAATAATAATAATAATAACAATGATTTCTTAGTATTAAAATATGACTTGAAATAAATAACAACAACAACAATAATAACAATTATTATTATTATTATTATAGTTGTTGTTTATTTATTTAAATTCATATTTTAATACTCAAAAAGTTCATATTAAAAGCCCCTACCCAACATTAATCAAGTTATTTAAAAAGTAAAAAAAAAAACATTAAAAAAAGTATCTTGCTCTTTCCTTTCGGATATTTGCAAATATTTCCGTACAACTGTAATGATTTTCAACACTGAGTGCTTTTGTTTGGAGGTGACTGCATTGCATTTCCCAGTCTAGATGGAACATTTCCCCTTCCCTGTATGTAAACATGCTCCAGATGCCTTGTGCTTTTCCAGTGTAAATAAAAAGGGCTATCAAAGTGGATATTTCCTCCATTCCCCACCATTTGCCTAATCCCCAGTGAGCCACTGGAGAAAGGAATACATTATGTGTGTATGCTAGCAGGTGGTGTGTGTGTTACTGTGGGGTGGGTGATGCATGTGACATTGGTTTGCTGGCATATGTGCATCTGTATGTGTGTGTGTGTTGTTTTGAAAGTAAAACCTTGTACACAGAGCTTGTTGTTTTGCTGTTCTCTTTGTCTTAATGATTTATGAGTATTGCATGTTTTTGCTGCAAAAGCATGAAGGTTTGAAGATAAATGCAGAGACGCTTAAAAAAAATCAGTGTGTATAGTGCATATCTTTTATGAGTGTGTGCATGAGTGTGTGAGCGTTTAAAAGCGTATTAGAGTGACTCATGCGGGGAGGCTCTCTCTACCCCGGGGAGTTGACCGGGACTCTTGATGCAGCTTACTGCTAAGGATTATTTCATCCAATCTGCTCTAATAACAGATAAACGCTCCCCACTGCTCAGGCTAGCTGAGGACCCACTCACTGCAGCCTCTCCGAGGACCTGCTTCCTTTATACACACCAGCTCCTACATTCCACAACAGGGAGTCTTTCCTCATTCAAATATGAACAGAAACATCCATATTCTTTCTTTCCTGGGATAAATCCTCTTACTGTAAGATGGTAGAGTGGAGATACATGTCTGCTTTTACTCACTATTGCACTGAGAGCCATAAATCTAAAATCAAAAACTTAAAAATAATGGTTTCCAAAGTAAAGAATAGTTTCTCATAGTCAGCAATGAGACAAAATGGAAAGAAAAGTGGTTAGTTTGTATAAATAAATAAATAAATAAACTACATATACATACACATACATACATACAGTATATACGTATATAATGAGGGGTGAGAACCAGAAAAGCGTAAGTGACATTTCACCGACTTTACAGGATATGCCAAAAAAATTAAAAATTAAACATACAAAATTATTATTATTATTTTTACAAAAATAACTGTATACAATGATTATTATTATTATTACTACTTTAAAAGTTGTAGACAGAGATTATTAGAGTACATTTTACAAGAAAATACTATTGCTTGTGTTACTTTACTTTATTTAGCCCACATAGATTGTTTTCTAAAGAATCAGAAGATTTTTTATTTTTTTTTCTATGGCATCAGGCTGCAACCACCTTGATTTTGAAGACCAAGCACTAGCTGAGAAGTTCTATCCTCAGCTAATCTAAAATGGAAAGTATAATGCAGAGCGAACAGCCTTCATTTTAAATGCAAAGCAGGCATCTGCAGCATGACATCTGCAGCTACCTCAGGACTGCCAGTCTCCTGCCATAAGCCTGTGAAGTCAGGTCTGACTCTGCTATGTGTCAAAAACATTCAAAAACGCAGCATAGATTTCAGCCAAGTCCGTCCTATTCTGTCTCCACCTTCAGTGTGTCTCAGCTGTTTCACGTTTACAAACTGACAGGCCTGCAGGCCTCGGGCAAAGAGGGTCCGAGCAGGAGCTCATTAACCAGCGAGCAAGTGTCAAACCGGGGCAGCTCATCAAATCCAGACCCTGGCTTCACCTCGGCCCGGTGGATGTCTGTTAGCCTGGGGCAGGAGAAAGATCCTGCAACTTTGCTATACTTACAAAACCAATTTTAGTGCTAGAAATGAGTAATAAACTGGACGTGTCATGTCAAAAGATCAACAGAAACATGCTTTCTCTTTTTTGCCCCTAGGGTTTGGTCAATGAGAAAATGTCTGTCGTTATGCTCTAGAAGTTTTACTAGTGCCACACGGTCTGATAACGCTACGGTTCGTGACTTTCTTCAACTTTCTACGCCGGTAACTTACACCTAGCACCTACTCATGTGTCACACGGCCTGATAACATCTTGATCGGTGACATGCTGCTGCTTTCCAAGCTAGTAACTCACGACTAGTGTTTAAAGGTGCAAAGATAAACCTCAACAAAGAGTGTATAGCAAATAGCCTGACGATACGGCGCAATCATGTTACCTCCTGTTAGTGAGGAGGAGATTTCATTACTTTCTGGCTAAAGATCTTGGCAGAAGCAATAAATACTCACACAGAGGAGAAGAAAAGTAAAAGAGAAATACTGAAAACTCATTGGCTGGCATCCAAGGCCCCTGTTTTGCTATTCTTCTCAATCCTGCCCGAACGCTCCACATGGCAGGCTGCCAGCGAAAAGAGGGAGCGTTATCACTCCACCTCTCTTTTTCTCTGCTGCTTTTTGTGTAGCGCTTGTGTTTAGCTTTTTCTTGTCTTTTGTTTTCTTACTCTTTCTCAGCTGTGCACATTGAACCATACACTGCTACTTACCATTACAGGAGACCCGTTATCAAGGCAAAGGCTTTAATATGGCTCAATTAAAAGGGTTATTGTAAAACTGAACCAAACCCTTCTGGGTTTGGAATAAACCACATATTGAAAGCTGGGACTAACATGCAACTGAAATTCAAATACTACAACTGCAACCAATGTATTGCGCCGTGTTGATAATGATTCTTGTAAAGATCTGGGAACAGGTGGAAGAACAGGTTTTCTCACGTTTTATACACTAAAAATGGTGTAGAAACTATTTTCAATCCACAATGTTTAAGTAGAAAAAGCAGTTTCCCCATAGTGGCCTATTAACTTCTAGGCCATGTACACAGCAAAACTCAGTTTTAACAAGGCTGGAAGTGTGGCATAGCATCCCCAAAAAAGACAAAGAGGCTCATCTCTGGGCTTCTCTCTGTGAGCCAGATGACAGGTAATTAGCCTGAGCTATGCAGCCCGGCACAGACAATGCCACCCTCATAAGAGCCTGGCATGACCACTGGCACGCACCGGGCGTCTGTCGACCAACGCCAGGATGGAGCGCCTGGTGCTTATCTGCCTGGGATTTGGAAGAGTGACTGGGCGGTTGGTAGAGGATTTGGGGTAGAAAGAAAGGAGGAGCAAAAACAGGGTGGGAAAGAAAGTAAAAAAAATGATAATAATGAATTAATTAATAATAAAAATTAATAAAATTAATTAATAAAAATGTATATAAAAATCAAATATTTGATCATATTACCAAATATTATTCAAATATTAAAATATATATATATTAAATATATATATTTTAGTATCATTGAGATACTATTACAGTTTTTATTAATATTTTGAATTAGTTTTTAATTTCATATTGTTTTCATTACTATTAAAGTTTTATTAATTTTGTTGCTTTTGTAATTTTTGTAATTTTTTAAAATTGTTTATATACATTTATATTTAAGTTTTTTCAGTTATTTTAGTATATCAAATTAAAATGAGAAATAGGTTTAAAGAAAAATAAATAACAATAATAATAATAATAATAATAATAATTAGTAAACACTATTAAATTAACATTTATTTTATTTCAAGAAAATAGTTTTAATGGTTCACAGTAATATTTTTTTTTTGGAAATAATTATTATTATTATTATTATTATTATTATTATTATTATTATTATTATCATAATCTCTCATTCAACATCTGTGAAAAATGTTCTATAATACTAAAAATATCATATAACATTACCAAATATTACCTAAATATAAACACTGATATTTTAGTATCACTACGATTTTTTTTTTTTTAGTCTCACAGTTTTTTTAATTAATATATTGAATTAGTTTTTTTTTTTTTTTAAATATTTTCTGTTTTCATTTCAGTTAAAGTTTTAAAATCTCATAAAATTATCATTATTTGTTTTTTAAATGGTTTTAATTTTGGGTTTAGTTGATAATCTTGATCCATAATAAATAATTAATGAATATTTGTTTCTATGTCCAACTCAATTTCTGTGATGGATACACCAGAAAATCTTATACAATAATGACGTAAATAAACTATAGAAAGCAAACACTGCCACAAAACGAATGAATAAACAACAAAGAAAACCAGAACAAATGATTAACACACTTCTTCAGAACCCGACAGAATGATCGAGATCCATCTTTCATCCTGGCTTGGGGCAACGACCCACAATCCCTTCCCCGTCTGTGGGGAGCTGGACGAGCAGCGAGCATCTGAGTGAGGAGCAGATCAGCTGGTCACGGGGCAGCAGCTGATAGGTTAATCAGCCTCACAGCCATCACCCCCGATTATAGAATTACACCCCATTCGCCATTTCTCTCACACCCGAGGCCTGGCGCTCAGTCCTGCAGGGCTTACAGCGGATGGATGGAGAGAGTGGGATGGATGAGGAGGGAAGGGGGTATCTATCCCTCCCCTGGTCCCTGAGGGGTAGAAACTGAAGAGATGGAACAGCGGAGGAAGAGAAGGCAGCAGGTGCAATGGAATCCAGATCTCATTGCATTATGCATGCCAGCAACAGTGAGACCAGGGGTTGAATGATGATAGATGCACCCATAGTCCGCCAGGAGGGGCGGAGGAAGGCTGGGGAAGGGGCGAGAGAAAAGGTGGGAGTCGGGACTCATTGCTAAAATAGCCCCGAGCTGAGGTGGAGAGGTTAAGGATGTGGAATCATGGGATCACTTTAATCAGTTGTGGGTTTTTTTTTTCTTCTTCTTCTTCATTTTTTTTTTTTTGTATATATACACACACATACATATAAATTGTGAAAGACATTTATAATTTTACAAAAGTTTTTATTTTTTATTATATTATTTCAAATAAATTCTGTTCTTTTACACTTTCAATTCATGAATCTAAAAATCCTGAAAAATGCAAAAATATCATCATAAGAAATAATAAAGATAAGAAATGTTTCTTGAGCAGCAAATCAGCATATTAGAATGATTTCCAAAGGATCATGTGACACTGAAAACTGGAGTAATGATGCTGAATATTCAGATTTGCCACCACAGAAATAAATTACATCTTGAAAAAATAATAAAATAGAGAACAGTAATTGTAATAATATTTCACAGTATTGCTGCATTTTTTTAAACAAATGCAGCACTGGTTAAAACA
>CM071952.1:23507500-23802500 GCA_036784905.1 Acrossocheilus fasciatus | reverse complement strand
GTTGATGTGTGATGAGTATAAAAAGAAGCTCAAACAGTCTCTGCTGCTGGTGCTGGAGACGGCTTTCGCTGAGGATCGTCAGGACTTCAAAGTCTCAAAGAAAACAGAAGACATTCCTATCTCTATGCTTGCCAGCTGCCAGGATGACAAATGAAGCCATTCAAATTATCTAGACATTTACAACTCTGCTGTCTTTGCTTGATAGCCGCCACTTTTATGACTTATACAAATGAAGCTGAACAAAATAAACAGCCTTAAACTGCACTATACCAGTGGAAAAGTTGAGTCAATGACTCAGTATGTTCTATTTGGGGGGGTTAGAAAATCTGGCTTAATCTTGTTGGCTATTCTAATGAAACATTATCTCACATCATACATTTTATGGCATATGAAAGAAATACTTCTTTTCCCATATGCAAATCACATACACTTAGAAATGATGAGCCCTTTTACATTGAAAAACTGAAATATCTAGTGAACGGGATTTCACCAAGTACAATGTGTTCCTGGATCAACATCCCAAATCAACCAATCAGATTTGAGGGATACATTTACAGCAAATGTCTGTTTTATACTTACAACAAGTGTTACTTCTGCACCATTGTTATTCAGCTATCATTTCCCTCTGATTTTTGGGATAAATTATGTGTAGGGTTAGGTTTAAGGGTAGGGATTGGGTTAAACCTATATTTTTGGACAGGTTAGGGTTAGGTATATGTTTTTGGATAGTAAATGTTGTTCCAGGATCAAATATCAAGTCACACATTGATTTAAAAATGAAAATCTCTATAAAGACTGAAATAGTATTTTCCTGTAAAAGGTACTCAAGTAATCTTTGTTTTTCCTAGAGGTATGTGGAAACTTCCTGCTGCAGTCATTCCTTTACTGCTAAAAAGTTCAAAACATGAGTATTTTTATGTAAGAGGAAACTAGAAAAGACTGACATTGCTCATTTGATTCTAGTTGACACTGGTTCTCTTTTGTGAGCATTCAGGAATGAGTCAGGGATGTACCAAACTGTGTATCCGGAACACTGAGAGTCCTGGAAATGTTAAAATGTAAAATGAAATTCTTAAAAGCAACCTATTAAGATGGTGTTTAATGATATTAAACCTCCCTTTTGCCTTAAATCACCTCACCTGTTCTCACTGTATCACATAGGGGAACCCTCTACCAGTCTAAATAAATAAATAGAAAGGCTTTTTGGACATATTGTTTTCTGGTGGTTTTAAAACCTATCAATTTTCTAAAATATAAAACAACACCTTGTTTTCCAGATTGCCATGAAAAACACAGGTCTTAGGCATAGCTATAACTTTTTCCTGTAAAATCAGGTTTTCATTTGTGTCATACAAAAAGGCCAAAGGCACAATCGCTTCTACACACAGTGTGACTTACAAAGACTAGGCTATAGCCATATGGAGCCATTAAGGTGATTTTTGTCCATTTTGAAGACGGACAGATGACTAACTAGTCTTAACTGGCTTAAAAGGTCTGCCTTTTTATAGGTCAACATTTATTTGTTTAGCATGGTTTTAAAACCCCGGGTCGCTACACTCTAAAAAACACTGGGTTAAAAACAACCCAATTTGGGTTGTTTTTAACCCAAGGGCTGGGTAAATATAGGACAGAACCCATATGGGGTTAATTTTACCCAGCAAAGTGGGTTGTTATTTAACCCATCATAATTGGGTTGATTTAACCCAGCTCATGGGTTGATTCATTTTTATTGTAATACTAGCTTATTTTTTACTTTATACATTAAATAATGCTTACAGATTAACTTAAATCCTCTAAACATTTGTAAAATACTCCAATCACTGGTTTTCATGATAACATCCTTTATTTTCCTTTATTTCTCATTTACAGCATTGTTTATATCGGTTTTTCTTTTCTTTTTTACGTAGGCTATACATATTGCCTATTTAAACTCGTTTAGCAAAAATTAGAAGTAAAAATTAAACATTAAACAGAAGTAATTCACTTGTAGTCGACCACTCTCTGTAATTCTGTTTTCACCGTAACGGCGCTGGTTCTCGTGCCCGAGCTGGAGTCGTGTTCGGTGGGGAACTGCTCACTGATAAGACCGCCGACCTGCGTTTCACTCATAGCCGAAATATACTGCGACTGCCACCAAACTGCCCACAAACAAACCGTAAACAGCTCTGAGGACATATTTTAACATCCAAAGTATTTGTATTCTGTATCTTTATGAATAAAATAGTTTATTTTATGCAAAGCATCAGGGTTTTCATCACGCGAAAAGACCGCGACACTCGGTGATTCACACCGCGCGCCTGTTTGTTGCTCTGCATGAAATTTAACGATATAGCCTACAGCACAGTAACGATTTTACTGAAGAAATGCTTCAATTCGATGGCGCTAGAACTGCTCTCTCCAGGAGACGACACAAAATCCCCGCAATAAATAACCCAACCGCAGGGTTCTGACCCAGGATCTGAGTAACACAAAAACTACCCAAACACTGAAAAAATAACCCAAAAAAATGACCCAAAAGGCTCAACTACGACGGCGTTTTAGTGCCTCGTTAAAAAAAAAAATCTAAGATTACGAGATTAAAGTCGTAATATTTCGAGAATAAAGTCGAAACTATGCGAATAAAGTCGAAATGTTACGAGAATAAAGTCGAAACACTACGAGAATAAAGTCGAAACACTACGAGAATAAAGTCGAAATATTACGAGAATAAAGTCGTATTATTACGAGGAAAAAAGTCGAAATGTTTTGAGAATAAAGACTATATGGTTATAATATTTTGAGATAGGCTATTCTAGCCTTTTGCGCATGCAAATGGCCCGGATTTGGAGCACCGGGATATTCCAGATCTCAGTTTTCAAAATCGGTCAGTTTTATATCGAAATAAAAACAACATGTAGGCTATATTGCAATAATGTGTTTGTTAAGCGGCATGTGAGTCAATCATCTTTCCGATTACAATAACTAACGACGAGACATTTTCATTATAAATTAGGCTAAACTTTTTTTTATGCCTTATGATATTCCTTCACTTTATATATTGCTATAAACTTGAAATAAAGAGAAAAACACATTTACAATTTGTGTTTCGTTATAAAACTGGCAGAATTTGAAAGCTGAGCTGTGTGTAAAAGCAACAAAGCACAAAATTGTCGTGATTACTGGTTGGCTGGCGCGCTACAAATAATGAATGGAAGACGTTAAATATGATGTCCTCATTTACAGTATACCATGAATAAAACAGTTTGTGAATAGTTACTTAAAGAAAAGGCAACATAACGTATGTTAACAAATTTGAGTCCATTTCAACCTTTAGAACGTTGTATTGCTGTTTAATTAAACAGGTTATGTGAGGAATGAAAGTTCGGAGCAGGTGGTGGAATTTTCACAATAATTGAATGAATTTATTCACATAAATACAGCGATCTGTCACGCCACATTAAAGATCTTGAAAATCACATTATTGTAAGACACATAATTTGTATTTCGTTATAAAACTGATTTTGAAAGCTGAGACTTTGTTTTATATTAAAAACACTAAAAGCACAAAGCATGGGTGGCTGCGCACTACAAATAATGAATGCAATAAGACATGAAATATTATTTCCAAGCATACTGTCCCCGCGAGTATGACACATGCTATGATTTCTGATAATAATCCCAAAAATATTTGTAGTGTATTAAAAAAGGGTTAAATAAGAGAGCTACAGCGCCCCCCAAAGGAATGTCGATTGAGTGTGTGAGCTGATGTTAAGATAAACAGTTGTTCCTGTTCAGTCTGTTAATAAATATCATATTCTTGATATTAAGCTGTTTACGCGAGTCCTAAAAATTGATATCCCAGAAAGATGATGCGGCCGCTCGGATGCAACAATATTCAAATCAATTCCAGTGGCCCGGCAACTTCTCCCGGTGCTATCAATACGGGTCATTTGCATGCGCAATATAGGCTATACTCTCAAAATATTATAACTTTAATTTCTACGATTTAAATTATTTAAACATTTCGACTTTATTCTCGTAACATTTCGACTTTATTCTCAAAGTATTTCGACTTTTTTTCATAACATTTCGACTTTATTCTCGTAACATTTCGACTTTATTCTCGTAGTTTCGATTTTATTCTCGTAACATTTCGACTTTATTCTCGTAACATTTCGACTTTATTCTCGTAGTTTCGACTTTATTCTCGTAACATTTCGACTTTATTCTCCTAGTTTCGACTTTATTCTCGTAACATTTCGACTTTATTCTCGTAACATTTCGACTTTATTCTCGTAGTTTCGACTTTATTCTCGAAATATTACGACTTTAATCTCGTAATCTTAGATTTTTTTTTTTTTTTAACGAGGCACTAAAACGCCGTCGTAGCCTACTCAACCCAGCATTTGGGTTAAAAAAAAAATAACCCAGGATTTTTTTTAGAGTGCAGGGTGATTTAAGGAAAACGTATGTAACTAAGTTCAAGACTCAGGAAAGAAGCAACTAAATAACATAAACAACAAAACGAAAGTAACCGGCAGCCGACCCAGGTCAGAATCAAATGTGTATTTGTGTTTGCGCTCTGTTTTTGCAGCGTTGTACATTGTAGCAAATCAGAGACATATCTGTTGATTTCTATAACGCAATGGCCAATCAGAGGAGCTTTAATGAGTCAGAATCCACTCACCGCTCAGAGCGCGAGGGTTCTTGTTCAGCCCAGAGTTCTGGAAGCTCGCGCTGCGAATCCTCTGATTATAATGAACAAAGTGTAGGTGATGTAAATAAGAGATTAATTGTGCTGCGTTGACAGATTGATTATAGTGGAATTAGAGATCGCGATAAACTGAAATGAGTGACAGTTTTTTTAAGGAAGCGCACTTTGCGTGCTTTCTTTGCTGTATAGCCTCCATTCAGAATTTGAATAAAAGTTTCGTTGTTCATGCTACTAAGAGGACCAATGTGTCGTACTTGCAACAAACGTTCGGAAGTGACATCCGCATATTCTCTCCAAATTGCAATTACATTGTGATAATCATAACTATGGACTGGACAAAATATGATATGTCAGAATAGATGAAGGCACCCTCACTAATTCCAGAAGCACTTACAGTGATTTGATTCTGGAACAGAGCTTCCTTCCAGAGCTCTACGGTGGGACTCGAGACCGGTCTGTATAGTGCAGCTGACTTTCCTTCCTTCCTTCCTTCTTTCTCTTTATTTCTTTCTTACTATATATGCGGCTGCTGGTCTTTCAAAGAGGGGAAGCTCATTTTCGGCCTACATCATAAAAATTGTCCATTCATTTAAACGTAAATTATGCCCTACGTTCCTTTTCAAGAAAATGCTCTGTGACCCTAGGCGTCTTTTCCAGTTACGCTAGCCTAGCCTACTGTATGAATGAATGAACAAACAATCTAAAAAAAAAAAAAAAAAAGATATTAAACTCGACAGAGGAAATGGGGAATTAGGTTAAACTGAAACAAGGAATGTGGTGTGTAATAGGGTTGTCACGATACCATAAAATGTCTTAAGATAGGCTACTATAGCTACCAGCTTAATTTATAATTCAATTCTACAAAATTAATCAAAATTTAAATAAATAAATAAATATATTTAAGTGAAAACTTAATCTCTGAATACTTAATTAATGTGAATGAATGACTGGCTATTGTTATCCATGAAATGATCTAAACAAAACTCATCTTAGCACTGCACAGAATCTGCATGAAGTGACATTTAGATGTGGTATTTATACATTTAGACATAAATAATGTTATGAGATTAATGTTTTAAATACTGAATGCTGAATATAGAAATATGTTGGAAAATAATGTAATATGCCTACTTTTAGATGGGAAACTTAAAAACGGCCAGCAGGTGGCAGAAGTTCGTGATGGAATCACTGAATCATTCAAACGATTCTTTCAAAACGGCTGAATCCTTCAGGAGTGAATCAAATGACTGTTTTTATGAATGGCTCAGTGAATCAGTGATTCGCCCAAGACAAACGAAACAAAAACAGCACTGCTCGTGTCGTATTGCCTAAGTGTCAGGAGCATTTTTTGCTCGCATATCTTGAAATTTCCGATTTAGCAGCATGTATATTAAAACATAACATTATAAATGAATACAAAAAATATATAATGATTGATAAAAACCAAGTGCAAAGCCGCTATGGGACTGAGCTCGAATAGCTTCAGCGTCAGCGACTTTTTATAGAACAAAATCACTGTCAATCAAAAGTAGATGCAGACTCTCCAATCATCACGCAGAAGCCTGTAGTCCAGGCCAGCCCACTCCTCCATTCACCCCCAGAGACGTGGGCGGGACATAATCGCAGCATTTATCCAATGACCGTCTAGTTTCGAAGCACTGAAAAAAACTGTTCAAAGCAGCTCCATTCAAGTCAATGGACGCTCGGCTTCAACAGAGAAATACACTGATGCTACGGGAATATATGAGAAGGAAATCAAGTCTGACCTGCTATATGTAGCTGATTCTGAAAGAGCTCGTCTTAGAGATGAACCTGTTCTAACGCATTTTTAGTCAATAAAATGTTAACACAATAGTACATATTTGACCATTAATTTTTTGACATTATAGGTAAGCCGAGCTTCCCTTGCAGTCTTTAAAAAATCCCATATAGGTCGCGACAATTTAAAAAGAAAAAATAGGGTCTCTCTCTCTGAAAAAAAAGTTTGAAAACCACTGGTTTAGCAGATGCTTTTAACCAAGGTGAGTTACAAATACGATCAAGGCCTCTAGATGGCGCCATCTGTACTGCTTTTAAACACTCAAAAAGAACGATAAACTATATTATGAATAGAATGTGGCAAGTCAAATTTGCATTTCAGGCTCAAAGCACCCTATGTTAAAATGCAGAAGTAATTATCTGCTCTCCCTTCATTTTTGGTGGCTGTTGTCATAAGTATTTCTTTTTTTCTCTTTCTCTCTTTTTTTATTATGTTAATAAACAATAATAATTATGGTTCTATTTTGGGTCCCCATGGAAGAATTTTTCCTTTGAAAGCTGATATTCAAAATAGGTTTTCTACAGAAGCATAGTTCCCTTGTTGCATCATCACTCCACCCCACTCTCTCTTTCATTTAAGTAAAGGGGAAACAACCAGCAATTGTTTATGCAAAGACGTTGTTGGGAGCTTTGATAACACACTTGCAGGAAGGACAGACAGAAAGGACTAAAAATGAGTAAGAACCTTTATCTATGCAATATTCCTCTTTGATGCACTTTTTAAACCTATGTTGTGCCTATACCAAATTTGTGTTTTATTGAGACAGATACGATGCCCTATGAAAATAACCGGGTGAAATGTTTTTTTTGCTGTAATGCTGTTTTTAAAAATGACATGCATCTTTTGATTCCTCCACCCCTTTGGTTCGGATTCATTATCTCGACCTCTTCTGAATGGTTGATTTTATCAAGATTAAGCAGCGTTAGGCTACTACTGGCGTTGAAAGTTTAGACTTTAACCCAACAGAAATCTAAAAATCATCTCATCATCTGTTCCTGTTGTTGTTACTCAGTGTAAAACCCTATTTTTAAGATGAAATGTCAAACAAAAATTTTTTCATAAAAATATTGTGCATTAGCTTTTGTGACTTCAGTAACATGCTTAGTGCATGCCATATTAGTCAGTAGTGGTGAAAAAGCTGTGGTCATACAGGATGCAACATTTTTTGCAACTATTAATGCAAAAATGATTTGCTTAAATGCAAAACTGGCTGCAAGCAGTATTGAGCTCACAACAGCAATAAAATATTTTACATGAGTTACAGCCTTGTCTGTTTAATGGTTAGTGTTTTGTGGTCTTATGGTGCATGTGAATTGTGCAACAAGATTTTGCTGACAGTCTTTTTCATTTAACAGCTGTAGACAGCAAAAAAAGAAAAAGAAAAAAAAAAGAAGTTGAGTTAAAATTACTCTCATTTATTCTTATGGTTTAAGAAAAAGTTTAATTTTGTGTTAAAATTGTTTATAATATACACTATGTATTTTTTATATAATACAGAGCATAGGAAATGTTGCCCCCTGGTGTAAGAATGAGTAAATCCTTGTATTATAACCTCAGTTAGCAAACATTAAACATCCCCATAATTTTGATAATGAAAATTAGATGATTGCACATGATTTTATCTTGAGAATGATTTACAACGAGTAGAAATGTGTAAAAGTTCTAACTGAACAGTAATAAAATTCATACTAAAAATCAGAGCTGTAATAATAACAATTTAAAAAAAATGTAAAACATATTTTGAAGACATTTAACAGCTTTATTCAGAAATGAAAATCATTACTAACAACTTTCTCTTTGTGTCTGCCACAGGATAATAAAATAAAAATGAAAAAGGGAACTGCAGCTTTTTAATCACACAATTCAGGCGTTTGTTCTTGCAATTCTGAATTTATATCACACAGTTCTGACTTTTTTTTCTCAAAATATTCAGGGAAAAAACAGAATTGTGAGATGTTATAAATTGAGAATTATAAGATATAAACAACTCACAATTCTGAGGGGGAAAAAAAGAAAAATGTCAGAACTGTGAAATAAAAATATAAATATTTTGAGATAAATTTATTAGATTTCAATTGCATTATTTTTTATTCCACGGCAGGGGAAATAAACAGAATTATAAGATGTGAACTCCGAATTTCGTGTTCATATCTTGCGTTTCTGAATTTGTATCTCACAATTCTGTTTATTTCTGTCTCAGAATTGTAAGAAAAACAAGTCCAATTTGTGAGATTAAAAAATTGCCAGTATTTTTTATTTGGTGGCAAAAACGGGCCTCCATGGTTAACCACAGGATCGTCGAGTCAGTGATTTGAACTTGTGAACTATATCAATTGCATCTGTGAACGAATCATTCTAGTTGACTCAGTTTTCAACTCAAAACTCAAAGGAAAGAATCAGAAATGTTAATTCTGTCATAAACCATTGTCTTTCTCTTTTCTTTGTGTAGCGACCAACAGTGTGGGGCAGTTGACCAACTCAACGCAGATAGTCTTATCAGACATCGAAATCTTCAATATATTCATATACTTTGTCGTCTTTGCTCTGGGTATTGTTGGAAACGGGCTCGTGATATATGTGACTGGCTACAAAATGAAGACAACCGTCAACTCCATTTGGTTTCTCAACTTAGCGATTGCAGACTTCATCTTCATCTTAATCATCATCCTCTACATTGTCACTGCTTTTAGCAAGGTTTGGCTCTTTGGTGACTTTATGTGCAAGTTTGTCTCCTTCGTGACGGTGCTAAACATGTTTGCCAGCATTTTTTTGCTCACGGCTATCAGTCTGGATCGATGCCTGTCCACCTGGGTGATTGTTTGGGCTCAAAACAAACGAACTCTGGTCAAAGCCAGGATCATCTGTTCACTCATGTGGGTTTTATCCAGCGGCTGCAGCATCCCGTTTGTTTTGTGCCGCTCAGGAAAGAATGATGGATGCGCCTATGAATGCTCTTTAAACATCTTAAAGTCTCTGTTCATATACAGGTTTATAGTGGGCTTTCTCATCCCCTTCCTGATCATTGCATCTTCATACATTGCTATCGGAGTGCGGGCCAAACGTCTCAAAAGAGGAAAGAAGCTTAAGCCTTTCCGGGTCATTGTATCTGTGATCCTGGCCTTTTTCATATGCTGGTTTCCTTTTCATGTTCAACAGCTGTCTTCCATAATTGCAAAGACAAATGGGTGGAGTGACGTTGAAAATGCATTCAATAAAATAGGACCATTTGTTAACTGCCTGGTTCATCTCAACAGCTGTCTGAACCCCATTCTCTATGTGTTCATGTGTGAGGAGTTTAAGAAGAAGCTCAAACAGTCTCTGCTGCTGGTGCTGGAGACGGCTTTTGCAGAAGAACATCTGCCTTTCCGAACGTCTCGCCCTTCCACATGTTCACGCCTCTCAGAATCACAAGGTCTCAAGCAGACAAACGAAACGACCATATCATCATGGGGCAGCAGCCAGGACAACAATGCATGCTTTTAGAAAATCAGTCTCAGAGATATTCATTCCTTATGTTAGATTGAAGTGATCGGATAAATCACATTAACAAGCTCTCAACATCGCTGCCTTGATGTCTGCCATCTCATGCCAGAGGTTCAAAGCCAATTTGTGTTAAAGACAATCTGAAGTTTTAAACGTTGCCATTTATGTGCCATCAATGTCATCAAACTAAAAAAAAAAAGACTTTTCATTGTTGACTTTTACGTGCCCCCATTTTTCATTGGTTGGACAAACTGATAGCCCCGCCTCAAACTCACACCATTGGTCGGGTCAGTGTTGCTGCTTCTAGTTGGGTTGAAAATGATTTGTTATTCATGCTTTTTGTGGAAAACCTGCAAATGATTTATTTTATACTTGTCTTTGTTTATTAAAGTGGCTTTGTGGAAATATTTTAACATTGAAAAATTTTTTCAACAGATATTTTTCTGTTTTATATATCCTTTTCTGTGACTTGTTTTCCACAACCTTTTAGCCACACTGCTAATATCTATTTTGCAATGTTTATTTACTCACCAAAACTGAAGATAATCTGTTTGAAACATTCTGTCTGTAGTCTTCCTCAGTTTTGTTTTATAAATACAGTTTTTATGCAATTTCTGTCTGACCTTTATTACTAGGCATAAAACACAGACACAGCATTCTATCTATCTATCCCCACATGATCACATTTCAGTGACTTATATATTAACTTAGAAACCTGGAATTAGGTTTCTTGTGCACATTTACCAGCCCTGAGCCATAAGCACTATTACCAAGTCTGACATGTGTTTATGTAATAAAATCAACAATGCATTAAGCGGCTGGCGTTACTGAAATACATTTCCTCTTACGGCGAATGCTACTGAAGTAAGTGTTGAAAGCAATGTGTGGAAGAAAATAGAAGCATAATAAATGATGCTGTCTTGGTCAGTAGACATGATGAACTGATTGAATTGTGAGATATTACAGATTTAAAACTATAATACAGCAAAATGTCACGTATAGCATTTCATTTACATCAGGCAAGTCATCAGTGTCCACAGCTTGTTAGTTCACTAGAAACATGAAATCTAGAGAAGAGCATTTCATGAAATATTAGACTACTAATTATATTTCATTTTACCTGTTAGTGATGTCTTAATTATTTAATGTATGTTTAAATAAATATGTTATGAAACAATTTAAGGCAGCCACTGTGCAAATGAGCATTTCAACAACAAATAGAAATTTTGTAATTTAAAAGTTAATTTAATAACTGCATTATGTGCCATTTACATGTTTGCATACATTTGAGTGTTGATTATTATATTTTAAAATAAATAATAATTCAATTGAAGTTTGGGCACTATTGTTAATTTTGTGTAAAAGGGCTTCATATTGTTTAGAAAATAAGCTGAGATAGATTTTTATCCCTAATAAAATTTGAATTAGAATTGAATTTATTTAAAGAAAGAACAATTTGTTCAGTAAACCACAGTTTAATTTAAAAAGCGTCATGCTTGTGTTACACCCCAAATATATGCATGTATGTGTGATTATATATGATTAGATTTTCTAGAATTTTCTAATCTTCTTCATAAATATGACTCAAAACTTCATCAGATTGTGACTTTGGACAAACTTCAGAAAGCAGTACTTATGCAATTGATTTCTGAGTTTCCTGTCAATGTGATAAGTCATCCTCTCTTACTCTTAAAAGGATATTCAAGTGAAATGGACCAGACCAGTTTCCAGTCAACTAGCAACTCAGAAAACTGGTAAGGTGTCGGTGATTGATCTTTTTTACTTAAAGCTCTTTTTATTTTAAATGTTGAGCAGGTTTAACATTTCTTGCAATATCTTCTTCATTTCCACTTTTTATTTTAGTTTTTCTTAAGGGTTAGTTTACTTAATTTTTTGCTTTTTTCCCCTCACATTTATTTCCTTGACGCTTTCCAAATGAATTACATTCATTTGTGCTTTTAACAGCCCTTAAAGCACCTTATGTATATTAAGTCGAAATGTTGATAATGCTCAGTTCACTGTAAAAAAGTGATAAGTTGACTTAACTTAAAAAAATTGAGGAAACGGGTTTCCTCAATTTTTTTTTAAGTTAAGTCAACATCACTTTTTACAGTGTACAGATAGAGATTTTGGTTAATCATTTTTTGTGTATATTTTTTTAGCCTCTTCAACAAATAAAGTCAAAATGAGTAAGTACAGCTGTTTTTCCTACTAAAATGACAGCAGTTTCATTGAACAACATTGTGAAATATTCTTTAGCAATCCTCCACATTTCTAGTGAAATATCTAGATAAACACCAAATATGCATACTCGTCTTTATGTGTTTCTGTCACAGACTTTCAGTTATTTTGTCGTTTTTCATAAACTTCTAATTCATTTTCATAAGTTCCTATTGTCCTTTGTTCTAGTTTCCCACCACGTATTAGTTGTCATGGATATTCCTTTAATTATCACAGGTGTTTTGTTATTAGTTTCCTCATTTGCCCTGTATTAAGTAGCTCTATTTCACCTTTCAGTTGTTGGTTGTTGTTCACTGGCTTTCATCTTTGGACTGACCAGTTTCTAGCTATTTATTTGTTTCTTTTTACTTTAGACCAAACCGTAGCTCCATCAACCAACAGCACAGATGCCACAGTGAAATACTTGAAGAACATCAATGTTTTCCTGCACTGCATAATATGTGTGCTTGGTGTTGCTGGCAATGGAATGGTCATCTACATCGCAGGCCTCAAAATAAAAAGGACCGTCAATACCATTTTGTTTCTGAACCTGGCGGTAGCCGACTTCCTATTTTCATTTTTCCTGATCTTTACAATAATTTATGAATACCGCGATTCAGACTGGCCTTTTGGAGATTTTATGTGCATGTTGAGTAGCCTGGTGACCGTGCTCAATATGTTTGCCAGCACTTTCCTGCTGACAGCGATCAGTCTGGACCGCTGCCTGTCCACCTGGGTGGTGGTGTGGGCCCAGACCAAACGAACCGTCCTGAAAGCGAGGATAATTTGCCTGTTTATTTGGTTAGCAGCAGTTGGCTGCAGTCTGCCTGTAGTCATCTTTCGGAAAACTCATTCCAATTCTCCCCAACAAACCCTGTGCATACCTGGCTTTTCAAGTCTGGAAGCCTACAAGAGGACAATAGTGTTCCGTTTTGTAGTGGGTTTCCTCATCCCATTCATCATAATTTTGGCTTCCTACATGGCAATCGGAGTACGGGTTAAGCGCCTCAGGAAAAACAATAAACTAAGACCCTTCCGTATTATCCTAGCAGTAATCCTGACCTTCTTCTTCTGCTGGCTTCCCTTTTACGTTTACAAATTCCTCGAAGTTCGGTTGTATGAAATGTATGATACAGACACGTCAGATGAGCTGACCAGCCTCCATAATGTTTTTGACCAGATAGGGCTCTTTATAGTTAGTCTTGCCTATTTGAACAGCTGCCTGAATCCCTTCTTGTACATATTCATGTGTGAAGAGTTTCAGAAAAAGCTCAAGCAATCTTTGGTGATGGTGCTCGAGAGCGCGTTCGCAGAGGAACACCTGGCTCTCCTCTCGCAACATTCCCAATCCCAGCGCAAATC
Organism: Acrossocheilus fasciatus; assembly: GCA_036784905.1. Lineage (NCBI taxonomy): Eukaryota > Metazoa > Chordata > Actinopteri > Cypriniformes > Cyprinidae > Acrossocheilus > Acrossocheilus fasciatus. Next base: position 23,788,923 of record CM071952.1, on the reverse strand, counting down.
TCGTTCCCAGAGTGGAACGGGACCCAGTCTGACCCAGTCTTTGACACTTGAGGGTTAAACATTCATAATGCCTCATGTGCATTTAAGTTAAATAACAATTTAGCATAGAAGCTGTGTAGGCAAATCATTAGCAGTATGTTCTTCATTCGTTTTTTTAAATTGTGAGATGGAAGCTGATGTGCCAACCATTAGAAATTACAGATACACTGTGCCATAAATAGCTGGAATGCATGCCTCATTAATTTGCATTGATGTCAAGAAACTGATAACTGTATTGTGTATTTGTATCTCATTTTCATAGATCTCTGGTTTTATAATGAACTAAAATGTGTTTTGCTTTTGCTTTGCAACAAATCCCATATAAATTAAAGAAAATGTTCATTAAAATGTGTGTGATTTTTTTTTCTTTTTAAGAAAAGTAACATTATAAAAAGTAATTTTGTGATTTTATTCATTTATTTATTTAATGTGTGTGTGTAGCCGTACACATTTTTATAAATTGTCCAGAGTAGACAAAAAGAAAAATTAAGTTTGACAAACTGTGCTTCTGTGGTAGAATGACAGTATTCCAATGAACTACATTTTAAATATCCCGTAGCGATTCTCTGTATTGCTACAAAAATATCAAGATAAAGAATTAACATCCATGCTTGTCTTTGTGCTTCTATCCATTAATATTTGCTTTTTACTTCATAGCACCATCCAATGACAGTATCATACAGCAGGAATATTCTAGTGTGGCAGGAGACTCTGCTATATGCCCATTACCCCTGTGAAACCAGTTAAAGTTGTAAATTTCATCAAGTGTGCTTATGATGACAAATCAGCCTATAGGGATGTATTACCAGGCTTTGCTGTTTGTCAAACAGTCTGTCAACAGGACCAAGAATACAGACCAAGATCAAGACTCGGATTGTCCCACACATTAACAGCTCAAAAATGGATATGTGTTTGTGTATTATTCATATTACATGTTTTATAGTGTAGTAAATGCAAAACTGTGTAAGATACAATTAGTTTTCATTACTTATGCCACCTATAAAATTTCAACGAAGTGCCTCTCGAGTTGTGTTTCACGTACATGTACAAAATTTGGTAGATGCATGTAACACACCAATAGCTGCAAAAAAGTCTCCTGGTATGAAGTCCGAAGCCCAACAGGAAGTCTGTTATTTTGAATTTTCTCTGCAAGTTTTGTGCTGTTTTTGCCATTTTCAAGCATTGTATTTAAACAAACTCCTCCTACAGATTTAAACAAATCAACACCAAATTTGGTCAGTGTAATTTAAAGCCCTTTGTGACATTAAATTGCGAAGACCTTGAGTTTTCGTTGAAGGGCGTGTCCGTGGCAGCCTGACAAACTTTGTTATAATTCAGGCTTACAATGTCCGATCTGCCCCAAACTTCACATGTTTGTTAAGAGTCCTGTCCTGAACACATGCCCATGCCCATATTCAGTTATAATCATAGTGCCACCTGCTGGCATCAGGAAGTGGCATGTTTTATGTTCTAACCCCTCTTCCTAGAGATTTAATGGCATCAACATTACATTTGGTCAGCCTACTCTAAAGGCCTTTGCGATGTTAAATTGCGAAGCTCTCAAGTTTTCGTTAAAGGGTGTGTCCTTGGCAGCCTGACAAAGTTTGATGTTTTGCCATGGAAAATGAAGTTGTTGTAGCCATACAATGTCCGATCTGCCCCAAACTTCACACGTTCAATAAGAGTCCTGGCTCCCCTTTTCCTTTTCACTGCAGTCAATAACTGGGACATAGGTTGGCAACAGTTGCATTTGTAAATGGCCTGCCCTGACCCACCCAGCCAGAGGTCTTAAACCCTGCTCTTGGGGAACCCTCTGTCCTGCAAAGTTTGTTTACAACCTGTATGTGTATTTTTAAACTATCCAAGCTTGATTAGCTGCTAGGGTTGGAGCTAAACAATGGGTCCCCAAGAACGGGGCTGAAGAACTAACACCAAGCTGATTGTAGTCCACGGTGGATAGAGCACAAGTTGGCGATGTGATAGAGATATGAAATTAGTGCCAGTTTTAATTAATGCTGTAAAGTTTAAATTATATGTAACTCCACAGGTGCGTTAAAATTTCCTGTTAAATTTTCATGGTCATTTCAAAGAATCAACACAAAGCTGCTTGGTTTGAAAGTGATTTCTGTGCAATCTGTCCCTCATTTGACACTCATTTAGAATAAACATAATGTGATCATCTGTAGGATAGAAGTTAAAATTTTCAGGGCTGCCAACTTTTGATTTCAGAATTGTGCAGTACCAGTCAGAACATCTGGACATACTTGATGAGTTTTGATTTTAAACCTTCTAATCAGAATTAATATAAATATTATCTGAGCTGGGCTGTCTGCCATCATGGTCTGTTTCTTTGGAGGACAATGATTAATATTAACTAGTCGTGTAGACCAGTGTTTCCCAACCGCTGTGCCAGCTAACAAGGAACATTCTCAGAACTTTGATTAACTGACTGGCCTTTAGATGTGTCCATGCATGTTATAAAGGTTTTTGTTCAGAGTTATTTTGTCTGTAATGTCCTCCAAACGTAGCACAAAAAAAAAAAAAAAAAACATTTTTACATGTTGTTCATTGAACGTTTTATTTCTGAAACCCTAAAGTCGAATGTTCGTCTAACATATATATTTTTTTTTTCATAATCTTTGCATGTTCCTTTAACATTTGTATAACCACAAAAAAAAGTTTTTAAAACATTTAAAAAAACTGGATCTATTGAGCATGCAGAAAACATTCGGAAATAATGTTTTCATTACATGAAGAAACGTTCTTGAAACACATTATTGTTAGAAAACATTCAAAAGTAATGTTCCCATAACTGCTGCAATGCTCCAAAACCTATAAACCTGTAAGTGTCCTCTTTGCTCCGCAATGTTTTTTCCCACTGCATGAGAAAATGGACATGTGGTGTGAGAAATATCAATTGCTTGAGTCTCACGCTAAATGCATGAGAGCTGGCAGCCCTTAAAATTATATTTATCTTTCATGGCATGAACAGGTCTTTACATCGAATTGGCAGACTGATATGCACAACTTAGAAATGAGGAAATATTAGACCACTGGATGCTGCGATTGTCTGAATCAGAATGTAAAAAATAAAAATATTGAACATGTTATGAAACCATATTTCAAAGTATCTGTAGTAAAGTAAGATACCAAGTAAACTGAAAACAAGCCTGTAGTGAGCCTTTTAGAGCTAGTCTTAGGGCCACCAGTGCAGGGCCCCTGAGAATTTGCTCATTGGCAAAACGTTGGCACCGAAACTCCCTCTGTGACAGAATGGAGAAAAAAACCGTGGGAGAAACCAGGCTCAGTTGGGGGGCCAGTTCTCCTCTGGCTAGATGAACCAGCAGTTCAATTCCAACCGCAGCCATGTCAGATTGTGTAAAGGACTCATTTGGTTGCCGTGGTCTTGTCCCGATGGCTGTCTAGGTGAAGAGGTCCTCTCTGGGGCTCATCTAGGTGTCCTGATCTCCGCTGACATTCAGGGCTCTAGGTGCTTTAGCTCCAGGTTTGATCAAACTCGCCCACCTGTGATTTTCTAATGATCCTGAAGACATGCTCAGGTGTGTTTGATTAAGGTTAAAAGTTAGAACTAAACTCTGCAGGAAAGTGGAAAGGTTTATTTTGGTTTGAGCCATTCCAGTTCAATGGTCAGTCAATGTTAATATTCTCCTAGTTGCATTACAGGGCTGCCTTCACAAAACCTGTGTGAGATACATGCATGTATATGGAGATATATATATTACAAAATATATTTGTCAGATGTGGTTACATATATATGTAACATACATGCCCCCATATAAATGTTAATATATAGTAGGGGTGGGCAATGTAGCCTCAAAATTATATCACAAAATTTCAAGAATATTTGCGATATTGATATTTATGACGATATACAAAAAAATATGGAATGTTTTATTGGTGATTGCAGCTGTCAGGCAGCAGCATTTATTAGTGCAAACACATTGAAGGGCATTTTCCATCCTTTTCCAATGAGCTACTGTCATTGATGACAGACTACCTGATTCGAAGTGTAAATCTATTGTCATGAGGTGGAAGAAGCAGCATTATAGCAATTGTAGTGACCAGTGTTAGCGCAACACGGTCTCACTCCCAACTCGTCACATATTGACGCTTGGTCAGGACCCTTTGGCGTCTCTTTTTGACTCACAGGGTACCCCTTTAGTGTAATTTTTCGACGTGCAGGGCCCTCCATTGCTTTAAATAAGAAACCCTTAGCGTCAATATGCCTACGCAAAGGCTTATCGTCATGATTAAATGATATATTGGGCAATAATATTGCCATTGTTGCATATATGTTGGGGTGTGTCACAACAGTTTTATTTATATTACACTATTTACACATTTATGAGCACATAACCCAACCCCTGCCCCTAAACCTACCATTTGTCAATAAAACACAAGATATAACAGGCAGATACAACAACCATCATAATTTATAAAAAAATAAATAATAATATTCTAAAGTCTTTCGAGGCAAAACGATTGATTTGTGAGAAGAATAGACGCGATCGCTGTCTCCGTCCGCCGTAAAGCTCTTAATGTGTACTGTCTCTGTGTGCGAATTCAAAAAATGCTGCCAGAAGAAGCCTTTCGTTAGCAATTGGCTCTTGTGTGTCTCGTGACCGATTGCGTCATACTGTTGTGAAATGCCATTGGCTCTTGATTGTCTCATGACCAATTGCGTCATGCTACGGGAGTATCATTTGAATGAGATGTGAGCGCGTTAACGGAGCGGGATCATTTTCAGCGATTTAAACCTTTATGTTTTACTCTCTTCTTCGCATAAAGATATCGTATGGCTTCAGAAGACTTGGAATGCAACACGACATGTTTGTAATGCAATTATAATGCTTGTTTATGGTTGTTTTTTGCAATAAATACCTGTGGCTGTTACGTGTTTTATATTGTTCAGAAGTGGGTGGGTTTAGGGTAGGGGTGGGGTTACGTGCTCCAATGAAAGTATAAATTTATATAAAATTATTCATATTTAATACAAATGCATGGGAACCATTAAATTAAGACAAACAACTGAAAACAATGGAGGACTCTGTGCGTCGAAAAATGACGCTAAAGGGGTACCTTGAGCCAAGGCCGTAACCATGTCTTGAACATTGGGGGGGGACCAATTTTTGTGTGTGTGTGTGTGTGTGTATAAATATAAAATTGGGGGGTTGCGATAGAGGCAATTTACATTAAGTGAAAATAGCAGTATTCTTTAGTGATATGCTATTTACACAGTGCAAAATAGCTTTAGATTCGATTTATTCTATGTTAAAATAGCAGGATATTCTGCTAATTACTTATTGCAAATAGTGGCAATTATCTGCACCTCAGCATTGTTATACATTATAAAACAGTATGTAGTAACTTATTGAGTGTAATTTTTAAATTTTATTTCAAATTATTAAATGGATTGGGACAAAAGCCCTCCCTAACCCTACCCCATACTTTATTTACAACTTTTTGATTATTTCCTTCATTTTTATTAAAAAATAAATGCTTTTCTGATGTGATGTGATGTGATGTGATGTGATTTGAAATTTGAAAAGGGAGAAAAATGTTCGCCAAAAGGCAGATTCGAACCGCGGTCGATCGTGTCAAAAGGAGTGTGACACACGCTTTACCATCTGCGTTACTGAATCTGACGACTGATTACCGTCTTTAGCAAATGTGACTAACCCAATCATACACTTGTGGGTGGAGTTACTGCAAATAGTCTCTGCCAACAACCGGGCTGTTTGCACTTAAATAGAAACTTTTTTTTTTTATATTAAATTTTTATATTTTTTTTTTTTTATATTCCCAACAGTTAAACAGTTGCCCACAGAAAAAACACCGCCACTTCCCGCGCCTCTGATTATTACTCGCACACAGAAACTTGTCAACACTGCCCCGCGACTTTTATTGCAATAAAATAGTTTCCATACTAAATTGCTACGTTATATTTCTCAGCAATGACATGTTTTTGAAGTAGGACTAAATTTCATTTCAGTTTCATCGTTTGTAGGGACAGACAAACAGATGCAGATAATTAACACACGCACATTTCCTCTCTCTCTCTCTCTCTCTCTTAAAATGGGCATATTTGAGAAAACAAAGTCGAGCAGGTTGCCTCACAGAATATAACTGTCCGTGATTAAACATTTCTATCGTAAAACAGTTGACTAACATTAAATGATTTGCAGCTTCCATCTTACCTCGCTCTTTCAATGTTTTCAATCTTCGCGACGAGCTCAGCGTCTGTGAACGCTAAACCCCGCCTACTTTGATTTGATTGGCCAGTTCAGTTATTTTGACATTAACGAGCGCTGTTAGCCGCTGAGGCAGAGCAGATTGCAAATGTTACTTTTGAAGCTTTTTTGTCATCTTAACAAGAGCGCTGCGTAATGGAGGACAGCAGATCAGTGCAAGAATTTCAAATATTGGGGGGGACATTTGGCAATTTCTAATTATTGGGGGGGACTTGTCCCCCTCAATGTCTATGGTGGTTACGGCCCTGCCTTGAGCATCAAAAAGCGACGCCAAGGGGTCCTGACCAAGCGTCAATACATCATTATAAAAGTAACCAATTACCAGGGAAAGTAGCTATTGCATTACTTTAAAAAAAAAAAAAAAAAAAAAAAAAAAAAATTAAATGTCAAAGAACTTGAATGCCTCCAATATTAAATGTTAAATTAATGAAATGGACACTACATGGAATAAATTATTATTTTTACACATTGTACACTAATACAAAACAACAATTTAAAAATACTTAGTAAACACTGATCATTTTTTAACATTCTAGAAGACGTTATACCAACAAAGCACAATTTAACTTAAAATTAATAAGTTAGAAAATGAATAATATTTTGAGGCCATTTTTGAGACCCCCTTCTTGAATCAGTCTTGCAAATAAATGCAGCCTTGCTGAACGGAAGGGAATTCTTTTAAAACATTAGAAAATATTACAGATTCCAATTTGAACACTGTGTAAACGTTATAATAAATGTGTTAATAGAGTAAGGGTTCGTAGTTTCATAGCAGATTTCCCTCGCGGTTTGAACTTTGAACCCTGGCTAACGAGACAGCGCCTCGTGATTCCTGCAGCGCTGTTTGAATGCAATTAATGCGTGTATTGGAAAACAGAACATTCTGCAGTGTATTTAATTGTTTAAGGCTATTTCACGATTTTAGTCATCATACAGTAACCAGCAACAACCACCCCTTCCTCTTCTCATGGAAGACATGCGATGCAGTGCTAAACAGTTATTGTTGTGTTATGGAAATGTGTATTATTTGGTATCTTAGAGAACAGAAAAGAAAACTATACGTCCACTTTTGGTATGGCAAGATGTCTTAAAATGTATTTATTTATTAACATTTAAACTTAGACCACATTATTAGATTACCTTTTGACTTTATGAATACATATAAATGGCAGCTTAATTATTATTATTTATTTATTTTAGCTTTTTTGTGCAATTATTTCAAGACCACATGTATCTTTTTTTTGTCACTGGTGTTACCTTCTTTAGCAATATTAAAAGTTTTTACGAAATTATTTCTAAAAACAAATTTTTAGCACATGTAGTCAGAGTTACAGAAAAATAATGAAAATGCAAGAAATAAGGAGATTATGTTTTATTTATTTAATGTGACAGACAAAAACAGTACAGTAACACCAGTGACATACATTAGACCTGATATACTGATCGTCACTGGTGTTATCCATAAGGAAGGTAACACCAGTGACAATTTTCATGAAATATGCATTTTACAAAATGTGCAAGGTATCAAGCCACATGTTGTCAATCATGGTATACTCACTAAATTAAGTAGTTTAATTAATTTGTATTAGTTTTTTTTTTTTTTTACAATTCTCTAACAATAAATAGGTCATACCAGTGACATCAACTAAAAGCTTCATATGAAATCATGAGAGAAATGAGAGAATTTCTCATAACTGAAAAGAAACAGTGGACTAAACATGGGCCTTTTTTCATAGATCTTTAGAAAATAGGAAGGAGGAAGTCGAGTGACGTCATCAGGGTTTTTTTTTTTTTTGTTAAGCGGTAACACCAGTGAGACAACTCCAGGGGACCACTATTTTGATAATATATTTTATAATATTTTTGGGGGATTTTGTTTTATTATGCCATTTATATCATATATTTGATAGTTATGAATAGACTTTTGTATTTTAAATGGTAGAATATCCTGTTTTTGACCTCAAAATAAAGCACTTTCCCTATATAATAACCAATATACTGACAATTCTTTAATATATTGACCGTTCATATATAATAAAATATATTTTCTTTCCGTTAAGACATCGGTCAACTCCATTTGGTTTCTCATCATCTTTTCCCCAGTCCTAAACATCAGTTCATACTTTGGAGGACACCACATCAATGACTTTATCTGCAATTCAATACTTTGCACTTTCAATATCATTATGTTGTTCTAAGTCACTTAAACACATTTAATTGCGTTAACTGCAAGCAAAAGTTTAATTTATACATTTGATTTTAATTAGACTAGGCTACACTGCACTGTAAAAAATGACTGACTTTTAGGTGAATAGTCTTTGGTCTAACTACACAATGAATTAGGACAACTTGAACTTGAACAGAAGTGTCTCTAGCCAAAAGCCAGGATCATTTGTACTGTATGATTGTGCGGACTTCATCCACTGGTTACAGTCTTCTTTTTGCCTTAATAACCTTTGAGGTTCCCATCAACATAAAAACCCTGAAACTTGTGGTCATATTTGCATTTATGGTGGGCTTTCTCATCCCCTTCCTAATCATTGTGTCTTCACATATAGCTTTTGCAGTATATTTTATATGGTTATTGCAGCTGAGAATAAAATGATTTGAAAGCTTTTTGAGGGTATTTTTAGCCAGTACACCAATAACTGAAACATAACAAAATGATTCATTTTAAATGTGTGAATTTGGAAGACGCTTTTATGCGAAACAACTTACAATCCATCACTATTAGTTAATGCATTCGAATTGAATCACCATGCTTTACAGTTTGAGTGTGGCAGGAAAGACACATGCCCACTATGAAATACAGATTCAATCATTTCATCAAGTGTGCTCATGGTGCCACATTTTAACCCTTATCAGTAAAAACGACAAACCAGCCTATAGGGATGTAGCATCAGGGTCTGCTGTCTGGTATAAAAGCAACAGTTTGTCAATAGGACCAAGAAGACCGAGCAAGATCAAGACTCGACTTGTCCCAGTGCATCAACAGCTCGAAAAATGGGTAAGAACTGAATATGTGTATTATTATATGACACTTTTTTTTGAACACCTCAGAATATAGTAAAATTGTTTAAGATGGTCAGTGCACACAAATCTTTGGTCTTCTTTTTAAAATCGGTTTTTATTCTGAATTGTGATTGGTCTTCTTTATTGTACCAAAGAACCTTTACACTGCAAACACGTTTAAAAAGTCTTGATTTGTCACAGCTATTAAGTGCATTTTTCAATATTTAGCATGTTTTCAAAACTCAGACAGTCCGCAGTTTCTGTGGATCTAACTGTGCCTCATATTTCACTCATGAAAACATTTCACAATATTTTCTCATTAAAAATTCTGTTTGTTCAAATACTGGTCAATATCCAGTACAGCTACATTGATTGCGGCCAAAATCACACTCTCTCTCTTCTCTGTGTAGAAAACACCAGTTTCGAAGCTGAAAACATGACCAGAAGCCCAGCGCATATAATCACAATGCAGCATGAGGAATTTACAAGCATTCAGATCTTTGTATCATGTATTTTCCTTGCCACCTTTGTTGTGGGTCTCATTGGAAACGGGCTTGTCATATTTCTGACTGGCTGCAGAATGAAGACAACCGTCAACTCCATTTGGTTTCTCAACTTGGCGATTGCAGACTTCATTTTCTTGTTATCCTCTTTAATCCTAGCATTTCTCCTAGTTAGCCAGTGGTACAGTCTCTTAATGATTTTCTTAATAACAGTAAATCTAAATCAGTTTGCTAGTATTTATTTTCTAGTAGTTATTAGTCTGGACCGATGCCTGTGCACATGGATGGCTGTTTGGGCTCAAAATAAACGAACTTTACTTAAAGCCAGGATCATCTGCATGCTTGTGTGGGTTTCATCCATCGGCTTCTGCATTCCTTTGTTTGGAGTCACTATCTTTACTTTTACGTCTCTGATCACATTTGCTTTTATAGTGGGCTTCCTCATCCCCTTACTGATCATTGTAACATCATATATAGCTATTGGAGTACGAATCAAACGCTTCAAAAGGGGAATGCAGCTCAGGTCGTACCGGGTACTTATAACCGTAATCCTAGCTTTTTTCATATGTTGGCTTCCATGCTATGTTTGTAGTTTTTATTTAATAACCAGAGATGAAAATAACTGGAGTGACAGTGATCAAGATATATTAAAGACAGTGATAATTGTCAGTGTCTACCTGGTTTATCTCAACAGCTGTCTGAACCCCTTTCTCTATGTGTTCATGTGTGATGAGTATAAGAAGAAGCTCAAACAGTCTCTGCTGCTGGTGCTGGAGACGGCTTTTCATGAGGATCATCTGGACTTTAAGGCAAATGCAAAAGGACGAGCAGGACATGAAAACCAAACTTGAATGGACCAGCATCGTTATATAATTATCACCATTGCAACAACCTGGATCTAATAGTAACTTGTCAACAACGTTTATGATCATTATCAGGACTCTATGCAAAAGCTCATTTTGTTATGATGATTTCTGTTTGAACTTTATTCTGAATAAAACCACAGTACCTGCATTTGATGGTTATTTCCTTAAGGATTTTTAGCAAATTCTTATTGAAGGATTTGATCTCCGTAAAAACAAATGATAAGAATCGAAAAATATTCCAATTTTGCTAAATTATGAAGATAATGGTTAACAATTTGTTTTGCAATAAATGTAGGCATCATAAATCTGACAAGCAACTTCATTTCTTTATGTTTGCCGTATTCTCCAATGCATTGATTGAGACTGTCTACTCGCAGTTAATAGCCAACCAGTGCAATAATATAAGTGCTGTAGCGTAATTTGCCAAATGTTCCTCCCCCTCATTGGAGAAAAATCACATTCAAAAAGGCGGCGCGTGACGCTGTAATCCAAGCAATGATAGAAGTAGACGTAGAGGAGTGGGATGACTTTCTTTTAGCCTAATTTTTACAATGTTTTTGTAATGTATTAATTATCACGGGCTGTAATAAAAAACAAGTAGTCATATCCTAATACTGAGTAAATGCATTTGGTTCGAATAGCCTGGTATGGCAAGATGTCTCAAAATGTAGGCCTATTTCTTTTTTTAACATTTAAACTTAGACCACATTATTAGATTACCTTTTGACTACGAGTACACATAAATGACAGCTTAATTATTTTTTATATATAACATTTGGAATAATATTATATAATATTTTCTTTTTTTAATATAATATAGCTATATTATAATTTAATATAATTTTTTTTTTTTTTACTATAATATTTATGTGGCATTTTGTTTTTTATGTCATTTATTTGATAGTTATGTATACATTATTTTAAATGGAAGAAAAAACTGTTTTGACCTCAAAATAAAGCGCTTTCCCTCTGTACGTGGCTGTGGGGACGAGCAGTTTTGTGGTGCTTGGAATTCTTTAGAATTAATTAAAAACAAATATTGCCACATTGATGGCTCAAGAAGGTGTAATTGTTCAAATAACAGTTTCATTTTAAAATATATATATATATATATATATATATAAATTTAACCAAGTGTTTTTCAAGTGTAATATTTCTGTAAAGGCATATAAATCATCAAAAAAAATGTTAGGCTTGTTTTTGAAGCTGCGGTTGCTTATTTGCCTCGCGAGAGTTGGCAACTGTGCTCTCATCGTTTACACTCGGATTGATGCACATAAGCAAACAGACACATATGGTTCCATAGTAACTTAACCTTCCGAAGATGTGGATGTTATCATTGGCGTTCTTTCTTTAAACGATTGAGCGGACTGATAGGCCTAAGTGGAAATTAGGAAATAGATCGGTGCTGCGATGACCAATCAGAATGTAGTAAAACAAGATAGTCTACACCACTAAAGCACTAGTAAAATCTTATCAATCTTTTCAAAAAGTATGCATCATTTGATAAGAAGCATGGCGTCTGGTGCACGCAAAACTGGTTTCCCCCTGCTGCAGACGTGATAAGCTCATGTGATGATGCCTGATTTTGCAATCACATCAAGTTTGCTGATGACACCACATTTTGCCCTTATCAGTAATAACATCTAATGTAATAGACCACACTATCAGGTGGCATGTTGGTCTTTGGAATCTTGATAGATCTACAAGCCTTTATGTTGCCATTATTATACTGGGTCTCATTGGAAATGGGCTTGTCATATTTGTGGCTGGTTATAAAATGAAGGCGTCAGTCAACTCCTTGTTTCTCAATCTTCATCGTTTCTCCAATCCTACACATCATCTCTTACTTTGGAGGACTCCACATCAACGACTTCATTTGCAGGGTTCTCCGTTTTGTGTTGAGGCTAAATATGTTTGCAAGCATTTTTCCCTCCCTGATCGTTTTCAGTTTGGACCGATGCCTGTGCACATGGGTGGTTGTGTGGGTTAAAAATAAAAGAATAAAGCCAGGATCATATGCTTGTGTGGATTTCATTCATTGGTTGCAGTCTTCCTTTTGCCTTAATAACCCTTGAGGTTAATTTGAACAGAAAGCTCCTGGTCATATTTGCATTTATGGTGGGGTTCCTCGTCCCCTTTGTAATCATTGCATTATTGCTGTAATCCTGACTTTTTTTGTATACTGGCTTCCATTGCATGCCAGTTGTAAACAATGTTGTTTAAGAAGTGGTTTGAAAGTGTTTCATTAGTATTTTTAGCCAGTGCAGCAATAGCTGAACGCCTGATTATGATGAACAGCTGTCGAAACCCCATTCTTGATATGTTCATGTGTGAGGAATATAAGCAAAAGGTTAAACAGTCCCTGCTGCTGGCGCTGGATACGGCATTCACTTAAGATCAACGGAGTCAAAAAGCAGACAAAAGACGCAGCTTCTCCACACCTAACAGATGCCAGGACGAAACAAGACTTCTTGTAATTCATCTCTTTCTTCATTTTGCCTGATCTTTATTCAAAATAAAAATGTTAAAAAGCTTGAACAGGATCCTTTGGTGTTAAAGTGTGGCTTGGAATAACATGCATTTAATAAATACTCACTGCATTTAACCATAAATGTTTCTCACTGGATGTGCAGTTCCACAATGTGTTGTATCAGAGCCAGCTGGTTACACATGTAAATAGGTAGATGCTAGACAAATATTGAATGTTGCAAGTTGAAAAGGGCCGAGAACTATCATAAATAATTAATTAATGCAGTTTCATTGAATAAACACATCAAATTCATTTTCTGTACTGTAAGATTTATTTGAAGTTCTCGTAACTTTGTATTTAAAGAGAAAAATAAAGACATTGCAAAATCATTTAGTTCAACTCTCAATTCAAAATTTTGGTTTAATTATTTCACTCTCCTTGTAGGCTTCATGCCTGGACATCCTTTTCTTCAAATGCACTAGTGATGTATGTGAACTAACGTTCATACATTTCCTTAAGGATTTTTATGCTCTCGCTGTATCTCAGCTGGTTCTTACTGGAAGCCTCCTTCCACCTATAACATATATATATATATAAAAAAAAGCTAAACAACATATATACATGATTTCATTTGTAAATATCCCTCTCCCCCTGTAAATGTAGTAGAAATTATAGAATGATGAGAATACTTCTGTCTAATTTTCTTCCAGCGTTTGATGTGATTGAAGATGAGAGGTGAGGTGCCTACTGCAGCATCTCCAGACTGAAAAACAAAAAGAACTTGCGAGAATTAATTGGATACATCCACATGAAGCACATAATTTAGCAACATTAGTATTGCAAACTTAATTTAAAAGATGATAAGACCAATTCAGTAAGCAAACAGGTTTACCTATCCACTCCTAACAACGATTGGTAAAGAGTTAAGCAGATCTTCTGTCATTTAGCAGTTTGCTTAAATGCAGATCTTTAAAGAAAGATCAGTGCTTCCTGTAGACTGTGTGTGGCGCAACAGTTGCCACGGCTCACCTGGCTCTCTGTAGGTTTCTCTACAGGTGGAATTCGGAGATTGACCGGTTCACCAGCTGAACCTACTGGACAGGAAACAGGTGGAGGAAGTCTGTACACGTTCTGTACTTTGCCATTCAGCATGTCAGTCATCTGAAAGAATAAGAATCAAAGCGCAGTTTCCCCCAATTGTAAAGCTTGTTTTGGCATAAATTACTCATTATGTATATATATATATATATTTTAAAACAAGAGAAGCCAAGGACATTTCTCAAAGAGCCTTCTAGGCAAATTCAAAGGAAAAAAGTTGAATTTATCTCTCCACTGGGTAACTGAATTCAGATGGGAAAATGTAGCCGGATGTAGCAGCTTTATTAACAGCAACAACTGATTAACCTCTTTACTATTAAAGTTACTGGACAGTTATATAATATTTTTATACTACAGTTAACTTTAATAACCACGGTCTATAGTGCAACAAGCACTGGAATAAACATTCAAATAAACAAATATGTAAGGGTTCTTGACATAACTATCTGTTTATGTCAGGGGTCCCACATTTGACTTTAAGTCATTTGATCCAATGCGAATTCATTTAAAATATTTTATAGATCATTATTAGTATTATTATATAATTTTTTTTTTTTTTTTTTTTTTAATTATTAAATGACTATTCTAAGTTTGGAAAAAAAACATATTTGAAATTCCCTGGTGTTTCTAGGACCGTGGGAACTCTGTGGGTTTACAAGGAATGCCAGAATTATATAAACAGAAGTTTATTCACCAACAAAAACAGTCCCACTTCCAGAATATAGTTTAGACAACTGTAAACATTTTAAACAAACAAATTTTTTGTGCTTTAATAAAATAGAACAGTGGCCGTACTGAGTTCCACTTTAAAGGAACACTCCACTTTTTTTGGAAATAGGCTCAATCTCCAACTCCCCCAGAGTTAATAAGTTGAGTTTTACCGTTTTTGAATCCATTCAGCTGATCTCTGGATCTGGCGATAGCACTTTTAGCATAGCTTAGCATAGATCATTGAATCCGATTAAGACCAGTAGCATCGCGTTCAAAAATGACCAAAGAGTTTCAATAGTTTTCCTATTTAAAACTTGACTCTTCTGTAGTTATATCGTGTACTAAGACCGGCAGAAAATGAAAAGTTGCGATTTTCTAGGCTGATATGATTAGGAACTACTCTCTCATTCCAGCGTAATAATCAAGGAACTTTGCTGTCGTAACATGGCCGCAGCAGGCGCAGTGATATTACGCAGCGCCTGAAAGTAGTCCCCAGCTAGGTAACTACTAGTTATAATATAGCTGGGGACTACTTTCAGGCGCTGCGTAATATCACTGCGCCTGCTGCGGCCATGTTACGGCAGCAAAGTTCCTTGATTATTACGCCGGAATGACAGTATAGTTCCTAGCCAAATCGGCCTAGAAAATCGCAACTTTTCATTTTCTGCTGGTCTTAGTACACGATATAACTACAGAAGAGTCAAGTTTTAAATAGGACAAATATCGAAACTCTTTGGTCATTTTTGAACGCGATGCTACTGGTCTAATTGGATTCAATGATCTATGCTAAGCTATGCTAAAAGTGCTATCGCCAGATCCAGAGATCGGCTGAATGGATTCAAAAACGGTAAAACTCAACTTATTAACTCTGGGGGAGTTGGAGAATGAGCCTATTTCCAAAAAAAGTGGAGTGTTCCTTTAAGTACATTACTGGAAGCATGTTTTATTTATTTATTTTTTTCATTATTATTTCAGCAAATGGCAATGTAAGAGAGACTTTAGCTTGTATTTAACCTGGAACATCAACATTAGATTTCCAAGTTTAGTTATACAGACTGCAAAACAACTGTGTTATTCTGAGTAGTTCAATGATCTGAAGGGGATGAGTATTTCAAATCAGAGGCATCACGCCCATTCAAAGTGAGGGGGCATGTGCCGCCTCAGATTTTTGAGCCAAGTGGATTTTGAATGCAGCTTCCAAAAAACAAAAAATAGCCGATTAATATTTTCTATATTTAATACAATCACACCGGTGTGATTAGATCATTCAGTGCGTCATATCATCAGCTGCTAAATCTACGTTTGCTGGCTGGCGCTGAGCCAGATACAGACGCGTTTTTACAGCACTGCGCATTATAACCAATCACACACGATTCTGTTGAGCTTATGAATGCAAAGACCAATCAGAGGCGTTCAGATGAGTCATCATCGCTAAAATGCTGGTGTTTCAGGTTTTTATGCATAGTTAATAGATTACATTATTAGGTTACTTTGACCATCGCCCACTATAGATCAACAATCTATAAAGGTGAGAATCAAGATATTTCATGATAGGCTATAGTTAATGCGTTTGGGAATTTTTTGAATAAAAAGGAAAAAATAAAACATAAGTGCTGTTGTGGCTGCTGTGTTCACATGAAAATAATGAGTGCATGACACCCGTTTCAAATTATTGCAAATTATAGCGAATGCTGGGTGTGACCTCATCCTCCCCAGAGCTGTGAGGGGGGCTGGGTGCTGTTCTCTCTCTCATAGATGGGTTGTTTCTCATCCACGCCCGACAAATGGGATAGAGTGGTGTGGTGGTGCTGAACTGAGCCAAGTCCACACTGCGGTCAAATAACTTGATAATATAAGCATCTAATGGAGAAGACAAGATGTGGAGCATGTTAGAAAACAGGATATGGGTCTTACGAGATTTCACATAATTCTCTAAACCGTGGCTTGAAATAAAACTCCATCAACCACCACCACACATGTTGACTGATATGAAAACCCAATGGTTTTTCTCAGAAATGATAAAACATTTTACTTATCTTTAATATACAAAATTTCCTATATACATTGGGAGAAATCAAATTCTGCACTTACTGTCATTAATTTCAAATTTTGACCTACACATCATCACTATTTGCTCCTTCATTGGTCTTACTTTGTTTGTGCTGGTTGGTTTCCGCCAGACCATCATCCATCTCTTTACGCTTCTTCCTTCTGTGTTGTGGGAATCTTGAAGATGGTCTATGAAAGACAAAAGGGGTCTCTTCAAGCAAACTCTACCACACCATTTATGAATGAATGAATATTGGCTGTTCTGTTAATATTACTATTGTAAATATTTACAAAGCACACTTCAAATGTTGAAGAACCTTAAGAAGTGTGCACACAGTTGGGTAGTAAGGCTAGTTGACATTAATTATTTAAGATATATTTGCAATGGTTTTTCAGATTTGGAGAAATTTAGCATTACATCACTTGCTCACCAATGGATGCTCTGCAGTAAATGGGTGCCGTTAGAACACATCACAATAATCACAATAATTCACACGACTCCAGTCCAGCAGTTAATGTCATGTGAAGTGAAAAGCTGTGCATTTATAATAAACAAATCCACCATTAAGGCGTTTTAACTATAAAAAGTCACTTCTGGCCAAAATATCCATTAACCCATTATAAATAAAAGATAATCCATCAAATTTGTTTAGTGTTGATCTGTGCATAGTTCCCACCTGATTCAGACTTTTCTCTGGAGAAAACAATATTATGTGTAGAGGACTTTTTGAAGTTAAAAAAATGTCTTAATGATAAATTTGTTTCTTACAAAAACGCAGCATTTCATGTCATGTGACGTTACTTAATGGGTTGGAGTCGTGCCTATTACTTGTGGTGCTTTTATCAGCTCTCCTTTATCAGGACTCTCACTCTAACGGCAACAACTCACTCCATTGGATCCATTGGTAAGCAAATGACGTAATTAAATTTCTCCAAATTTGTTCTGATGAAGAAACAAACACGTCTATATCTTGGGTGGCCTGAGGGTGAGTAAATTTTCAGCAACTGTTTATTTGTGGGTAAACTACTCCTTTAAAGTAAAGGTCAGAGAAAATTCTGCTTGCCTTTTCCCTGCAGAAGAAGGTGACAAATCCCTGTATAAAAGAAAGGAGTAAAACATTTCATGTGCATTACATATGACTGCTAAATAAATCTTTAACCATTTTACATCTTAAACACTTTTTTGGTCAAGAGAAGAAAGTGTTTATATCAGTCAAACAAAAACAATGTATGTGCATACTTGCTCAAAGAGTCTGCCACCATTTTCCCAGAATCCTCTTCATTCTGCTCTCTGCAGGAAAAGGAAGAAAGAGCACAAATGATTATACAAATGGCAATTTCCCCCTAACAACTCCTCTCTACTTTATAAAAGTTACGTATTGCCAGAATTCCTTTCCTGAATTGTTACAATTCCATATAATTTGAAAGATTTCCAGGAAACAAATTAAAGCATTACTGTTGATGATCACTGATCTGATTTTCCTTTAAAAAAGGAACACATGAGAAACAAGAGAGTACTTCCACAAACATAATTACAGCAGTAAACAACCTCAGACCATCAGGTCGGCAATTATACAGACATCTGAAGTGTAAATAGATTCTAACAAGAAAGCTATTAAATCAATACTAAATATCTTTCTGAGCTCAGTGGAAACCAAATCCCTGGGATGCCCTAAATGGTCTTTATTTTCAGAGAAACCAGTTGTCAAGATTTCTTAATAACTTCCTGTTGTCCTAAATATTTGGTTCTCCAATTCTGCGGAAAATCCAAAAAAACCCCACCAGATTCCAAATAATTTAGGGATTCAGTGGAGGACGTGACATTACTGATATGTTTTCTCAGGATACAGAATGGGAGTAAAATAAGTTATTGATAGGGGATTCTTTGGTAAGTTAAAATATATTGGCTCAGATAGAAAATGTTAAAAATATAGTTTCATTAAAAGTTTTATATTTAAACTGTAATGTCAATTCAGTTTTACTTCTGTAGTGCTTTTCACAATACAAAGCAGCATTACAAAAAATCATGATGTTAATTTTTATAATATCTCCATGTCTTACAGTCACATTTGGAAGAGTAGAACTGGGCGATAATTAACATTTTGTGACAATATAAAAACAAGTGAGTGTACAGTATGTATGCGAGTAAAGTCAGCTGTGCGATAATATAGGTTACAGTTCGTGACAATATGTTGAAGCAGGGGTGTGCGATATATATCGTCTGCGATAATATCGTAATTGTTGTTTTAACGATATGTAATTTGACATGATCGAGTATTTTGCAAAAACCAAACAAAACACCTACAGACTGGAGTGCACGCTTACATTAAGTGATGAAGTCTAGAAGACTAGAGCATGTGCGCATTTAGAGTGTGTTCTTTCACTGCATGATTCAGTGTAATAAAATGATCACGGTCTAAAGAATGATCACAAAATTCAGGATATGGGGGCAGAAAATGTATATAATTAATATCATAGGAAGAGTATCGATTTGCCTTAAAAAATAAACATGATTACAAATGTGATTTGTATTTTATACAACGGTTCAAAATAAACACTGTGTTAATATTAAGAGACTTACGTTTTAGACACCATTGCCTGTTTTTGCTCCATTTCACCAACAAAAAAAAAAAAAATCCAAACAGCCACAGCACTGTTTTGTGTCTCTGAGCAACAAGACAATGTTTCGTTCCTGAATGAATCAACTGTTTTTTATTAACAGTGACTTGCTACCACCTACTGGCAATTTTAATTTCACATTCAAAGTGTCTTTTCATTTGAAAATAATTTCAAATATCAGTATTCAATATTTTACGTTTAAAATATCAAAACATTATGCATTTGTAACTGCAGGTTAAAGCACTCCATGTCCCTCTGAGCTGCATTAACAGTGTGTAAATACATCTAAATGCCACTTCTGCAAAGATTCATTTTGTTGATACTGGTTTCATTTGTTTGGTAACAGCCTAAATGTCTTATTATTCTAATTGACTGATTAAATGTAACAATTTGACTCAAAAGATGCACACTTTTAGAAAAAAAAATGGCTTTATTAAAAGGTAAAATTGCCCATAAATGGTAAAAATCAATTTAAACATATGAAAAGATTCTATCACTGATGTGAACTGACCACACAGAATATAAAGGATATCAAAAACTGCAGCTGTCCACGGTAGTCAAATAACAGCACAATAACACACTCTGCAAAATATCGTCTGATTATTGCTTCGAAAAATCCCCCAAAATATCGAGAAATCATTTTTTTTCAATAATCGCACACCTCCATGTTGAAGTGAATCGCTGTGTCACTAACATTGTATATCATGCATTCATTTTGTTCTGACAGACTGTTATTTTACATTGGAGCACTTTCAGTTTTAGTGACAGACACATTTTTACAGTGAGATATTACATTGAGACACTCTTCTAAAGTGGACCCATCACTAATGAGCTTTAATTGCATACGGTCAATTTGTAGCTTGGCTGTTAGTCTGAAGCTTTTAAAGCTCAAGGCACATTAATGCACTAACCTCTCACTGTCACTCCTCT
The DNA here is from genome assembly GCA_036784905.1 of Acrossocheilus fasciatus. Classification (NCBI taxonomy): domain Eukaryota; kingdom Metazoa; phylum Chordata; class Actinopteri; order Cypriniformes; family Cyprinidae; genus Acrossocheilus; species Acrossocheilus fasciatus. Next base: position 23,768,351 of record CM071952.1, on the reverse strand, counting down.
CAACCAGACCTTGCAATACTGCATCAAGGCGGTTTCGAGCTCCAGCATCTGCAAAATAACTTTTTTTTTAACCACACAAAACACTCCATATACAAAAATAGAAATGTAAAAAGAAGCTTATATTTGCAACCTCACCTGTTTTCTCAGTCTTGATTTTACAGTGAAGCATTTTACCTCCTGTTTTGTTTCCTGTAATTATATTCAGATGAGGATTTAGTGATGTGTTAATTATTATATGACTAATGTAAAATAAACAGCTTACACAAAATTCAGGTAAAATTAAGTTAATTTGCTGAAGTTTGATATACTTTTTTTTGTCTTTATAAGGGAATATTATATATGGGTGTGTGTGTGTGTGTGTGTGTGTATACACACACACACTGCATTTACAATTCTAATTACTACTATTATACATACACACTACCATTACCAGTGTGTGTGTGTGTGTGTGTGTGTGTGTGTGTGTGTTTACATACAGTGCAGTGCCTTGCAAAAGTATTCAAACCATTACTTTTATCAATCTACACTCCATTCACCATAATGAAAAGCAAAAACAGAACTGTCACAACTTTGTAAATTTATAAAAAAAAAACAAAACACTGAAATAAGTACATTGCATAACACAGTACTTAGCTTAAGCACGTTTACATCCTCAAGTATTTTTGGTTATGATGCGACAAACTTTGCGCATCAGCGTTTGGCAATTATCTGCCATTCTTCACCTGTTCACCTCTCAAGCTCTGTCAGGTTGGATGGGGTAGACACACATTTTCAGATTTCTCCAGAAATATTGGCTCTGGCTGGACCACTCAAGGACATTCACAGAGTTGTCTATAAGCCACTCTTGCTGTGTTCTTAGGGTCATTGTCCTGTTGGACGGTGAACCCTCTGCCCAGTCTGAGGTTCTGAATTCTCTGGACTGGGTGTTCATTAAGGCTATCTATATATTTTGGTGCATTGAGCTTTTTCTTCTACTCTGAGGTGTCCCTCAGTCCCTGCTGCTGAAAAACATCCCCACAGAATGAGGCTGCTACCAGCACATTTTACTTTTGGGATGGTGCTCTGCAGGTGATGAGCAGTGCCTGGTTTCCTTCAAACATGATGCTTGGAATTGAGGTTCATCAAACCAGAGAATCTTGTTTCTCAGAATTTGAGGGTCCTTTAGGTGCTTTTTTTTTTTTTTTTGCTAATTTCAAGTGTGTTTCATGTGCCTTCACTGAGGAGAGGATTGAGTCTGGACACACCGGCATAAAGCACAAATCGGTGGAGTGTTGCAGTGATGTTTATCCTTCTGTAGGTTTCTCCTATCTCCACATATGATCATGGAGCTCAACTAGCGTGACCATCAGCTTCTTGGTAACCACTCTAATCAAAGCCCTTCTCCATCAATCGCTCAGTTTGGCCAGGAGGCCAGCTCTAGGAAGAGTCCTGGTTGAAACTAATTTTCGTGGCAAGATGGCACCAGTGTGGAGTTTGGCAAGCCGTCGCCTGGTGTCTGTGTTATCTCTATTGAGTATTTTTGTCTTGTTTGTTTGCACGTCTGCTCAAAAAGTTACTACAGTGCTTGCTTATGATCGCTCGTTTCTCTTTAATCTACGATGGACCATAGAAACTGTTTCTGATTCAAACCACGGAGGGTACAAGATTCCTGATCCCCCGTTCCCGTCTATGCTGCCATCTGAAATATGTCGCTTACCGGACTGTGAATATCATCAGAGGAAGAAACGCTATAGAAGATGGGGAACACGCGGTGGTGTGTTGGTACGCATGAGGAGGTATCTCCGTGCATCGTCGCTTGGAGGCCTGAGTCATACGGACTCTTGGAGTCTGGTTTCTAGCTGTGACCATGGCCGGATCTCGTATTCATCGTCCCTCAAGCGTGGTGCCGTGTCTGTTTATCTGAAGCAACTAGGATCGGTGCTCTCGTCAAGGAGTACTTCTCCAAGACTACGGGTCTGTAGATGAGGAGTAAATCCCCGCAACCTGGATTATTCCCCGTCATTGGAGCATCAACAACATAATTCTACAACATATCAATCCACTCATCAGGAAATGGTCTCCACTGAAGTGAGGATGGCGCTGCTAAATGTAAGATCCATTTCAAACAAGACATTTGCAATTAATGAACACATTGTATCTAATGAGTTGGACTTCCTGTTTATGACTGAGACGTGGCTAAAGGCTGGTGAACTTGGTCCACTCTCTGAAGTTTGTCCCAAAGATTATAACTTTTTTAACACGACAAGGTCAGTCGGTCATGGTGGGGGCTTAGCTACTATCTTTAGAAATAATTTAAAATGCCGTCTACTCCCCTCAGAATCGTTTTCTAGCTTTGAAGTTCAGTTACTTAAGATGGCCGGCTGTAATCCACTATTATGTATACTTGTTTATAGACCCCCCAAGTACAATAAGAATTTTATAAGTGAGTTCTCAAATTTCTTATCCTCTGTGGTGCCCAATGCAGATAGGCTCTTGATATTGGGCGATTTTAACATACATGTTTGCTGTCCCTCGAAGCCTATGGTTAAAGAGTTTCTACAAATTACTGACACCTTCAATCTCATACAATCTGTTGTTGGTCCTACTCATAACCAAGGGCACACACTTGATTTAATTTTATCTTATGGCCTTTTAGTTAGTGATGTAGGTATATATCTGATCATAAGTCTGTTACCTTTAACACAGCTGTCCCTAGTCCTGTACTACACCGTGCCTCGGCATACCGGTGTACTCGTTTTTTTAACTCATCCACATCTAAAAAAATTTTAGATGCTTATATTACTTCCCCTATAACTTATGAATTAGAGTTTAACTGTCCTGGAGGTAATCCTGACGAGCTGGTTAATAAGTTTAATGAACTATGTTCAAATATACTTGATGTTGTTGCCCCTTTTAAATTGAAAAAAGACCAGAAGTCGTGTTCATCCCTGGTTTAATGATGAAACTAGGGTGATTAGACAGAAATGGAGAAAAGCGGAAAGGAAGTGGAAGAGGGATAAATTACAAATATCATATGATTGTGTCAAAGAGTGTATGATTCACTATCAAAAAACTGTTAAGATTGCAAAGGCAAATTATTTTTTCTGATCTCATTGCTAAAAATGCTCATAGTCCAAAAATATTATTTAATACCATTAATAGTGTGTTAAATCCGATGTCTAATTTATATCCAGATCCGTCTCCTATGGTCTGTGAAAACTTTAAGTTTTTACTGAAAAGATCAATGATATAAGATCATGTATTGTTCCGTCCTCTCTGGACCTTCCTCAGCCCACATCAATTTCTACATATTTATCTGAATTTACTTCAGTGTCTCATAGTTACTTTTGACCTCAGGGCTTGGTCTTTGCACTAATATGCATTTTCAGCTGTCAGACCTTTTATTAAGACATGCGTGCCTCTCTAAATCATACCCTTTCAATTAAATTTGCCACAGGTTAGCTTCACTCAAAGTGTGGTAACATTTATAAGCAAAATGAATGCTCCTGAGTTAAATTTCAACTGTCCCAGAAACGGGTATGAATACTTATGCAATGGAATCGTTTAAGTTTTTTTTATCTTTAATAAATTTGCAAAGATGTTAAAAACCTGTTATTTGCTTTGTCATTATGGTGTTTGGAGTGTAACGTAATTGATGTTTTAAAAAAAATTTAAAGCAGTTTAACATAAAGCTGCAACATAACACACGGTGAAAAAAATGAAGGGGTTTGAATACTAATATATATATATATATATATATATATATATATATATATATATATATATATATATATATATATATTCGGTAAATCAGTACAAACGTTTGCAAAAGAGAAAGCACGGGGAGCAAAACAAGTAAAAACAATGACATTATTATTTTGCTAATCAGCTACAATGATATAAACAGCTGACGTTAGCTAGCTAGAAAACGGTATTTAAACTCTTCGCCGAATCCCTTAACCATACCATAATACTTTAAATAACATCATTTGGGAACGTAAAAACACTAATAAATACAAAACAACACGCTATTCACCTTCCAATCCTTAGCTGAGAGACTGACGACGAGCCGTTTCTATTACAATCCGACATTCCTCTTCCGCGCGCAATGAGATTCCTGGCTCGTCATTGGCTGCAGTAAATGAGAGCTCAGCGCTCTTATTGGTTCAAATTGCTGTCGATCACAAAATACGAAACCCTATTGGCTGGTCATCTGTCTTCGACAACAATGTAAACAACAGTTATCGGACTACATATCCCAGGATACAACAGTCACACAATTCGAAAAGTAAGCGGAAATCTTTTTTTGAGAAACATCAAACTATGCAACATATTTGCAATGAGTTTATGGTTATATTCGGAGCTAGTTTGTTTTTGAGAGTTTAAATAGCGAATAGCTTGTTAAATAGTGAGCTGAAAGACCGTTTAATCCCATAGTAACGTAATCACGTGACGGTTAAACTAACGTTACACTCATGCAACACAGAAACATTCATTCGGAATGTAATATAGTTTCGTTAAACTGCTGTGTCTTTATTTAGACATTCATGGATCCTACAGTATGACGAAACTCCACGAAACACGTTCTTTGTTTTTAATAAGCAGAACAGGTTTGCGCGAACGCTATGAGATCAAGGTGGGTTGGATGTCAAATCCTGTCAGATTAAACTTGTTTACTTTACATTTTGTTTACACATTGTCACTTTTCTTAGCGGCGCAGCTGTTTTCACGAGACAGAATCCATTTCCTCCGGATCCACCTTTGTCCAGGAGCCACTACAGTCCGTCTAGATCCAGAAAAATCCCAAAGCAACAAAAAAGACTGGTGAGAGTAAACAAATAGATTTTTAGAGAAGTAAAAAAAAACCTGCAATATTATTACTGCTTGAAACTTTCGCCATTGCATAGTGCATTTTATCCACTACAGTATGCACTGTGCACTATTTGTGACCCTGGACTACGAAACCAGTCTTAAGTGTCAATTTTTCGAAATTGAGATTTATACGTCATCTGAAAGCTGAATAAATAAGCTTTCCATTGATGTATGGTTTGTTAGGATATGACAATATTTGGCTGAGATACATCTATTTGAAAATCTGGAATCTGAGGGTGCAAAAAAATCTAAATACTGAGAAAATTGCCTTTAAAGTTCTTAGCAATGCATATTACTAATCAAAAATTAAGTTTTGATACATTTACAGTAAGAAATTTTAAAAATATCTTCATTGAACAAGATCTTTACTTAATATCCTAATGATTTTTGGCATAAAAGAAAAATCAATAATTTTGAACCATACAATGTATTTTTGGCTATTGCTACAAATATACCCCAGCGACTTAAGACTGGTTTTGTGGTCCAGGGTCACATTTAATAAGTAGTGAACTAGTTTCTAGTCTAGCTCTTATCAGAACTGCATGATTGGTATCTCAATGCAATGATAACTTGCAACTGCAAGTGCTGAGATAAGATAAACAAAGTTTTAACTTGCAAAAACTCATGGTGATGTTGTTTTTTGGATTGCACATTGCAGGCCTTGAGTCCTGTCCGGTTTACTGAGCCACCCAGTCCTTCAGATCCCCCTACTCGGGCGCCACCTTTGAGGACGAAGGACCAGGTCTTCCATGAAAGATCACATAGTGTCCTGCTCTGTCCTCCTTCTACTGAATGCCAGCTGAGCTACTCAGAGTCTTGGCCTTCTACTGAACTGAGTTGCCCTACAGACAACATTAACACTTCTGCCTGCTCTGAAGCTCAGATGCAAGCCATGAGAAACATGGTTGCACCAACAATAATTGAGGCAAAGGAACCCTCAGTTCTCGCAAAGTAAGGGAAATCATTGTGCTCTAATGGCAATATCACTATTGATTATAAATAAACCTTTGATACAAACCAAAAGAAATGTTTTAAAGTTGGAAAACAAGGCAAATCTGAACTACTTGTCCCATGAAGCAACAATGGTATGATGTCCAACTATTGACTATATTTAGAGATTTAAATTACATTTCTGGTTATTGAGATTTTTAAAGGCAGTTATTACTTTTATTTAGCAAGGACGGATGCATTCAGTTGACTAAAAGTGATGGTAAAGATATTTTAAATGTTACAAGATGTTTCTATTTCAAACAAATGCTGTTCTTTTGAACTTTCTGTTTGCATCAGTATGCAACATTGATTAAAAATATGAAATGTCTCCTAAGCAGCAAATCAGCATATTATAATTATTTCTGAAGGATCTTGTGACACTGAAGACTAGTAATAATGCTATAAATTCAGCTTCACATTACAGGAATAAATTACATATTGAAATTTCAAATAGAAAACAATTATTTTAAATTAATAATATTTCATAATATTACTGTTTTAAATGTATTTTAAATAAGACTTGGTCATGGTAAGTCTGTTGTAAAAACATTTTTACATCTGGAAGTGGGCCTTGTTGACTAAACTAGAGTAATTTCACTCACCATTTGCTAAGCAGTGAACCATTCATTTAAAATATAAACGGTATCTTCCTTTCTTTTTAAAGGAAGTAAATGGTGACGTGACGCATGCATATCCGGGGGGTTTAATGCAAGCGTTATGCTTACCTTGAAAGGGTATGTTGTTGCTTGTTAATTTGATGACATCCTTTAGCAATTAAATCCTTCAAGGTACATTGAACGCTTCCGTTTTGGAAAGCCACAGAGTCGAGAAGAAAGACGCCTTCAGGCAACTGATGCAGAAGATGACCAGCCGTTTTGGTGGATGTCTACATCCCCTCTATCCAGTTCAACACCAACACACCCATCAGAGAAATATATCAGAGGTGTGCTTTCAAGAATACATCTGTTATTAATATGTTTTTGGTGGGTTGATCATGTAAATTATTTCAGTGCACAAATCGCACTCTTCCTTTGTACTTGGAGTCTTACTTATTATGCATATCCTGTTTATAGCACCACTTGACCTCATGAACGATGACAACCAGAGCCCAATCTCAAAGCCACTGCATCAGGAAACCACGCTGTCTCCAGCTAGACACATGCTTGACCTTAGTATGCTGGTGAGTTTTGCATAAAATTAAACAACTGATTTGCCAAGAAGAGTTGAAGGCATTTTGACCATATGTTAAAGAGGATGACAAATATTGTACAGTTTGTTATATTGCTGTAGGGCTTTCATATGTGGCAGATGCAGCTGAATTTTGTTCATGAAATAAAAAAGAAGACATAATATACAGTATTTTCACATGTTGCCAGATGCTGTCTCCATCTAGTGGTGATTGCTGTAAAATCTTCCTTCATGAGCTTCTTTATTTAGAGCAGGAGTACTGTATATATACACACTACCTTTCTAAAAGTTTGAGGTCAGTAAGGTTTTTTTTTTCTTTTTCTTTAGCACTAAATCAACATATTCGAATAATCTCTGAAGGACAATGTGACACTGATGTAATAGCTGCTGAAAACTCAGCTTTGCATCACAGGAATAAATTACATTACAAAATATAGTAAATCTGCTATTGTAAACTGTATCAATATAGTATTTTTTATTGAATAAAAGCAGTATTAGTGGGCATAAGCGACTTCTTTCAAAAACATTTTTAAAAATCCTACATCGACCCCAAACATTTATATATTACTTAATAAATGGATAAATGCACTAGATGTCTGATAATATGTTGCACAGATCAGCAGGGTCAATATTGTAATGCTTTTCTTAACTTTCTGTCTTCCGTGTTAATGCAAATGGCTCTAGAATGCCTCAACATTAAATAAATAGTTGACTCAAAAATGAAATGTGAATGAAATGTGTCAATGTGAGTTTTCATTTTTGGGTGAACTATCCCTTTAAAGGAAGAAGAACTCACTCAAATATAATCAGATCACTGTTAGAAAGTGGTGTCTGTTGAGCATCAAATGTTTTGTATTTATACATTTCCCACAACAGAGAGTTGTTATGCAACCCTTGGCTCAGATTCCCTGTTTTGAATTGCAGGATGCCACTCGTGGTTCTCTCCTCAGAATGATTTAATGTGCCTGATGGAAAATATCTCAGCCTGGTCATAAAGCGCTGCATGTATAGTGACCGTTATTGCTAGTGACAGTATTATTGTTGTTGATAATCTCATGGATGTCCACCACAAATGTCCTTTCTAGACATTATCTGAATCATCTCACTGTGCTCAAGAAGAACCAGAGATACTGCAGCTACAGGAGCGAGCCAGCCGTTTACTGCAGAGGAGGTGAGACATACTGTAAACTCTCACTCACTCAAGGCGGGGGGGGGAATCATTTCACAATGATAAATGACCACCAACATAGTCAGCTTCATGTCTGAATGTCAGGACTGAATGTTCAAGTGTGAAAGTCTATATGGGAGTTTCACAATCAAACAAGATTTATTACTTTTATTCAACAGGGACCTTAAATAGATCAAAAGTGGCAGAAAAGACATTTACAATGTTTAAAAAACATTTCTATTTCAAATAAATGCTGTTCTTTTTAACTTTTTTTGAATAATTTTCCACAAAAATATTGAGCAACACAACTGATCTCAACATTAATAGTAAATGTTTAATATTTAATGCACAGCAAATCGGCATATTAGAATGATTTCTGAAGGATCATATGACACTGAAGACTAGAGTAATATTGCTGAAAATTCAGCTTTGAATCACAGGAATAAGTGTCATTTCAAAATACAGTAAAACACTTATTTTAAATTGTAGTAATATTTTACAGTATTACTGTTATTACTGTATTTTTCATCAAATGAATGCAACTTTGGCTACTATTATATTATATTATATATTATCATGTTTTGTGTACGTTAATCAAAAATATTTTAATAGGTTGCTTTTTAAAAAAGTTAACTAAATAATTATTCTTTGAAGGAATTTAAGTCACTTTATAACTGTTTTAATAATTGTTTAATAAATGTGTTGATGAATTTTCTTTAACTTCATGGTTTGTGATTGCATTATGACTGCATATTCCATCTTGGGATTTCATTAGGTTTGAACAGTTTAGGTGATTTTTATGTGTTTTTTTCAAGTGAGCATTCGCTCAGCAGTGGCTCCGTTCCTATCAGCTCTGAGGGTCTGGGCTGCTCTGATTTCTCCTCCCCTGTAAGCACTGATGAGCCGGTCCGAAGACCACTCGTGTCCACCTTAATGCACTCAGCCAACAGTAAGTAACAGCTGTAACACAGAAATGAATGGACACATTTAGTGTACATCATCTTGTAACCTGCCACACACACACACACACACACACACACAGTTACGGTTATAAATGTCATTTTGGTGTGCTAGGTATTTATGGCTTAGTTTACACTGCAGGTCTTATTGCTCAGATCCAATTTTTTGCTGAAATCCGATTTTTTTGCGCTGTTGTTCACAGTCATCAGTCTCATGTGTGAACCGTATACAGCCCTGAAGTGACCCGCATGACTGAAGTCACATTGCAAAACATCGGATATGTATCCGATTTAGGACCACATATGAAAGTGGCCTGGGACTGATTTGAAAAAATCGGATTTGTGCTGTTCAGACTGTCATAAGAAAATCAGATATGGGTCGCATTTGGGCAAAAAGTCGGATTTGGGCCACTTTAGCCTGCAGTGTGAACCTAGTCAAAATTAGTGCAATAAAAGTGCATTAGAGCTTTTTTTTTGTTTGTTTCTGTCTCTTTAAGTGATTGTAGAGCCCAGTCTGTGTGAGGGAACGTCTTTTCCTCATCCTGCGGTTGGTTCAGAGAGGTCAGGTGTCCGCCGTGAAGATGACATCCTGTTTCAGTGGCGACTAAAGAGGAAGATGGAACAGGCCAGACAATGGTGTCAGGATGCCCCTTCCCACAATTCTGTTCTCCATATACCTCTGTCACCAAACCAGGTGAACCAACAGCACAGTGCATATCAGGATATTTCTTTTTGATTAATTTCTGCCCAAAAGTTAAATGTTTCAGAATATATAATATAATCAAAAGTTTGTGATTGCTAAGATTTTTTAAAATGTTTTTGAAATAATTGATCAAGGTTGCATGTACAGTGCCCTCCAAAAGTATTGGAACAGTAAAGTCAAAATTGCTCTGTTGAGTCGAGACATTTACAAATATGATTAAAAGATGAATATGAGACAAAACTACAGAATATCACATTTTATTATTGGGTGATTCAACACATAGATGTTTTACCAGCTGAGAAGTTCAGCACTTTTAGAGTTTCATCCCCTTATCTGATGTGAGCATAAGTATTGGAACAGTTGCCTCACGGGTCTTTCTAAGTGATCAGCTGTGTCCTGTTGCTTTAATTCTTCAGATATTAAAAGCAGGGAATGTGTCGTATCAGTTATATCCATTACTTCTGCATTCGATGATGACACACACAAACCAGGCTGAAGATGAGGGAGCTGACTTTGAGAGAAAAGTAAGAAATTTGGATGCTAAAAGAAAAGAGGAAGTCGATTAGAGCTACAGCAAAATCAAAGGGCATGGAGAAATCAAGAGTTTGGAAAACACCAGCGACACCAGCAACTAACAACTACCTGATCGGCTGAGAAAACAACAGTAGTTGATGACAGACAAATCATAAAAGCTGTGAAAATGAACCTTAAAAGACATGTCTGTAAAATCACCAACAACTTCCAGAAAGCTGGGGTGATGCTCTGACAATCTACTGTCCTCAGGAGGCTTTGACACAGAATTACAGATGCTACACAGCAAGATACAAACCTCTGATCAGCACCAAAAATAGAAAGGCAAGATTAGAGTTTGCAAAAAAGCACAAAGGTGAGCCAGAAGAGTTTTGGAACTGTGTTTATGGACCGATGAGACAAAGATGAACCTTTATCTAAGTGATGGGAAAGCAAAACTGTGGAGAGAAAAAAAGGGAACTGCAATGATCCCAAGCATACAGCCTCATCTGTAAAGCATGGTGGACGTGGTGTCGTGGCACGGGCATGCATGGCTGCCTCTGGAACAGGCCCTCTCAACTTTACTGATGATAATGTATGATGACAGTAGTAGAATGAATTTGGAAGGGTACAAAACCATCTTGCCTACCAATATTCAAGAAAAAGTCAATCTCCAGATTTAAATCCGATTGAACATGAATTTCACCAGCTGAAGAGGAGAGTAAAGGCAGAAACTCCCCAAAACAAGCAACAATTGAAACTGGCTGCATTAAAGGCTGGGAAAGTATTTGAAAGGATGAGACCTTAAGTCTGGTGATGTTTATGGGTCACAGACTCACTGCTGTGATTGTGCACAAGGGATCTGCTGCAACTAAATAATAGCTTTTAATCTTTTATATCTGCATATGTTCAACTGTCCTGATACTTATGCTCACATCAATGAGTGGGATGAACTCTAAAAGTGCTGTTCTTTTTATTTGGTAAAACATGTATGTGTTGAAATAAAATGTGACATTCTGTAGTTTTGTCTCATATTCATCTTTTCATCATATTTGCAAATGTCTCGACTCCACAGCCAACAGAACAATTTTGTCTTCACTGTTCCAATACTTCTGGAGGGCACTGTATTTGATCAAAAATTCTGTAAAAACAGCAATATTATGAAATACTATTGTGATCTAAAATAACTATTTACTATTTTAATATATATTAAAATGTAATTTATTCCTGTGATGGCAAAGCTGAATTTTCAGCATCATTACTCCAGTCTTCAGTGCCACATAATCCTTCAGAAATCATGCCAATATGCTAATTTGCTGCTCAAGAACCATTTTTTTATTATTAACAGCGTTGAAAACAGTTGTGATGTTAAATATTTTGCAGAAACTGTGGTATATTTTTAAGGATTAATTAAAAGTAACAGTAGCAGAACAGTAGGCCTATTTATTTTGTGACATTATAAATGTCCTTTCTGTCACTTTTGACCAGTTTTGTGTGTCCTTGCTAAATAAAAGTATTAATTTCTTTAATAAAACCTTACTGGTCTCAGACATTTAAACTATAATACAATAAATTTTATTGATTCCTACTGAAAATATTTTAAGCATTTTTAAATCATATCCATCGGATGAACTTGTGCCATAAAATATTTAATTGAATGCTCTGGCATGACATCAACAATAAAACATGGAAATTGTTTTAATTGTTGATTATTTATAACGCTGTCATAAATGCATGCTTATAAAGTTAGTTGTGTATTGCGTAATTTACATTTAACATTGTTTTTTTTTCTCCTGAATGAGACCGACCAGTTTTAGATTTGCACATTTACGTTATGCAAAGAATCTTGTATGCTAACATTTCTAATCAATACATTCTTAATTGTTTCCTTTCAGACGACACACTGCAGGACATTAAACAGCACATCTCATCAGAGAGCAAACCTCTCATTCACACCAGTCACCCTCGCTAGCCTCGATGCTCCAGTCCCTGAGTCTGCTCTCCCAGTTTCAAGTCCCAGCGTCTCCAGACACCAGCCCGATGAGCAACCAGACCCCGATATCCAACCCAAACCCCTTCCCCAGCAGAAACTATCCTGCAGAAAAGCTGTCACAAAGAGTTTGGAAACCCCTTCTGCCCAACCACAACACCACAAGCCAATCAGAGCACAAGTCACCAACCTAGAGACCACAGCAGATCACCGCAGAGCGCAGACGTCCTCTTCTCCATCTCCGCAGACTTCTGATAGCACAGAGGAGCGGTGGCTGGCCCCTCACCATAAGAGAGACACAACAGTCAAAGAAAAGACTGAAAACGAGAGGCATGAGCAGAAGATTGCACCTTCAAGTCGAAAGAAAAAATCTGAAAGGTCAGTTGTTTTGCATAATTGTCCAAATCAGACTGTGACTAAACCAGGGAAAACATGACAGATGTTTAATGACAAGTAATTGTGATAATAATGTTTGATATGAAACATTTGCACATTCTTTTCTTCGTGTCCGTGTAGACATGGTGGTGAGCGAGCCAGCAGTGCAGTGAGGGTCAGGCATGCTAGGGGTCATGAAGGGGTCAGTCGCAAACCGGAGGAGCCGAGTGGAAAAAGCAGATGGCAGGAAGAGGGTCAAAGTTCGGCACGAGGAGGACAGTCTGGAAATCGAGCACCACCTCCTTCACCTATACATAACGCTCTGGGACAGGTTTGTGAGTTTGTTTCATGATGCACTATAAGTGTCTGAAGCTGTTGAACCCCAACTTATTCATTTAAGTAATTATTAATCATTTAAAATGGCACCTATATTATTATCTTATATTATGTTATATCGCTTTAAGAAATTAATGCTTTTATTCAGCAATGATGCATTAAATTGATCAAAAGTGACAGAAAAGGCTTCTACATTCTAACATTTTGGTAACACTTTAGAATAGGGAACAATTATTAACTACGACTTTTCCCTCAATAATTTTTTTATTTTCTGCTTATTAATAGTTAGTAAGGTAGTTGTTAAGTTTAGGTATTGGGTACACAAGTGTTTTTGATGTTTGCACCACAGGAATACATTACATTTTAAAATATATTCAAATAAAAACAGGAATTTTAAAATGTAATATTTCACGATATTCCTGTTTTTACTGTATTGATCAAACAATCCATTATTTTTTTTACATGTGAATCAAAACGGAAGAAAGTAAACGCCATCTTTGACACTGACAGGTTGTCTCTGAGGTGCTTTTTGCTGGGACAGACTCTCCAAGCCAGTGCGAGACTCCAAGTTCTTCAGATTCCCCAGTATATACACCACCTCCACCCCCACAATCCCCTGTTGCCTCTTGTTCCGGTGTACAGCAACCCTTGGAGGTCATAGGTCAACTCATGCAGGATGCAGAAGGTAGGAAGACCTCATGCATTCCCTTTAAACTAGCTGTAAAACTGTATGACGACGTGTGTTTAACAGGTCACGCAAGGGTCGAGTGTTTTAGCCTGAACCTGTTATAAATAGCAGGATTGATCCTTCAGAGTGTGCTTAGAACAACAGAATGCATGTTTACCGTTAATGTAGATGGAACTTATACAAATTGTGTGTGTGTGTGTGTGTGTGGTGTGTGTGTGTGTGTGTGTGTGTGTGTGTGTGTGTGTGTATATATATATATATATATATAATATAAAATCAAATGGTTGGTTTTATTCTAAATATGTTTTATTATTATAAAACAATCTTTTTTTTTTAAAATAGGCTACTGTTAAAAAGTTTGGGTTTGGTTTGGCATGTTTTAATGTTTATAAAATTAGTCTCTTGTGCTTACCAAGGCTGCATTTGTTTGGTCAAAAATACAGTAAAAACAGTATTATTGTGAAATATTATTAAAATTTTAATAATAATTTGTTTCTGTGATATCAAAGCTGAATTCCTGATTTTTGATGAATAGAATGTTCAAAAGAACAATTATTTGTAATAAATAAAGGTAAAAATGTCAAAAATCTTTTCTTCTAAATATATATATATATATATATTAGGCAACAAGTTTTTATTTATTTGTCTCCCCTTATCCTGATATCACAACCTTACATACAGACTCAGATGGGCAGGAGTTTGAAGACGATCCTTTGTTGCAAGTCCTCAGACAGCAGAGGAATTGGGTGAAGGAACAACTTTGGTGAGAATTTCTATAGTTTATCTGTTAACAACATGTATATTTCACACAAAAAATTGCAAGTTGGACTTTTTGCTTGATCAGTGTTTCATTTTTTTATTTTGCAGTGAGGTTGATCAGATGCTCCAGCAGCTCTGACGCACCTGTTTAATACATCAATGATGCAATATGTTTCACGTTATCATGTTTATTTTTCCTACTATTTATTTGTTGTTTTATATTGTGGATTCAAACATGTATGAATGTATTTCTAAATAAAAACCTTTGCAACAAACAAGGGAGGTGCATTATATTTATTTATATTCAAACTGTACATCACACAAATATTAGAACTAAATTAACACTTACATAATTATTTTATTTTTTAAAAATATGTACAATCTCAACATAGCCGATCAAGATGAACTGAACAGTCTGTGCAGTTTAGTGAATAAGCAAGTCATCTCTGAATGGTTCCCATACTAAATTCAGTATGACTGTGGGTTTGTGTGTTTGGATGTGGAGAGACCTTGTTAACTTGAGGACAAATTTGTCGCTCTTACAGGCTGTGTGCTAAACCAAAAGCAAGTGTGAAGAAAATGTGATACAGTCTTCTTGTTGGCTTGAAATCAAGTATGTTTGGAATTGGCATTTGAGTTGAGCAGTCCACCGCCACACGGGGGAGTGAGAGGAAGCGAGTCTCTTTTGGTCTTTACCATTGCGTTAGGTGAGAAACCCAGAAGATGGGAGCTTTAAGTGCTTTGCATTAACACGTTAAGAACTAAAACAGTGAAGAAGATCCCAAAAAAAAAAAAAATTCAAACATGAGTGTGTGGGGAAACTGTGTGCACATCATGGTCCGGAGTGATTTAATATTCTGGAATTGTCTCCTTGTGTCAGAGGTGCTGAGATTACTAGCATGCCTTCCGGTGACATGGCTGATTCCAGTGCCATGATGTCCACTCCGTTCGGGATCCGGTATCGCCGGTTAAACTGACGTGTCACCAGTCCTGAACCATCCTAGGATTGAATGAACACATATATCATGCTCTTAAACGTCAGGTCTCGGATGTCCAGTACAAAGTGTTTTATAGCAGGTTTAACATCTGATAATCCTAATGCATGTTAATACAGAAGTCAGAGTTAGAAAAGAAAAAAAGCCACTGGCTAACTCACCTTTTTTTGTTCATGTTTTCCCTCGACCACAACATAATCTCCAACCACTTTTACCAGCAGCTCCTCGGGACTGAAGTGTTTCACATCAACCTGCACAGTGAATCCCTTCTGATCACAGGTCACCTGCAGAGAAGTGAATTTAATTCACTGTCAGAACACAATCCATTCTAACTCTGCTACAGAGAATATTAAAGATTGAATTATTTATTTTATAGTATATGTTTTTTGTTTTTTCTAGATCTAAAATAACATTTTTTATTTACCGGTATTAAATATTTTATAGATTTTTTGTTGTTGTTGTTGTTGCTTTATATTTTCATTATTAGCACTTGTTTTTGTGCACTTGCTACTATATAATTATTTATATCATGTAATTATATTTTAAATATTTAAATAGTTCATTAATTAATATTAAGTAGGCTACTTTTGTTTGTAAATTTGTTATTTTGAAAAATTCACTGTAAAAGTTGAAATATTATGAGAACTAATAGACTTTTCGTAATTAAATTTCACAAAATAATAACAATGTTAATATTTAATTAGATTTTTTATAATTAATATATACAGTATATAGGCTACATTGTTTTAGACAGTGACAAGTTACCACAGATCATTTTTATAATAACATGTATTACTCACCTGTGCTGCTCCGGTGTGCTCAGAAACCGGGATTAGAAGTTCAGTCGGGGTCCACGAATAAGGTCCAATTTTCCCATTCCACCGGGGGAATAACGGTGGGAGAACCCTTTCCCATGGGATACCGCTCACCGGAAGAGAAGGAGGCAAGTCGAAGTCCATTCTTCTGGGATGAATGTGAAAAAAATAACCACCAAATAGACTAATACTGCTTCAGAAAATTCAGAGTGTATGACTAACTAGTTGGTTATTATGTTGAAGTCTATCCTGATACGCAACAGAAAGCAGGAAAATTGCTGCTCTCCAGGTTAGTAGGGGGTTTAAATAGCTTGAGGAAAACACCGCCCCTTTACATGAGATCTTCTAAACAAATGCCATAAATAAGTGGATTGATGGTGCTGTCAGAGATCTGAGATAGTTAATCATGGAGCACGTTGCCAAAAGTGTTATTAAAGCTGCATTTGTTGTTATGGAATGCCAGTGACAGGAGTGGGATTCAACCCCTCCTTTTATTCCCATGATGAAAGCATCCCCTTATGTAATAATTCAATGGGGAACACGATGGTCCCAATTCAAATGGTCCCTATCCATGTCACCACCTTGGCTGTTTTATATTAAGCAAAGAATGACATTCGGAAACCGAATGTGCTACTATTCAATGTCAAAGGGTCGTTATGTGTAATATGGAGTGGTGTCCAGCTATAAATAAATTGGAAAGTGCAAACTGCTCTAGTCATATTTATCCACATGACACAGCACGTGTGGACATTCAAAGCAAATTACGTAGCCTATTCTTTTTTCTTCTACGTGTGCGTGTGTGTGTGTGTGTGTGTTTGTGTGTATTATTGCTGTCAAAAGTTTAATCGCATCCAAAATAAGTTTTTGTTTACATAATATGTGTGTTTATTGTGTTTGTATTTTACTTATATTTTGAAAATATTTACATGTATATATAATTATATAATTATATTTTATATTATATAAAAATATATTTAATATATAAACATAACATATTTTGGATGTGATTAATCGCGATTAATCGTTTGACAGCACTAATATATATATATATATATATATATATATATATATATATATATATGTATATATGTGTGTGTGTGTGTGAGTGCCATCAAATGATTAATCGCAGACAAAATAAAAGTTTGTTTACATATTACATGTGTGTGCTGTGTATATTTATTATGTACAGTAGGCTATATATAAATACACGCATATGCAGTATATATTTTGAAAACATTTTCATGTATTTACATGTATATAATCACATGCATATAATTTATATTATATACAAATATATTTAATATATAAACAAAACATATTTTTCCTAAATATATATACATGCATGTGTGTATTGTAAAATATAAAAAAAATTAATCATTTGACAACACACACACACACACACACACACATATACATACATATATACATATATATACGTACATACATACATACATATATATATATATATATATATATATATATACACACATATACATACATATATACACATATACATACAAACAAACAAACTCTACAAGTTTCTGTATCAGATGGTACAGCAATAAAAGATAAATATTGATTGTGATATCGCTCACTTTATTGAACATTTTATTTGTCAAATGCTTAAAATGTCGCGATTAATCGTTTGATGATGTTTGTCTGATAATGGCTTCAAAACAATTTGGTCTCGTGGCGACAAATTCTTGACAGAAATTTCTTTAAAAGATGTAGAAAATCAAATAACAAAATCACTGCTGTAGATAAAAAAAAAAAAAAAAATTGTGTGTGAGGTTTTGACTCAAAATTATATAGTTCCTGGCATATAGGCCTATCCCTTGTGAAAACTAGTTCATCTTTGGTTTATTGTCTACTGCTTGTTGCCAGAGAAGTAATTTTTTCGCATATGCACCTGCACAAGCTGCATGGTAGGGTTTTTATTGAAATGAAACATGCAGTTACAGTGTATTTAATATTACCTTTATTAATTTAGCATGAGGCTCATGCCTGTTTCAGAGCCTGAAATTGTAGTATTTTGCAATATTGAGCAGGCACACCCCACCAGTCACTGGCATTTTCTATCTTAGTGTTAATGAGAAATGTGGTTGGCAGGCTTTAAGAAATGCATGATGCCATATCACTATTGGACTGTTTATCAAGTAACATGTTTAATGCTATTGCATAATTTGAAACCAAGACCATAAACACACCTAATTAAAAAGTCCTGAGCTAACGATGGAAATAGATTTGGGCCTGATACAGTATAGGAGATGTCTTCCAGTAAGAAGGTGGCAAAATCTACACATTTTGACATGTCTGTTCAAAGGTTTTAAATCAGGGAAATGTCCTGTCAAAGGAATGATGGGATTCATAATGACGTTTTTATATCACACCAAACACATTGTCCTACTGCTGACCTCCAACAACAGAATAGTTCACAACTCATGTCTAAAGACGTCTACTATAGCTTACAGCTCAGAAAATACAGGTACCCTCTGGCCTTTGGATTTAAATCATGACCAAAGTATTGGCAGAACTGCAAGTCATTGGGGCTGAGGATATCATGTCCTTCTGCTGTTGCCATCCGCTGGTGATAGAAGCAGAACTTTCTGCCCGTGCACTGCTATAGGCGACTAAAAACAGCACCCATGAAGATCCACGAGGAGCTTAGCGTGCGCTCAAAAGTTGGATCGAATTTCATAATAGGCGCCTGTAAGGGTTTACACATGAGACAGAGGCTTCATGCGTCGATATTACAGAGTCTGGTATGCAGCAGGTTTAAAATGATTGCAAGCTGTTGATTAGTAAGCAACAGAACAAGGGAACTCGTCAATCATGTGGATTTTTCTAGAACCCTGTTGACGTTCGATGCTTTTGTTTTCCATTCACACCAAGCTCTAAAAATGGCAAATGGTTGCATGACAAATGGACATGGATTACACTCTTAGTTTAGAAAATATACATCTGGAAAATGTATATTTTAGGTTTTTTCTTTTCGCACAGATTTCTTAGTGTGATGTACATTTTTTAAGTACAAATATTCATGTACGTGATGGACCTCATTTGCCTTCCATCACTGCTTTACTGTGTTCGTGTTGATTTTGCTTGAATGCATTTCTGATCCAGCTGAGTGGGGGTGGCAGTAAGTGTACTCGAGAGAAAGCACTCACACTTTAGTGCGTGCATTGCAAATGTTGATTTATCCAACCTCTTTTTAATTTGCATTATTATTTATATATATTCATTTAGACTCTTGTTTCTAAATCTTGTGTATAAACCATAGTAAATCAAGAGTCTATTTTACAGAAAATGGTATGTTCCAATTTGTGAGCGCAGGTAAAAAGTGCATTTAAGATGGCCGTCACTACTAGTACGGGGTGAACAGATAAAGAGCTTATGAATGAGATTGCGCTGAGAGGAGCACATACAGGTGCATCTCATTAAATTAGAATGTTGTGGAAAAGTTCATTTATTTCAGTAATTCAACTCAAAATTGTGAAACTCGTGTATTAAATAAATTCAGTGCACACAGACTGAAGTAGTTTAAGTCTTTGGTTCTTTTAATTGTGATGAATTTGGCTCACATTTAACAAAAACCCACCAATTCACTCTCAACAAATTAGAATACTTCATAAGACCAATAAAAACATCTTTAGTGAATTGTTGGCCTTCTGGAAAGTACGTTCATTAACTGTATATGTACTCAATACTTGGTAGGGGCTTCTTTTGCTTTAATTACTGCCTCAATTCGGCGTGGCATGGAGGTGATCAGTTTGTGGCACTGCTGAGGTGGTATGGAAGCCCAGGTTTCTTTGGCAGTGGCCTTCAGCTCAACTGCATTTTTCGGTCTCTTGTCTCATTTTCCTTTTGACAATACCCCATACATTCTCTGTGGGGTTCAGGTCTGGCGAGTTTGCTGGCCAGTCAAGCACACCAACACCATGGTCATTTAACCAACTTTTGGTGCTTTTGGCAGTGTGGGCAGGTGCCAAATCCTGCTGGAAAATGAAATCAGCATCTTTAAAAAGCTGGTCAGCAGAAGGAAGCATGAAGTGCTCCAAAATTTCTTGGTAAACGGGTGCAGTGACTTTGTTTTTCAAAAAACACAATGGAACAACACCAGCAGATGACATTGCACCCCAAATCATCACAGAGTGTGGAAACTTAACACTGGACTTCAAGCAACTTGGGCTATGAGCTTCTCCACCCTTCCTCCAGACTCTAGGACCTTGGTTTCCAAATGAAATACAAAACTTGCTCTCATCTGAAAAGAGGACTTTGGACCACTGGGCAACAGTCCAGTTCTTCTCCTTAGCCCAGGTAAGATGCCTCTGACGTTGTCTGTGGTTCAGGAGTGGCTTAACAAGAGGAATACGACAACTGTAGCCAAATTCCTCGACACATCTGTGTGTGGTGGCTCTTGATGCCTTGACCCCAGCCTCAGTCCATTCCTTGTGAAGTTCACCCAAATTCTTGAATCGATTTTGCTTGACAATCCTCATAACGCTGTGGTTCTCTCTCTTGGTTGTGCATCTTTTTCTTCCACACTTTTTACTTCCAATCAACTTTCTGTTAACATGCTTGGATACAGCACTCTGTGAACAGCCAGCTTCTTTGGCAATGAATGTTTGTGGCTTACCCTCCTTGTGAAGGGTGTCAGTGATTGTCTTCTGGACAACTGTCAGATCAGCAGTCTTCCCCATGATTGTGTATCCTAGTGAACCAAACTGAGAGACCATTTTGAAGACTCAGGAAACCTTTGCAGGTGTTTTGAGTTGATTAGCTGATTGGCATGTCACCATATTCTAATTTGTTGTTTTTGTTAAATGTGAGCCAAAATCATCACAATTAAAAGAACCAAAGACTTAAACTACTTCAGTCTGTGTGCATTGAATTTATGTAATACACGAGTTTCACAATTTGAGTTGAATTACTGAAATAAATGAACTTTTCCACAACATTCTAATTTATTGAGATGCACCTGTGTAAAACTCTAGCCTCAGTGAATTGGAGGGGAGTTAGTACTGTTCTTAGTACTTAGCAATAGAGTGAGGGAACTATGACGTTACTTAGACTGCTTTAATATCAATCTGTGTTTTAAGCTCTTAAACCTATTTAATTGCACGTTTTTGCACATCTGCCCTAAATAAACATCTTTTTGGACTTAGATGGAGTTATCATGTCACACCCCAGAACATAAACAAGGTAAAAATTTTGACCCTTTTTTTTTTTTTTAACTTCCAGTTATATTCCTATATGTTGCATCTACACAAATAAGTACATTAAGTAAAAACATATTTTTGCTTGTTAATGCCAAAAATCTCACTTTTCTATTATTCAAATAAATAAACATGATGATAAACATAAAAAAATCATAAATAAACATACTAAAATATATATTTTTAACAGTTAAAATGCAAAAAATCTATTTAATTCTAATTTCTATCACACCACTGGACTAAATAGACATGAAAATAATATTTAAGAGGTAAAATTCTCCCAGTTAACTTGAAAAGGCTTTTCGTTGTACTTTTTTATTTGATATTATATATAACACTTATATTTAAATAGTTAATTTTAACATGTTTGCCTGTTAATGTCAAACTTCTTCCTTTTTTATCACGCCACTTAACAAAATATTAAAAACTGTATTTAATATATTATTTAAAATATTAATATTTATTTAAATAGGTTAATTCCATGTTTCTGTATTTCACAGTTCATGATAAAGGCAATGACACTGCAGAACATTTTCTGATTTTATTTCAAATTGTGCAAAACACAATTTTATATTTATGGACAAAATATGTAGTTTTTACTGTCCATCCAAATGATTAATATATAGCAGAAAAAAAATGAATGGCCTATTTCTTTGAGAACAATAATAATAACAACATTCTTTTCAATGCATTGACAGAGGTCAGAGTTAACAATATGAATGTGTGATCTCAAATATAACATCATAAACATCTCAGCTAAAACTAAAGAAAGAAGGAACAGGAAATAAGAAGTAGTAGTAGTGCTGGAAATGAACTCCTGCTCTTTAGCATGGTGCATCCGTGTCCATATTATCTCACTCAATCAACAAACGATTTCATCAGTCCACAAAATACCACAACTCCCAGACAGATCCAGTTTTTCTTCTACACGACGACAGTGCTAAAATTAGCCAAGGAGCATCTTGTCGATGGGAGGAGAAAAATAGCGAGAATAAAAAAAAGAGGTATTGTAATGCAGAAGATGTGATCAGGCTGTGCCGAGGGGAATGGTGAAGGAGAGGTAATCTCCCACGTCACCCCACTGTGCTCTGAAATGCTGGAATATGGTGATCCACGTCGTCAGCACGGCCACCCACACTATGAGCCCCAGAGCCGACTTCTTTACATCTGTGGAGGCCAGAAGAAACAGTATACATTACATCCTACACATCACAGACTGTAACTAATATACATCAGTCATTTCACAGACAGCACAGTGAACTCTGTTAAACATACGAAGTCTACTATACCATATTTGATATGCAAATTTCAAAGTTATGAGCATGATCAAAACTTAAAAGCTGAAAAACCTGTTTTACACAGCCTGCTTCATGCCTGCTGTCGTCTGATTGATAGTTTATACTATTTTAGCAAATACAAGGCCCTTTAGTGTAATTCTAAAAATGTCCACTGTCAGCTTGTGGTCATGGATTTTTACACTTAACTTATATACTGATGGTAATATTTTAGCTTTACAGCCTACATAATTATCCATTCATTATCTCTTAGTAAAATCAATAAAAACTACAGAGCTTTGATAAAACATAAAACTAAACATTTAAATATAATCTTACAAAGACAATATATAATGACAACTTACAATTTTATTCATTTTATGCACGTAGTCTGCAATACTGTTATAAAGATTGTATTTTTATTTATTTATTTTGCTCAGTTTTGGCCTGTGAATAAAACAGGCCCTTTTTTTTTTCCTCCAAGTGTGAGCTCCATTTTCTCACTTTATTATATAATCCATAAAAGCCTGATGTATCAAAAATGACACTCAAGAAAAACCAATTTATAAACTTTTTCAGATTTGTTTTTTTTTCGATTTTGTTTAAAAGATTCATTAAAGGAACACTCCACTTTTTTTGGAAATAGGCTCATTCTCCAACTCCCCCAGAGTTAATAAGTTGAGTTTTACCGTTTTTGAATCCATTCAGCCGATCTCCGGATCTGGCGATTGCACTTTTAGCATAGCTTAGCATAGATCATTGAATCCGATTAGACCAGTAGCATCGCGTTCAAAAATGACCAAAGAGTTTCGATATTTGTCCTATTTAAAACTCGACTCTTCTGTAGTTATATCGTGTACTAAGACCGGCGGAAAATGAAAAGTTGCGATTTTCTAGGCTGATATGATTAAGAACTATACTCTCATTCCGGTGTAATAATCAAGGAACTTTGCTGCCATAACATGGCCGCAGCAGGCACAGTGATATTACGCAGCGCCTGAAAGTAGTCCCCAGCAAGGTAACTAGTTATAATATAGCTGGGGACTACTTTCAGGCGCTGCATAATATCACTGCGCCTGCTGCGCAGTGATATTATGCAAATATATATATATATATATATATATATATATATATATATTTATTAAGAAAAAATAAAATAGAAAATAAAATTCACCTGTGTAATACATCGCAAACCACCCATTGATGCCAACTTTAATCTTAGTTTCCAGATTTAAGAAATATAATTTATAGCAGAATAACAGTTCTCTTTTTGACTTAAAAGTTTAAATTATTATTTTTTTTTACATTTGCAATTATGCATTTGCTTTTATCCAAAGTTACTTGAATTACAAGTATGTAATTATGTAGTAGCAGTTCTGAAAAAGTAGCAATGCTCACCATAATGCAAAGCAATATCCACAATAAGACAACCTTACAACTTAAATATAGCATTGTATTTAATACAGCTGACTGATAAACACAAGTAACTCCATAAAGTGCTTCTTGCCCTTAAAAGTATCATGAGCCTTGCATATAAACACACTTTAGTTTACACAAACCCGGCTCACGAATTCCAGCGAGGGAACACAATCTATCGGCCTGTTTGGAGCTGCTATGTAAATATACTCCGAACATTTCTGCAAGGTAAACAGCAACGAAGCTCCCTCCAGACTTCATTATCTGAACATAGGTGTACACTGACACCGAAATAGAGTTCAGTCTGTGTAGGCAGATTCTTTTCACATTTTAAACCAGATTGTGGGAAGAGTTGGAAGGAGGAATATCACCCACAACAATGTGGTAGAACACAAGTCGTGTGAAACAGTGAGTCATCACATGTATTCGGTCACATACTCACATGATTTTATTTGGGGTTGCTCGGTGTAAGATGGTTTTAAAAACGCTTCTCTGAAAAACCACAGAACGTTCACCAACCAGAGGAAGGGGAGAAAAGCGAAGCCACCTGAGGAACAAATCAGCACATTGAAAACAACAGCACACGTACAGAAAACACATCACATCCTGTCATGATATCCCATTGTCACAACATACCCAAGTAGTATCTTCTGCAGAGGCTAAGCTTCTCCTCATTCGGAATCCGTTCAAGGTTCATAATGTTTCCTATAAAGAAAACACTTGATAAATCCATCCACAGGTAGCCAACTAAACTGATCAATATGCTGCAACATTGCTGCCATCTGCCTACATAAAACAGTACTGCCATAATACATGATTCACATGATTGCTACAAGGAAATTGGGATTATTGCAAAACATCATGCATTAAAACCGCCATCACAGCTTTGTCACATAATCATATCATCTAGGCGAGAAAAAAAATTATAACACTGCTTGGAGAACAGTGTAAATGATTAAATCATTAAGAGGAAAATCATTCTAATCTACACCTCAGTCAAAACAGCGTTACTGCACTGCGAGCGAACAATAACTGGTTGCTTATGGCAAACCGTCTGTTCTAAAACCTTACACGGATCGTTTGTTTTAATAAAGGAGGGTGGATACCTTAAAAGCCGAGCTCAGGCGAGAAAACGGAGGGTTTAACACAACAAAGGCGAGGGGGAAACAACTTTTATGGTTCCGCTTCCTGATGAAAACTATGATGTGACGTCACTCCTTGGTGGTGCATGATGGGTAATGGAGTTTTCAGGGACAGGCGTGAAGAACGTAGACTGCGTTCATCATAGGTACCTGTAGTTAACCCTTTGGTCTAATAGCGTACTGCGTGAATGTCACAAAAACCCTTTTTTTCTTAAAATAAATAAATTGATAAATACATACATTAATTATAAAATAAAATTATTTTCATTACAATTCAACACTAATTATCTTTTTTTTATATATTTAATAAATAGTATTTAAAAGCTGATTGGTACATTATTTATTTTTGCCTAATTCACATGTGCGTTATGTGCAATACTCAAAATCCATTAAAATAAATATTTTACTAAATTTAATAGAATAAATGTACATTAAAGGAAACGACTGTGATATAATACGGAGATGCAACCATGAATGCTCAGATTTATTTTTCATATTGTCTATTGAAAGGGTTTAAATCACTGAAATGTCTAAGCAAATGAATAAAATGAATTATAATGGTATTATTATGCAACACTAATTCATAATGCCTTACTGCTGACCGCTAGGACCATAAATATTTTGTTTCCACTTTTCCAGCTTTATTTGATTTAAATAATTATATATATATATATATATATATATATATATATATATATAAAGTATAAATATTGTTTAAATAAGTAAATTAATAAATAAATAAAAAGTCTTCATGCATGACACTTAAATTAAATTGTATTGTATTATATATATTTTGACATTATGTAAAATTGTAAAAAAAAATAAAAAATAAAAATAATATAATAAAAATATTATCAGCCAAAAAAAAAAAAAAAATGTCATGTTTATTCAGTCTTTGTCTTGACAATTTTGTCCAGAAGTTGTGAGTTGTGGAAGCACACTTCATTCTCAGCCTACACGTCCCATAGTGCACCGGGCGTCCACCCCCCTCCCATTCAGCGCTTTCCCTCTTCTCGCAGCCTGAGTTTCTGTCTATCGGTGTTGTTGTTGATGCGATGATGGCGGCAGCGGGATGCGGATCAGCAACCGCGGCTGCCGTTGTGGGCGCAGGCGGCGTGGGCGCGGCGCGGGGTCGCTTCCCCGGTCGGCCTTGGTCGTCGCGGAGCCGTTTGCGTTCGGAGAAGCGATGGCAGCTCGGCCGCACTGGGACAGATCTAGACGAGATCTCCTCCAACGGAGGCCCGAGGCCCACCTGCCTGGTGCTCGCGCTGAACGAGGACCAGTCTCACTTGCGCCTTCTCGGGCTTGAGGCGAGCTACAAGAGCCTGGGAGAGGCTGGATACAGCTCGAGTGGGAGTGAAGAGGTGAGTGCATGGGCCGAAGTGTCGTTTTTCACGGCAGTATTCAAATGCACCAGAGTGCGCTTAGTTTACGTGACTGTGTTTCGTAGGAAGGAGTAAGAATACAAGTAGCGCGAGCGCAGTGTCTGCCGTATAGCGTTACATTAAAACACGGAGGGGGAGGGGGGGGCAGTTACTGTAGCATTGTAGCTTACAACAGAATGAGGGTCAGAGATCATGCAGTTAGATTTTTTTTGTTTAATTCATACAGTTATAAGTTGCGTATAAACGCCACTGTATGCGTTATCTGATTCTTTTTGGATATGCATATTGTTTTTGTTTGTATGCATGCACCAGTTGCAACACCCAGTTTGCTGGACTTGATTCTTGTGACAGATTGCTGATAAGAGCATTCAGTGCTGGGTCACCTGCAGTGAAGTACAATGATATTAGTTTGATGCTTAGAGAGAATAGGCTTGAGACAATGAATATGTACACAGAGACTTTATCAGTGCAAAGCTGACACTAACTTTTACTGTTATTTTGGTTTTATTCTAACATGTCAGCCTAAATCCAGTGAATTTATTTAGTTATTTTCATGGTGATGCATATTAGCCTGTCCCTTGTCAGTGTTTCTAAATTCCCTTGTGTTTTAGCAACAAATGGTGTAAATGCATATTTTTATTGCAAAAATATGTGGAAATAAAAGTCATGCATGTTTTATTTTGTCTCTCTCTGTATATACATATTTAGATTTTAGTAAGCGTAATATTTTATTAAAATACTTTTCAGATTATTCATAAGTCTAGTTACCTTCATAACCATCATTAACTGCTTTGAGGTTCTATAAATATTCATAAATATGTAGTTGTCAAACCTGTTACATTTATAAAGGCATAGCTAGCTACTATATAATATCAACACATTTTTAGCCAATTAAATGGTGAGATTTTAGTGCAAGATTTTTAAAAATTTTAGAAGTTAACGTGAACCAGATAGTGTGGTAACTGTTTTAGTTTATTGATTAAATTGGAATGACATATTTGATGTAGATTGGTGTCTATGCTGGTCAGTGTTATGTACAGCATTGCCTGGAAATAATTTGAGAATTCCACAACATTTAAAGTCATGGAAATGTGTGGTTTTAGAGTTTCGTTTGTTTTTCATTTGCTTCATAAGTGTTCTGTATAAAGCAATTATTAAAATTCTCTAATCAGAAACCTCAAACAATCAAAAAAATGTCACGTGAATTCATTGGTCAAAAGGCGTGGAAACTCTATATGTCTTTGCTTTCACGCTGTTGCACTTGTTTCTCCTGTATCACTGGCATGGAAATGTGCTATGGTTACTTTGTGTTGTGTTCTCGGAGCAGAAACATGCAACTGAAAATGAAAAAAAAAAAAAAAAAATTAATGATCAAGGTCAAAGTTTTGTGGACTTTGAAGGCTTGAAGACATGCTCTGTCGCTTGTATCATATAAAAATAGATACGGGGCCATCGTCTGTGTATTAGCTTCTATGAAGTTTACAGTTTCGGTTAACAACTTCTGTAAACTCGATTTGCGCGGCCTTTACAAGTTTACAGGTTCAAGCTCTACCAACATGCTGTCTGTTGTGTATAGGACGTTATATCGACCAGTGTTTGATTTGTGTTGTAGAACTTATATAATTTTTAATATTTTAGAACATTGTTAAAATAACAGATAATGTATTAGTGAACTATACTTTACCTGAGGGCTTTTTCATAATGCTAAATAATTAATCAGTTATTTCAGGTTCACTAGGGTGGTTAACAGCAGAGTTGTTCCAGTTGCGTTGTTTCACACAACCGAATAGATGAGTTGTTTCAGTTCATTTATTTCTTTGTCTTTGAGCATGAACAGTGTTCTGTGAAGTGCGGAACAAGAATAAGGGAGTTATGTTTTCTACAATTCAGTGTTTTACCACCTGTAAGGCCTAATTTAGCCTACATCCAAAATCCTTGTCAATACAGAAATGGCATTACTTTGTTCTTTAGTATATTCAGCATGTTGTTAACAAGATGAATCTCGAACAAGAAGTTCATCTACTCTGCAGCCCAACTTTTATGAATGATAACAACAAATGTACAGTGGTCTCTTAAAACACGTGCTGCCTGTTTTTAAAGGTTCAGCAACATTTTTGAAAAATATGCAAATTCATTCATTTGAATTTTCCTTTTATGTTAACAGTTTATGTAAAATTCAAAGGTTTTGAGTCTGCAAGCTTGTTTTAATGTTTTTGAGAGAAGTCTCTTTGGTCACCAAACTGCATTTCTGTTTATTGAGGCAATTTCAGTCTTATGTATTGCAGCGCTTTGAGTGTGACAGAGTTCTATAAATAAAATGTATTATAGATATCACTATTATTTATTTGATAAAAAATACAACAAATACAGTAATATTGAAAAATTTTATTAAATTTGAAAATAACTGATTCTATTGTAATATATTTTATTTCTGTGATGCAAAGCTGAATTTTCAGCATCATTACTCCAGTCTTTAGTGTCATATGATACTTCAGAAATCATTCCAATATACTGGTTTGCTGCACACGGAACATTTATTCTTATTATTATCAGTGTTGAAAACAGTTGTGCTGCTTATTATTTTAATATGAAGCATTAATATAAGCATTAAAGTTAATATAAAATTAATCTTTTTTAAAGGATTCTTAAAGAAATTGAAGTTTATAAGAGCAGTGTTTATTTGAAATGGATATGTCTGTACTGTCACTTTTAATTAATTTATCGTGTCCTTACTGAATAAAAACATTAAAAGTATTGGAGAAAAAAACAAAAAACTATTTTACTGATCTCAGAACTTTTGACCTGTGGTTTATGTAATGTGTACTATTTTACAGCATGTAATGATATGAACTGTTATACTTTATCGAGCATGAAGGCAACAAACAAAATGTGCGCTTGAAACATGTTACATTTAAAAGTGTTAAAGCTTGCTTCTGTTTTTCACTTTCAGGGAGCTGAATTCAAAGGCTTTGAAGTTCAAGATGAAAATAGCAGTGCCCCGGTTCGTGCTGGACGAAATGCATGTAAACGTAAGTGTGTCTTCAGATGCAAATTATCCTGATAATCTTTAAAAGTCTGTTGTTTCATTGTTTGTATGGATTTTTGTCTTAAATTCATTCCATACAATTTAAAAAAATACCACAATCTTGTACAACAGGGCATCATTTCAAGCACTCCAAAATAAAGAGTGTTGGCGTAGTTAGTCTAAAAGATAGCCTACTTATTATTTCAATCTCTGCTTGATAGTCACTGTAGCCTGTGGTGTAAATATTTGAATCACTTGATTATATTTAACCACAGTGGAATAAATATAATTGAATTGTAATTGAACTCGTTCTGTTTCAGGCAATCGTGTTTCAGCAAAGTCGTCAAAGAGGATACGTCAAAGGCGGTCTCTTCCAGTGTCCCCTTTAGTAGAAAGCACAGGTGCACAAGATTCTCAAAATGATTCAGGTTCTGTTCAGCAAATTCACAGTCAAGAGTCTCTAAAGGACACATCTGTAGATGATGGGGGTGGTGGTGGTGATGCTGATGGAGGTTTGGAGAAGCGCACCAGGAGAAAAAGAGGGTTGACAAAACAGGAGACCCAGTCGACTCCAAGAATCACAATCAAGTTGGTGGCTAAAAAGAAAGTGGTTACAGTTCCATCAGTGCAACGTAAATCTGGTAAAAAACAGAAGGAAATCAAATCTGAAGTTACCGAGAGTCAGTTAGCCCAAATCTCAAGTGCTCATGTGAAATTAAAGACAAATGTACCAGCCAGTGAATGCAGTGCTGGTGAGGCAAAGGAGGAGGTTGTTACTAGAAGGCGAGGAAGATCTGCTGACAAGAAATCAGAATCCACTCCACAAACAAATCCTGAAAAAGAGGCCAATGACCAAAAACTAAAGCTGAGGAAATCAACTCGAAGGTCTCAAAATCCACTGCCCAGTGAAAGTATAGAGCCAAAACCTGATGAAAAGTCAGCACAAGAAGCATCAGAGGTGAATAAGCTTGTGATTAGGAGACAACGTAGAAGGTCCTCAAATGTTCCACAGGAATCCGGTGACCAGAGTTTAGCAGAGTCGCTGTTGGTGGTCTCCACAATTGATGAAACCAGGCCACCTTCAAAGAAGAAAAAAGATAAAAAGAAAAAGAAGAAGAAAAATCGCAAAGAATCCGAAAGGAAAAAGGAGCCTCATTCACCATCAGCAAAAGATCTTGGCCCTTCATCTGATGATCCTCAAAAGCTCGCTTTCGACAATGATTTTGTCGGAATTCCAGGTCTGAGACTAACCAGGATACGAAACCCCAAAGCCAGGTCTCGCAAGAAACGCTGCAAGTTTGTGTGGACTCTCACACTGGTGAAAAGCAAAAGCAAAGATTCCCAAGTTCAAGAGAATCTCAGTAAAACCCAAGAAAGTAAAAGCAATGATTCCCAAGTCCAAGATGACCTCAGCAAAACACAAGAAATCAAAAGCCAAGATTCTCAAGACCAGGAGAGTCTAAGCAAAGCAGATGAAAGCCCCAGCACAGAGGCAGAACTTCCTGCTAAATGTGATGAGGAAGTAGATGTTTCTACAGAACCAGAATCCACATCCGCTCCTTCCGACATTTTGGAAACCGGTTCTTCACAGGAGTCAAAAAATGTAGAGAACACTGCCAGTACCGTAATTCCCGAAAGCCCAGAGAACCCCGTGGCCATTGAGAAGGTTGAGGAGACCCCAGAAAAGGAAAACAAGGAGGTTCTTGAAAGGTCAGAAATTGCAACAGAAGCACATCCAGAAGAGGCCACTCAGACAGACCCAGAAGATCCGATCAGTAAGGATACCGTTCCACCACTTCAAATCAAAGTTGTCTCTTCACCAGGTAAAAACAACAGTCTAAAGCAGTCCTTTTTAATTCAGCAAGTCACAACTTCACCTGAAATAAAAGAACCCGCAAAAGTCGAAGACCGTCAGCATTCAGAGAAGAGTGAGAATGTGTTGGAAATGACTGCTACCACTCCAGCCCCTAAAGTGAGGAAAAGACTACGTCAAAACACTGCTCGGAAGAAGCGTGCAAAACATAAACACTGGACAATTTACAGGCGAAAGTGTAAATTGAATGCATCTCAAGAAAACCCTGCTTCTGAAATTGCAACTGAAACCGAATCTCAGGTGGAGGAATCACCAGTATCACCAACAGCAGTGCCAGCGCCTGTAGAATCCAAACCAAAAAGGCATTCTAGTAAAGTTGCGCATAAAAAAGGTAAAAGGTCCGTTCCACCAACTACAGAACCATTACCTGAAGCAGCCGAAACTCAGGTCATTGAACAGACTGTTGAATCACCTCCAACCAAACCATTTCTTGAGACAGAACCCCAGCCGGAGATAAAACTTGAGACACCATCAATCGAAACTGAAGAGGTTCTAGTGTTAGAGCCTTCCATAAAGGATCAGCCACAGGTACCGCGTCCTTCACGCAGACGATTAAAACAAGTCAAACGAAGACGAAAGTCTCTGATTGGACGGCGGATTAAAAATTCTAAATTGCTAAAGAAGGAGTTGGTTGAGCTTAGTGAAGAACGTCCACTGATGACGGGCTCTGAAATAGAAGAGCCTAAACTAGTTGGTATATTCTCAACAAAGTACAAGAGGAAACGAATTTCGAGTCTTCAGTCATTAGAGGGTAGACGGAAAAAGGCCAGGCTCTTATCAAAGCAACTGGAGAACACCAATGGAGATCAACTTTCCGATCAGGCAGAAAAGGATTCTATGATTGGGAAAACAGATGGAGAACAAGACATCCAACACAGCAAAACAAAATTCATGAAAACCATCAGACATTTCATAATGCCAGTCGTGAGTGCCCGATCCTCTCGGGTTATCAAAACGCCAAAGAGGTTCATGGATGATCTTGGTATGTCAGACCTTCCTCGCAAGAACTCCCAAAAGAAGCTTGGTCTACAACCAAAATCAAAGAAACGTGATTCTAGTGAAAAAGGTGAACCTGGGTCCCTTCAGTCTCAGGATGAAGATACTGTTTTGAGTGAAGCTGATCTTGATTTGTCTTCCACTTGGGAATCAAAACCTAAATCACCCGACGACGCTGAGATCTTCAGTGAGGAGAAGCAGCCTGGGAAACGACGATCGCTACTCAGAGATCCCAGTTTCAAATGGGGAGTGCTGGAGCCTGCCACAGACGACGTGTATACCTTCGATGAAGATCTTGACAAGGAGTTGGAGACCTTGCTATCTGCCAAAGATTTTACAGTGGATCCGTTTCTTGATTCCGTCCAAAAGAAGAAGAAATCCACAAAATTCAAAGCGCAATCATCAAAATTTAGGTTATACAAAAAGCTTAAACTCAAACAGAGTCTCGCAAGGCGTAAAAAGACCCCAAAGGACAAAATGGGTAAAGTTGTATCATCCCCTGCCAAGACAGAGAAGAAGGAGTTGGAAGAAGGGGCCAGTCTAATAAAGTCTCTCAGAGACATGAAGAAAGAAAAAGCAAAACTCAAGATTGAGGATCTCAACACCCCTGGGGTTGTTCGCAAAGTCTCCATCTGTGTACGAGCTCTGAGTGCCAAGTTGCTGGCGCAACACCAGGCAAAAGACATCCAAGAGGATGACCTGCCAGATGAGTTCTCCATTCACACAGACATCTCACTTCCCAATAAATGCAAAGGTAGGTTAAGATTTTATTTATCTAAACATTTAATTATAAATGAACACTAACTGCTTTATACTCAAAGTTGATTTTCATTTTTCTAAAATTGTCCTGTTAGTAAACACAGTTAATCTAATGCTGGTTAAATGTTTTCTTCAACTGTATTTTATTGCAAATGCCATTTCTCTTTGACTTCAAGGTTTGTCAAGTACTTCTTACCTTTGACAGTCTGTTGGTCTTAAAGTTCAGCGATGCTTCTTTTCTTTCTCAGACTTTGATGAGATGCATCTCAAAGAATCAGAAGCACCGATTTCTGAGGACACTCAGAAAACTGCCGTTGACGTTGAGGAGAAAACCGCCACCCAGCGCCCTCGCCTTTCAGGAGCCAACAAGCGCATGTTCAACCTGCTCAAGAAAGCCAAGGTTCAGCTCATCAAAATAGACCAGCAGAAACAGCTGAAATCATCTGGGGTGAGTCTATTCAAACTAACTGTTTTTCCAAATACTATGGGTCCATTGGGTAAAGTGGACATGGGTGTCCTTTGTATTATTAGCCTACTTTTATTGAGCAAGAATGCATTAAATTGATCAAAAGTGACACTAAAGACATTTATGAATGTTTCAATTTCAAATAAACGCTGTTCATCAAAGAATCCAGAAAAAATGTATCAGGGTTTCCATAGATATGTTAAACATCACAACTGTTAGACATGTTTCCTGACAGCAAATCAGCATGTTAGAATGATTTCTCAAGGATCATGTGACACTGAAAACTGGAGTAATGTTGCTGAAACCTCAGCTTTTCCATCACAGAGACAATTACATTTCAAAATATATTGAAGTAGAACACATGTAATTCAAATTGCAGTAATATTATACAATCTTTTTTTTTTCTCTGTACTCAATTAAATAAATGCAGCATTGGTGAGCAATTCTTACAGATGTCATAGACACCTTTATAAAAATAAACTTGACAACTTTTGAACAAAAGTGTTCGCATCAAGAAATTCTTACCCAGTCATTAGATGCTTGTTGGACATATTTATAATTGAAGTGCTATTAATATTATTTGAATCTGCTTTCTCTTTTTGTTTTTGGCAGCTCTTGCCAGAGGGTAGAATCACTGCAACAAAGAGACAGAGACGAAAACCAAAAGAGCGGCTTGAAAATGCCTGTCCCAACAAGACTGAAGCTTCTCCAGAGCCGGTAGTGTTGTTGTTTTTTTTTTATAAAAAAAAACAAACAAGTAAAACAAGAACACAGAATTGGACAGTAATATTAAATGATTCTAATGGAACCAAATAAGAATCTTTTAGCAATGCTGTACATGTTCTTTAAAGGGGTAATCGGATGCTAAAATCACTTTTACATGTTGTTTGAACAAAAATGTGTGTACACATCTAGCCTATCCACCTTATTTTTCCCGTTAGAGCGGGCGAGACCATTTGTAAATGTAATGTGTCTGGCTTCCGGTGTCATCCGCTTCCAGCTATTTTTAGCTGTACAAAAGCGCTCATTTTGCTGCTTGATATTGCAAATTGGTGAGTCTTACCATATTATTTTAATGTATTATATTAGTTATGAACACACTGGTTTGTAGTGCAAGCAGTTTTACCGTTTACTGCACTTTGTTATTCTTCTCATTATTTCTCTACGGCGGCATATGAACCGGAAGTCTCGCACATTCACAGAAAACGGCTTACTTCCACGTTGAAGAATAAGGTGGATAATGATAAAAATCCACCCAGTGGTTTTTATTTAATCCCTAAAAATAATATCCCCTTTTTCAAATCAGGCCATTTTCAGATTCTTGTCTGTGTTACGTCACACAGACGAAGGCCGCTCCCACAATAGTTGATTGGCACTAGCGTCTTACCTTAGACCCGCCCTGAGTGAGCTGTAACAGTCCGACCACCATTGTTTCACCACCGGAGCAGATGTAGACAAGAATGGCTCCATAGCAATTGAGGTGTTTTGTTGTTGGATGTAATAATGAACATAGCAGTCGTCATTTACTCCTGACATCTGAGTCGCTGAAGATGCAGTGGATTACTTTTGTTTGTAAAGGGAATGCATCTCCGATCTACCTAAATACGTCTATGTTTGTGCAAATCATTCGTGATCCAGCTTGACTTACAGCAGAAGCGAGTATAAGAATCTTTGCAATCACTGTTCCTAATAACGTGCTAGTTAGCAAGTTTCACAGCTAAATGCGGCTAAAACAAACAGTCTCTCAGAGCACAGTTCGTCACCCCACAGAAGAGAAGGGGCGGGGTCAGCAGAGCTCATTAGCATTTAAAGCAACATGCAAAAAATGGGTTTCTGCAGAGCTGATTTTGACATGGTAAAAATCAGAAATTTTTACCAAAGTATGTTATAGACATTTCATTAAGGGTACTTTCACACTTGGTTCGATTGCCTGGTCCGAACCGAGTTTGATTGCTCCCAGCTGGACTGCGTTCATATTATTTTATTTGGGTCCGAACCGCGGTTCGGTTGCATCAAGCCAGCAGCTGTTTACCCCGTTGCTTAGTAACGACAGCACTGAAGGCGGCAGCAAAATGCATAGTTGCTCTCTTCATTTTTATATATTTATATTTTTGAACCATTGGTTTTGTTTCCAAAGCTTCAGTACATTAAAGGCACTAATGTCTGTCTCACGAATGTACTACAAATGCTCTAAAGAACACTGAAGGCAAACGGAAATGAGGCATACAGTTCTCTGCATGTAGCGTGACAGTCACACTCGTCAGGAAAGTGAGTGAAACACATGCAAACACACATTTTTATCAAATAATATGTCATTAATAGTGGTTCACTTTGGCGATTTGCTACGACAGCAGCAAACCGTACCCCAGACCACCCTTTTAAGCAGACTCAGGTACAGTTCGCGGGTGCGCACCCGAGTTTGGAAGACCGCGTTCACGTCATCCAAACGAACCGAACTCTGACGTCATTCAAATCTGGGTGCGCACCAAAAGTGCAAGTGTGAAAGCACCCTAAGACCGTAAAGATTACAATCATATCAACTTGTGGTAAATGGGCGTCCGATGACCCCTTTAAAGATTTGACTAGGTCATTAGGTGACTTGTGCCAGTCAAAGTAGTATGATAGGAGAAGAGAATTTGTTTAGTGCTGTTGTTTTAATCCCCCAATTTACAATTCCCTCCATAAGGAACCTGCCAGAGGAGGGCCTCGCATTAAGCACGTATGCAGAGCTGCAGCTGTGGTTTTGGGTCAGCCTCGTGCTATGGTCCCTGACGACATCCCTCGACTCAGTGCACTACCCCTACATGAGAGATCAGATATATCCCCTTCACCTGCAGAAAAAGGTACCAGAACTTATTCCTCAAACTGCAAAGATTACCAATAAACCTAAGAAAGGATCTGATAATAGACCTAAAGCCAATAGTGTCTGATACCTTTAGTTATAAAGGTATAAAGCCTGTGTTTTGACGTTTTCTGTCACTTTTGCAGGAGTCGAGTCTCACTCTGACCCAGAAAGCCCTGTGTTACAAGAACACAGGACACCCAAGTTTCGCCGCGGTAGAGCTCATTTGTTTGGTAACCGGTCCCGGCGGTGTGGGGAGTGTAAAGGTTGTCTGCATGAGGAGGACTGTGGCAGGTGCATAAACTGCTTGGACAAACCCAAGTTTGGTGGCCCAAACACAAAACGGCAGTGCTGCGTGTAAGTATGCTAGTTTTTTTGTATGCTGGTACTTTACTGCTATGACTGCTTAATACTCAGTTTATAGTTTAGTCCTGTAGTTACTGGGAGTAACCACCTTTTTCTCACTTCACATTTTACATTAGAGTGGTAATCTTTAATTTTTATTAAACAAATTAATGAATTATTCATAAAATATTACAGTTAATAAAGAAAAATTAGCTACTTTGCTCAACAACCAGTGCTATTTATGAACTACTAATAACTATTATATTACTATTTATAAACAATTAATATTTTGAAATGGCTTATTTTTTTAAATTTTAGTTAGCTTTTTTGTGCTTTTGAAATTGTTTTTTTTGTTTTTGTTTTTTTAATATTTCTTTTTAGATTAAACTTATTTCAGTTTTAGAAATTTTGTTATATAAACATACTTATTTCTAAGGTATTTGGTTGCCAAGGCAACATTTCTAGTAGTTTGTTACCCATGTCAATAAAGTACATGTTTTTTCTTTTTTTTATATATCTGTCCCTGAAAAGTTAAATTCAATGTTGTGCAACAGTTTTCTTGCTTTTGTCAGATTCAAGGCCCTCATATTTTTCAAACAGATCAGTGCGGTCCTGTTAAATTTAAATAGCTTTTTTTCATTCTTTCTTTTTTAAAAGATACAAGAGATGTGATCAGGTTGAGGAAAGGAAGGCCTTGAGGCTAAGTGGCAAGCTTCAAAAGGGTAAGAACATGTTTTAGAGTGAATGCTGCACTGTTTATTCTCTGTGCATCTGCCATAAGCTATTTCACCATTTTCAGGGCACATGAAAAAGAGACGCTCGTCAATAAGTGCAGGTCACTCGAGTAATGAGGAAGGTGAGGGCGGCGATGGAATTGGCCGAACATTTCCAGCCTCTCTGGGTGACAGTCCATCTGTGCGGAAACAGCCACGCCGACACGTTAAACCACGTTCCTACTGCGACCTGTTGGATTACGACTCTGACTTTGACTGGATAGGAGGATCAAATTCCACCTCCCCAGCCCGCAGAAGAACTCCTGGCCTTCGCAACTCAGGTTAGGCCATAGTATGAAGCTTATTTCCACCAGAGAATAAAAAAAAGTTGCAATTTTGAGTTCTGTCACAATTCAGACTTTTTCTGAGAAACAAGCTTGTAACAAATCAGATTTTTTCATCACGCAATTCTAATCTTTTTCTCAGAATTCCGAGTTTATATCTCATAATTCAAACATTTTCTCATGATTGAGTAGGACTGGGCAAAAAACCCCAGATTTTTCGATTAATCGTTTTTTTTTAAAATAACGTCTATTCGATATCGATTCTCAAAAGCCGCGAATCGATCTTTTCCGGTGTTTATTTCAGCAAACATTTAACGCAAGATCTGATTAATGTGAATCTTATCATTAATCTTCACTAGATGTCACCCTCTTAGGGTGCTTTCCCACTTGGTTCGAATGCCCCCCCCCGGACTCCGTTCATATTATTTTATTTGGGTCTGAACCACGGTTCGTTTGCGTCAAGTCAGCAGCTGTTTACCCTGTTGCCTAGTAACGGCGGCGCAGGAGAAGACGGCAAAATGCATAATATTGCTTTCTACATTTTATATATTTACGTATTTGAACTGTTCGTTTTGTTTACAAAGCTTCAGTGCATAATGGCACTTACGTCTGTCAGACTAAGTGGTGCGGTTCACGGGTGCGCACCCGAGGTTGGAAGACAGTGTTCACATCATCCAAACGAACCAAACTCTGACGTCAATCGAACCCGGGTGCACACCAAAAGTACAAGTGTGAAAGCAACCTTATTTAACTTGTTACAGAAAGCCTGTCATTCATTCAGTGCTTATGGCGGAGATACCATTGCCAAGAACCAAGAACAAAGCAATATGTGTGATATGCAATTCTCAGGTGAAATGCTATAGTAATACTACAAATCTGTAGAAGCATTTGATATCACGCATAAAGTGCCATAATTTCCACAATGAATGAATGGCGGATGGTGCGACGCATTGTTTTGTTTACTACACACATATTAAATCACGGACGATGCTCGCGGTGTTTACAGCTTCTGCTGTCTCACTATATGATGATATGAACACACAAATATCATCTTTAATGTGAAGAAACGGTGTAAGAAATATATTACTATTGTGCAGTCTTAAGACTCAATGTAAAAACAATGTTTCTACTACTACTACTACTACTACTACTACTTTTGAATTTTAACAGTAAACCTCTGTTGGGCAGCACTTTGTTTGCCAAAAAATAAAAGGATTTCATTTTAATTTGATTAGGATCAATTAAATTAATGTTTTATGCCTTCATCTGATTACCAGAAAAATTAAGAAAAACATTTTATAGGGCTCTATTATTGTTTTTAATAAAGGATCCTATACCAAAAAAATAGAATAGGTTTAAGAATTAAGAAAAATGTCAGAATTGTGAGGGGGGAAATTTTTTTAAAAATTCCTTGACAGCAGTTATTCCTTGGTACAGCTCTTTTTTCATCTTGCACATCTAAACTTTTATAGTTTATATCTCACAATTATGAGTTTATATTTTGCAATCAGAATTGCAAGGAGAAAAGTCAGAATTGCTTTTTGTTATATATATTTTTTATTTTATGGCAGAAACAAGCTACCATACCACAGTGATTGGAAACGTAGAACTGGTTTTATTCAAAACTGGCTCAGTTTAAAAAAAACGAATAAAAAATTTAATACACTCATTGCCAAAAACATCGGCACCCTTGGTAAATATGATCAAAGAAGGCTGTGAAAATTAATCTGTATTGTTGATCCTTTTGATCTTTTATTTAAAAAATTCACAAAAATCTAACCTTTCATTGGATAATAAGAATTTAAAATGGGTGGAAATATCATTATGAAATAAATGTTTTTCTCAAATACACATTGGTCACAATTAGTGGCACCCCTAGAAATTCTTATGAGTAAAATATCTCTGTTGTATATTCCCATACATATTCACAATTTTGAGCACTACAGGGTGATTATGAACATGAAATTATCCAGCCGTGGCTTCCTGTTTCACAGAAATATAAATAGGAGGGAAAACGAAGGCCAAATTCCCTTAATCATCCATCACAATGAGAAAAACCAAAGAATATATTTCTGATGTGCAGCAAAAGATAACTGAGCTTCACAAATTGGTGAAGTGGCTTTAAGAAAAGTGCTAGAGCAGTGAAAATTCCCATTTCCACCATCAGGACAATAATTAAGAATTTCCAATCAAAATAAAATGTTACAAAACTCCCTGGAAGAGGACGTGTGTCTATAACGTCCTAATGCACGGTGAGAAGAAGAGTTTGAGTGGCTAAAGACTCTCCAAGGACCACAGCTGGAGAACTGCTGAAAATAGTTGAGTCTCGGGGTCAGAAAACCTTAAAAAAAATAGTCAAACAGCGCCTACATCACCACATGTTGTTTGGGAGGGTTTCAAGAAAAATTCTCCTCGTTTATCCAGAAATAAACTCCAGCATATTCAGTCATCAGACACGACTGGAACTTCAAATGGGACTGACTTCTATGCAGTGGCGGATCTAGGATTTTTTAGAAGCAGGGGCCACAATGGGGCCACCATTTACAGAGAAGGGGCCAAGTTTACTGTTCAAGTCTTTGGAAACTTTAACAATAACAGCTTAAATATTTCCGTGTGTGTATATAAATAGATAGATAGATAGATAGATAGATAGATAGATAGATAGGTACACCTCTGTTCATCAATGTGCACTGGCTACCAATAGCTGCTCGCATAAAATTCAAGTCAGTAATGTTTGCCTACAAAACCACCACTGGCTCTGCACCCCTTTACATAAAATTCAGTGCTTCAGACTTATGTGCCCTCTAGAAGCTTATGTTCTGCAAGTGAACGTTGCTTTATTGTGCCATCCCAAAGAGGCACAAAATCACTTTCACAGACTT
The DNA here is from genome assembly GCA_036784905.1 of Acrossocheilus fasciatus. Classification (NCBI taxonomy): domain Eukaryota; kingdom Metazoa; phylum Chordata; class Actinopteri; order Cypriniformes; family Cyprinidae; genus Acrossocheilus; species Acrossocheilus fasciatus. Next base: position 23,727,346 of record CM071952.1, on the reverse strand, counting down.
TTTCATGAACTGTTCCCTCCTGGTGGAATGACTTGCCAAACTCAATCCGAGCAGCTGAGTCCTTCAATCTTCAAGAAACGGCTAAAAACTCATCTCTCCCATCTTTATTTGACCCTCTAACTCTAGCACTCTCTATTCTAATTCTATTTTATTTATCTGTCTTATTTTTATTTAAAACCACACACTTTCTTTGCACACTTTCACACTAGATTTCTTTTCAAAGACTTTTTTTGTAGTGCATTTATTAACCTATATAGTGAGTGATGACGGTTGGTTTAAAATGGTTTACGAGCATAGCTAGCAAAGAAAGAAAGACAAATAAAATAAAATAAAACAAAATAAACAACACAAAGAAACAGCTTTGTTCCAAAACCTATTAAGTTGCCTACCTACTAGACAGCATAGACACCCTTACCAACAGATTTGCTGAAATTCCATAAAACGTCTATGAGTCTGAGTCTGTGCCCTCTGGCTTCGAGTGTGAATTACACTATACATTACAGCAATAATTGAATTCAGTTTTAATGATAATTAAAATGTAAAACAGTAAAAGTAACTGTCAAAATTTCATCGTGAAACCGGTAATAGTTTCATTCCTTATTGCAGTTACTGAGAATCATATCATGCTTCCACACATACTAATATTATGCACTTTCCACACTATTCCACTATTTTCAGCCAAACAGTTTTAGCACACCAGGTCTATGTGACGTGAGGATCTTTCTTATTTTCATTTTAAACAAAATGCTACAGTTTTTCTACATGTCAGTGATGATTCTGAAAGAAAGCGCGCTTGGAACCTAATGTAACGAACGCAACTTCCACCCGAGAAACTGCACACTTTTATTGTAGAAAAAAAGTTCAACAGCAATAAGTTAAATAGCACAAATTGTATTATCCATTTGAACTGTGCACATTCGTTTTAGACACTTACTGCAGCCTACGTTATGCTCTTGCGCCGTCTATGCAATAAATGCACATCCTTGAATGAGCAGTGTTTTGTAACATCTGGTGATGTCAATAATGCAGGGCTATACATGTCATATATATATATATATATATATATATATATATATATATATATATATATATATATATATATATATATATATATATATATATATATATATATATATATACACAGTGTATATACATACAGTATATATATATATATATATATATATATATATATATATATATATATATATATATATATATATATATATATATATATATATATATATATATACAGTGTATATATATATACAGTATATATATGTACATATATATATATAAATGCCTCATTCATTCATACATACACATGCACATTCATATTTACAATTAAAGCTTGTTAAGATGCGGTGCACAGGTTGATTTTCAAACGACTTAACGCTAACGTAAATCAGCGATGAGTGACAGGACAGGGGCACTTCAGGGGCCAATCAGATTTCAGCGGGGGCCGGCTAGATCCGCCCCTGCTTCTATGGTCAGATGAGACTAAAAAATGAGCTTTTTAGCAGCAAACACTCAAGATGGGTTTGGTGAACACGGGGATAAAAAGTACCCCATGTGTACATATACTGCTGTATTTTTGATGTTGTGGACCTATATTTCTGCTGGAGGTCCTGGACATCTTGTTTAGACACATGGCATCATGGATTCTATCAATTACCAACAGATAAAAAATCAATAAGTGACTGACTAGAAATAGAAAATCTTAATGGGCCATGTTTGGATCTTCCAACCGTACAATAATCCAAACGCAAACCTCAAAAACAACACAAAAATGCGACATTGAGCACAAAACCAAGCTTCTGCTGGCCATTCCAGTCCTCTGACCTGAACCCTGTAGAAAATGAGTGCTGAACTGAAGAGAAGAAGCACCAACCTGGAGCTGTGAATCTAAAGGGTCTGGAGTGATTCTGGATGAAGGAATGGTCTCTGATCTCTTGTCAGGTGTCTCTAACCTCATCAGGCATTAGAGGAGAAAATGTAGAGCTGTTAAACTGACAAATGGAGGTTTTAAAAAGTATTGAATAAAAGGGTGCCGTTAATTGTGGCCAATGCGTGTTAGAGAAAAACATTTATTTCATAATGATATTTCCCTCAATTTTAAATTCTTATTATCCAATGAAAGGTTCGATTTTTTTTTTTTTTTTTTTTTTTTTGTGAATTTTTTTAATAAAACATCAAAAGGATCAACAATACAGATTCATTTTCACAGCCTTATTTGGTCATATTTACCAAGGGTGCCGATATTTTTGGCAATGAGTGTACAATTGAAACCAGAGTCTTGTTTGTTTCACAAGTAATTTACATGAATCATTGCTTTCAAAGTCACAATTCGGTTTGCACCACAGATTTTCTGTCTTTTGACGACTTCGTCGGTGATGCCTTTGACGAGGGAGTGCGGCATCGCAGACCTAGCTTCCACAAGGTTCCACCCATCAAACGGAAAGTTGAGAAGGTATTATGATTGTTGATATCTGTTGACTCTCTCCAAACTGTCCTCATTCAGCCGAAACGTCATTGAAGCAGCGAAAGCAACTTCCATTGTTCCTTTGTTTGCAGAGCCCTCAGGAACAGACGCCACCCAGCGTCCTTGCAGCCCTCGCCAATGGTTTTGCAGAGAGAGAACAGGAGCCCGCAGAACCCACACACAAGATCCGTGTTGATTTTAAGGTAAATGTCTATATTGATTTACAAAACTGAGCATGAAAGTCAAGTGGCTCTCCAAAGATGTCTTCATGTTGAGGGACTGGCTGGTATTTTATTTGATGCAGTGGTTTGCCACATGATGGCAGCACCTGATTCTGTTATAGAAAGATCAGGGTTACCCAGTAAAATACTCTTGATGCATTAAGATATTTTTAATGTTTTTGAAAGAAGTCTCTTATGCTTGCCAGGATTGCATTTATTTGATCAATAATAGAGTAAAATATTGTGAAATATTATAATTTAAAATCACTGTTTTTTATTTTAATACGTTTTAAAATGTAATTTATTCCTGTGATGCAAAGCTGAATTTTTAGCAGCCATTACTCCAGTCTTCAGTGTCACATGATCCTTCAGAAATCATTCTAATATGCAGATTTGCTGCTTAAGAAACATTTCTTATTATAATTAGTGTTGAAAATAGTTGCTATCAAAACTACTCAATATTTTGTGAAAATCATGATAACTTTTTTCAGTATTCTGATGAATAGAAAAGCACAGCATTTATTTGAAATCTTAATGTTTTGTAACATGTCTTTAATGTCACTTTAAATCAATTTAATGCATCCTTGCTGAATAAAAGTATTAATTTGTAAAAAAAATAAAAAAATAAATTTAAAAAATCATCTTTTTTTAGTAGGTTGTCTGATCTCTGTACACAGGAGTTAACATGCACAAATTTACTTGCATTTCTTTAGATATCTACATATAATGCATATTAATCTTGTATGTGCAATGTATTTATTTAAAAAAAAAAAAAAATCATAACACGTTTACATTCCAGGATTAAATTTGATTTTGAATCCAATTTGTTCTGTGTGCTCAGACTTTTGGACCCATTGCATATTTCTCTTAAAATAAAATCTTTGCAGACAAAGCTCATTGGTGTCAATGTTTAGATTTTTATTTGTGTTGATTTTGTATTTTTATTCAAACAGAGTTATTTGTGCTCCTTTATTTTGAGGTGAAAGCATGCAGCTAAAATGTTCTTTACTCCTCTCTGTCTTCCTCCACAGGAGGACTGTAGTGTCCAGAGCGTGTGGGCCACAGGAGGTCTGAGCATCCTCACTTCAGTACCCCTCGTGCCCCAGTATGCCTGCCTGCTGTGTGCCAGTAAAGGCCAACATGAGGTACTTCCTGACTGCTTTTCATTACAGCGTTGCCTTAAAAACATGTTATGTTGGTTATAATAATGGGAAAGTTTCACTGGTATTGTTTGTCAAATAGAAACCTGTAATTTTTTTGTTTTGTTTGTTTTTTCATCATGATGATGAACCTTATGTTGTGCAGATGCTGTATTGTCAAGTCTGCTGTGAGCCTTTCCATCGCTTCTGCTTGGACCCTTCAGAGCGCCCTCTGGAAGAGAACAAGGAGAACTGGTGCTGTCGTCGCTGCAAGTTTTGCCGAGTTTGTGGACGCAAGAATAAAGAATCCAAGGTAGTTTGTGACGCTTCAAAACATGATTTTAATGACAAACCCTAATCTAAATGTATTAACCTAACAATAAGAAGCTGTGTTTGTCTGAAGTTCTTCAGGAGTGTAGAGCAGAATTATGAACATTTAGTGACATAAACTACCATTCAAAAGTTTTTTTTGAAAATCTGTTATGCTCACTAAGTCTGCATTCAAAAATACAGTAAAATCTGTAATATTGTAAAACGCTATTACAGTTTTCTTATGAATATATTTTAAAATGTAATTTATTACTGTGGTGCCAAAGCTGAATTTTCAGAAGCAGTTGAAAACAGTTGTGCTGCTTAATGTTTTTGTGGAAACTGTGGCACTGTCAAATAGAAAGTTCGAAAGAACTGCATTTATTTGAAAAAGAAATGTTTTTGCCATCGTAGATGTTTTGAACGGCAGTGTGTATATTTGTTCGTGTCATCACTGTAGGTTTAAGGGAAATATTTGTTATTTTAAGGAAACAGATGTTCTTTTACAGCTTTGGCACTGGTCAATTTTTCTTTTTTTTGTGCTTCATCTCTGTGCAGCCACTGTTGGAGTGTGAAAGGTGTCAAAATTGTTATCATCCTGCCTGTCTGGGTCCCAACTACCCCAAACCCAACAAACGTAAGAAGCCTTGGGTAAGTTGACCACAGTGGTACTTTCCTCAGTGTGCAAGACCTACAAAGAAGTTTCAGTATTCTTTGCTGTCTCAGCTGCCCTGATATGTTAAAATGTCAAAGCAACAAAAAGCAAGTATGCAACTTCAGTTAAGCCACATATTAAATCTTTTTTTTTCAGGTCTGTATGACATGCATCCGGTGCAAGAGTTGTGGTGTGACCCCAGGAAAGAGCTGGGACACCGAGTGGAATCATGACAAGGGTCTGTGTCCTGACTGCACTAGGCTGTTTGATCAAGGTGAGAATTAGAGGGTCTGACTATCTGACAGGCCTATAATAAATCATGTTGATAAAAATGTTTTTCCAGGTGTTCCAGCATTCTTCATCAATGTTAGATAAAGAGGATGTTACATAAGAGTACCCATCTAGTCAGATTAGCTCAAGCTCCACCAATGAAAACCCAACTAATACTGTGCTGTTCAGAAATACTTTTTTTTTCTTTTTTTTTTTCTCCTTTTTAGCATAGGAAAATGGCTTTAGTTTGCATTTGCCTACGCTCTGCAGCTGTTTCAACAGGGATGAGGTTTTTCATTCCATGCATAACTAATATTTTCCTGTTGTTCATATGCTAGTACAAAATGTTATAATGTTCTGTAATGTGTGTGTGTGTGTGTGTTTGTGTAGCAGATATATATATATATATATATATATATATATATATATATATATATATATATACATACATACATACATACATACATACATACATACATACATATAATATAATATACATTTATAACATAATTTTGTCACACATGATGCTTTAAAAAGGAATTACATGTGCCAGAGTTTCCTGCCACACTGACCTTTCAGTAAATACCCTTTTTATGAAAACACCATGTCAGCCAAACACGCCTTCACAGTCGGTTAACAACCTTGTGTGTATGTGTGTGTGTGTAGGTAACTACTGCACCATGTGCTTCAAGTGTTATGAAGATAATGATTATGATAGCCAGATGATGCAGTGCTCCACATGTAACCACTGGGTCCATGCTAAATGTGAAGGTCTGACAGGTGAGTGACAGAATGTTACAGTCAGATGATTTTGTTTATTTAGGTCTTTTTATTTTATTTTATCCATCAAATACAATAATACATTTTAACATTCCATTTACATATATCATGCTCTCTTTTTGGATTGACACTGACACTTTGAAACAAATTCCCTAAAAAAAAAGCTGCATATACCATGGGTTTTGTAAATAATTGTTTTTGTGCCTGTATTATGAATTCCTTTGTATCCACAGAGAAAGCATACATTTAAAAAATGAATTTTTCCTTCCACTGTTTTAGTATTTCTTAAACTGTTTTCTCAGGAGGGACATTTTGCAAGCCTCTTATTTCCCAATACATACGAGACATTTACACTGGAACTTTCTCACTGATTGCACATTTTTTCATGCTATTTGTAATGGAGATTCAGAGAGTTGCACGATTGTCCCAACCCAGAATGTCATCCCCATGTTTGTTTAATTGAGCATTCTCCCTATAGTAAAAGATGACTCTTTGTCAATATAATGAAGAAGTAATTGAGAAATAATGGGAGTTTTTTAACCATTACAGGCTGAATCAGCAGTAGGAAATCTACTGCTCATGTCTGTGGCTGACTCCTTAAATGTGTATTTTCTCCCAGATGACTTGTATGAAATCTTGTCGAGTCTGCCTGAGAGCGTGGTGTACTCCTGTCAGCCGTGCTTACAAGAGCAGCCCGATGGAGAGGACGTGAATGGAGCAGGTTGGAGGGAACTGCTTGACCAGGAGCTGAAGTCTGGCTTAGATAGGGTTCTGTCTTGCCTGCTGAGCTCCACCTTCACTAAGCACCTGGTCACATGCAAGAAGGTGGGCATCTGATCTCTCTTAAATCTAGTTTGATGTACTTTTGAAGTTGCAGCAGCCCATTGCTTGCTCAGAAAGCAGTTAAAGGGATAGTTCACCCAAAAATGAAAATTCTGTCATTAATTACTCACCCTCATTCGTTCATCTTCGGAACACAATTTAAGATATTTTTGATGTACGGTCAAGGCTCAGAAACGTAGCAAGGAGCAAAGAGTGTGATACTCTCCAAAATGGTGCTATAGGGTGATGCGGAGGAGACGAATTGTTGAATAAAGTTGTTAATTTTGTTTTGTTTGCGCACAAAAAGTATTCTCGTAGCTTTATAACATTACGGTTGAACCACTGATGTCACGTGGACTATTTTAACGGTCTCCTTGCTACGTTTCTAAACCTTGATCGTGTAAGGATCCTTGCTATTTATGGGAGAATCAGAGCTCTCGGAATGCATCAAAAATATCTTAATTTGTGTTCCGACGATGAATGAAGGAACGACATGAGGGTGAGTAATTAATGACAGAATTTTCATTTTTGGGTGAACTATTCCTTTAAGATGCTGTAGTTTCTCACAAACAATTTCAAGATCATCGTCATCAGTCGTCAAGAGTCTGGACTGTGAACTTCACATGCTTTAGAAAATCCTGCATTTCCAATAAAATCACAGATTAACCTCTGTAATTGTCGAAAATAGCTTACGTCCCCATGAAAAGCAATTACCGTCTGACTTTTGACTTTAAAACCTCTCTTAAACCTAGTATGCTGTAGTTTTAAAGCTGGAGCAGTCTGTTACTGTTGATTGCTCAAAAAGCAATTAGAATGATTTAGTTTCACGTAAACATTTTCAAAATACATTTTTAGAATGTTCATTGTGACTAACACGAGCCTTTCCAGGTTCACTAAACAAAGTCACTGGAATAGTCTGAAAAGTTTAAGAAAGGTCATGGTTCAGTCCTTGGTCATTTTGTCTTTTACCAGTAATTAAAATTGACTGGGAAAAATCATTCTGTGGTTTGAGCTCTTGAACTTTATCTTACCAGTCCTGCCATACAAAGCCCGATCAAGAGGAAATGTTTTGTTTTTTGGGCAGGGTTCTATTGTTTTTTTTCAGCAGGGAGGATACATATAAAAAGGAACATTGCTTGGTTACATTTTTCTGAGCTTTGTCATTTTTTGTAGTGCACTACAATGGGTTCCCCGAACACTGCGGTTGAAGATTTGCCTGTCTGCGACCTCCGTGCTATTGGAAAGAAGTTTGATGAAGGCCTGTACACATCTTTGGTCAGTGTCTGTACACAGACTAGGTGTCTATGCTTGTCTAAGATCTGAGCTCAGCATAAGGGAAAAGTTTTTAAGCACTTTGCTTTCTGATACGCAAAAACAGTTTAAAGAAGTCCAGTTACACTTGGAACGGGGCAGAGTGTTTTTGCATTCCGTAAAGTTCCATAAACTAGGGCTTTAGGCGTAACTATGAGTAATTACTGTTGGATGTTATTTATGTGTTTCCGAGACAACTCAATTAAATGCATATTCTCTTGCACACTAATCACTAGTATCTCTGCTGGAACTCGTCTTAGCTAGCCAATCTCAAACGTAATTCTGGAATTACCGTAATGATTTTTAAACTGTTGTTTTGGCCACAGAATGTACAGAAAAACACAACTAGAAATGCTGATTTTGTTTGTGGCTTTGTCAAGCAGAAATCCTTTCACGAGGATGTGGTGAAAGTAATTCGCAGTCACTTGGAAGATGAGGAAATTCTACCAGAGGACCAAAGACCCACTGCCCTCGCCCGCTCGTATTACCTGAAGGTCAGATTTTTGTGTATTTTTTTTATTTTTAGTTAATTACCAAAGTTGTACATTTACCCAACCAGTCAAAGGAGCTTATGGCTTGTTTCCACTGAGCGGTACGATTCGGCACAGTACGGTACGCAATTATTTTGGTTTCCACTGTCAGAAGTTGTGAATGGTACCAAAATAGTGAACCATACCGTACCACTTTTTTGGTACCCTTCCGTTGGGGTACCTAGCACAGCAAAGGGTACCAAAAGGGTGGAGCTAAACTCCCCGCAGAACGTTAAATTTGTTGACTAGAATTGGCACCTTTGCGTGATACAAGGGGATAAAGTTTCTCCTTCACTCGTTCAGATCTGCTGTCCGTGAGTGTTGGGCTTATTTATATCAGAGTGCGCAAACAAAAAAAAAATAACGGTGTATTTTATAATTTTATATTTTCACACAGACAATAGCCGTTTCTCAATATGCGTTCTTGTCTGTTCTTGTGGACTTGTGAAACGTCATTGACCAAAAACCCGAGTAATTTTCTAAATATACTGTTATTGTGTCATGAAATGTAGTTTTAAGAGTTTTTCAGGTGAGAATGTAACCGTTTAAAACTCAAATCTGCGGTTTATTTATAAAGATAGCGCCTATTTGAAAATTTGCTATGCTGATTTCGGAGCTCCAGGCGATCACTGGGCGCTCAGGGCTCATGTATCCGCCTCGAGCAGCCTTAGCTCGGCTAGTCCTTCTGACATTTGCCGCTAGCTCTGATGTCTCTGTAGTGATTAAACATGAGATACAATTCGTTTTGGGTAGGCTATATTTACAGGCATTTGTGGTCTCATGAATGTATGATTTGTTCCTGGTCATATCGTTTTGGCTGAGCACAAAGTTATGTTTAACTTTATATATTTATTTTGAACTTTACCGTAGAACAGCGCTGACCTGTAGCATACGTTTGACTGAATTGTTTGCTTTTGTCTTTATTTCCTCTTATTTAAGCCTCTTATACTTTGTACTTATAATTTTATAATGGCTATTATTGTTCATTAAAACTGACATTTAGCAAAAAGAGACAGAGTTGTGCTTATTGTCACGCTTTATTGTCAATCGCTATTTTCCGGCATACACCACGCCTACCAAGTAAGGGTACTATTGGCAGTGGAAACGCAAGCCTGATCAGGGTTACCCGTACCGAATCATACTGTACTGTACTGAACTGTACTGTACCGTACCGCTCAGTGGAAACGAGCCATTAGGTCATTCTGTGAAAACTATACAAATGACGCACTGCTTAAAAATACAAGTCTGGAATTTTTTTTAGTCAGGATATGACGTCCCAACTTCAGTTGCTATTTGACTGTTAGTTTTATCATCTTGAAAGCAGAAGCATGTTTACATTTTTGGCAGTACAATCACATAAGACGACAGAACAAAGTAGTATGTTAGCATGCTTTTCCAAATGTAGTCTAGGGGGCCTGTGAAATCTGTTTCTGTTTTTCCTTTTGAATTTCTCTGTATTCCGTTTTTTCCGGTTTTAATTTTTCTGGACTGTTTTAATGGTTAAATTACATTTTTTATTAATCAAAAAGCATGTCTAATTCATTGAGATGATTAAATTTGACACCAATTTATTAAAAGTTTAACAAAGCTGTTTGCACCGTGCTCTTCTGCTTCTTAATATTATGTTTTGGTACGTCAATCTATTAAATTACTTAGCACATGAGACCATTATCCACACTCAAAAACATAATCTTCTTTTTAACGTTTATTTTACATTCATGTTAAAAGTTTAACAAAAATTCAAATGTTAAATTGTTTTTTTTTCTCTCAAATTAGTTATTAGTAATACTGTCATTACATTAATATATTTTCACAGTTTGTTTGTTAACTGTTATTTTGACAGGTTACTATGAAGACCTTTAAGTTTCTCTGTTTATGATATGACTACAGTTTATTTTTTCTCAAAAGAAATGTTAAAATGCTCATGAAGTGACTCTCAGAGCAGTTCTAGAGTTCATGTACTCGAATATTGAGTATATATTAGTGTTTAAATGGTATTTTTGCAGTTTAATATTCACATACATTAGTCCATATCGCATGTTGATTTAAGTGTACTGACCTACTTTTGATTTATTCAACCAACATTTCCCAAATTCTTTGACATTCCACATTATACGGTAATTTCCGTTTTTATGACTGGATTCCGAGATTCTGTCTGCGTTTTCAGGCATCGCGGAAATCATAGAGACCTAATAGTCCTAGGAATGCTCTTTTTTTTTTTTTGTGGCTAAAAAATTATAATATTATCTTTCTTTCTTTTCTTTTTTTTAGCTCTTAGAGGAAGTTTATGGTTGGTTTAACAGTCAGGACCCTAAAATATGGGATCCACGCTCTAAACATCTGCCAGCGTAAGCACCATTAAATTCTTTCCAGTAGAAAACAACATTGATGTATGAGCAGAAATGTTGTATCTTTTGGTAATGACACAAGCTTCCTTTCCTGCAGTGGAATGCTTTCACATGCTGTGATGCCGCCAAATTATGAACATGTTTATGCGCAATGGCGTGAGAGAGATGGCTGTAGTAAGGCTTTGGACAGTGCCCCACAGATGACTGGAAGACACATGGATGTTAACATGGGAGAAGAAGAGGATCTGTCCACACCTTTAGCCCATAACCCTAAAGGACACTTTATAGACATGATGGCGTTACGAATGAATCTGAAAGGTGAATAAGCACGCAAGTATAAAATGACATTAGTAACCATTGTTTGTGATCATATGGAAAGCAGTGCAAATCATCCTAACTTGGCATTTTGATTCTATCTCCTAGGGAAGAAGGGGCGACCAGCTAAATCTGACTTGGACACAGGTTGGTCAAAAGATGACGAGAGACAGTGTGCTCTGTGCCAAAAATATGGTGACGCAAAGGCCAGTGTAAGTACTTTTAATACCGTAAATTCACTTCACTTAGCTTTTTACTACAAAGCCTTTAAGGGGTCATCGGATGCAAAATTCACTTTTCAAGTTGTTTGAACATAAATGTGTGTTGGAAGTGTGCGTACTCATCCATCCTATAATGATAAAAATCCACCCAGTGTTTTTTTTTTTTTTAAAAATCCCCTTTCTCAAATCAGTCTGTTCTGAGATTCCTGTCAGAATGACGTAGTTCTGTACAGGCCGCTCCCACGATAGTTGATTGACAAGGCCATCTTACCTTAGACCTGCCCTCAGTGAGCTGAGTGAGCTGTAAACAGTACGACCGCCATTGTGTCGACTCCGGTTGAAAGGAAGACAAGATGTCTCCGATTAAGCGATTGAGGATTGGATGTAATAATGAATATAGCAGTCGTCATTAACTCCTGACATCTGAGCTTCTGAAGATGCAAAGGATTAACGTTACTTTCGTTTTGAAGTGAATGCACCGATCCCCGATCTGCATAAATGAGTCTATGTTCGCGCGAATCATTGAGAAATTTTAACCAAAGTATGTTAGACTTTTAATTAATACACTAAAGAATCATATCAACTTGTGCAAAATGGGCATCCGATGACCCCTTTAACATGGATTTTAGGAATGGTTCCATGGTAATACCATTTTTTTATGATGTATACCATGGGAATATTACCTTATTTTTTGCAGTACCATGTAAACACTATGGTATATGTATGAATGTAGGAATTACCATCTGATAACATCTTTATACTTTCCTGACTACGTCAGACTTAGTACTTCCGCTCAATTTCAGTTCGCTTCTGTACTCAGTCTGATGTAGCAAACCATCTCCCAGTTTATCTCCGGCTCCGCAGCAGCCGGGCCAACCAACGAACAGAGGGAGGGCTGAGAGCCGTAACGTAGACGCTAAGCGCCGAATTTAAGATTGTAGTTTAGGTGAGGGAAATCTAAAACGACAGCGGACATGGAGACACGGGATGCTATTCACTCTGTTGTGGAGAATATTCCCGGCATTTGCCAACTGAAGCCCGAACAAGAAGAGTGTTTGGTTCATGTTTTGATTGGAGGTGATGTCGTGGCCCTACTCCCGACAGGTTTTGGGAAAAGTTTAATTTATCAACAGCGGAAGTTCGAGGCGGCTGAGCCGGTGAATAACATACGTTATAACACCAATGATTTTAAACTTCAGACAAACGCCCGCCCATGAGAAAGTAAACGCTTGTCAATTATGCCCTTCCAGACTCTGTCTACGAAGCAAAGCGAAGTAGCAGAGTTTGGTATTACCAGGCTATCTTTATACCAGTACTTTGCAGTCATTTTTTGTAAGGGTGCTTAAAAAGTAATAATTTTCAGATGCCTTGTCATTAAATTGCAGCATACAAGTTTTACTCTGATATGTGAAATATATTATTAGTGGCACCAAAACTGAAATTACAGTCCTTTTTATTATACATTTCTCTTCCCAGGATGCAGGGAGGTTGCTCTATCTAGGGCAAAATGAATGGGCTCATGTAAACTGCACCATGTGGTCTGCAGAGGTGTTCGAGGAGGATAATGGCTCACTTCTGCATGTTCACAGTGCTGTTGCACGAGGCCGTCTAATGGTATGTCATTAATCTCATATAATTCTGGTTCAACTGAGCCTTTGGTGGCACTTTATACTGCCTTGAATTAATAACATTAACAAACATGATGCTTAATAGTTTGTTAATATATATTCAAATAGTTAGAAATTTCAAAATTCAGTATTTAAACATGAACAGTTTACTTGCATCAGGTAAAAACAATATAATGTTTGGATTTGCTAATGTTTTGGCTTTCCTTCCGTAGCGCTGTGAACGGTGTAACCGAACTGGGGCAACGGTAGGTTGCTGCCTTACTTCGTGCCAGAGCAACTACCACTTCATGTGCGCCCGCTTTCGCAACTGTGTCTTCCAGGATGATAAAAGAGTCTTCTGTTACAAGCATCGTGACCTTATAAGTGGAAAAGTGAGCTTTAAATTTAATAGCATTTAATTTTGTCATTGCTGCTTATTTAGTTGTGGTTTGATATAGTTGTTAAAAAAATCAGCCAAATAGAGACTTACTGTTGGCTTTATATGCCTGGTCTGAGAGAGAACTTTTTTCTGTAATTTACCAGATCATCACTGGTCAAGGGTTTGAAGTACTTCGGAGGGTTTATGTGGATTTTGAAGGGATAAGTCTTCGCAGAAAGTTTTTGACTGGATTGGAGCCGGAGTCAATCAATTTAATGATAGGTTGGTGTTTTTATTGTTGAATGATATATAAATAACACAGTTTAATGCATATAAATATAAATGTTATGTTTTGTTGTGTTTGTACAATAATTGCACAATGTTGCACATAATTTTTCACCGGTTAGGTTCTTTGCTAGTGAAAAAGCTGGGAAAGCTGAGTGAATTATCTGCCTGTCATGGAAAACTTTTCCCTGTGGGTTATGAGTAAGTAGCTTTAATTTATTTTATTTTATTTATTTTTAGGTTTTTGCTCCTGATGAAATGGACATGCTAGACGTGTAGTATTACCACTCGCTTGCACATCAATAGAACTTTTGTTTCTTCTGCTCTTTAGATGCTCTCGCTGGTATTGGAGTACTGTAAACCCCCTTCGTCGATGCAAATACACATTTCGTGTTAGGGAGGTCCGGCCACCTGTTCAGGAAAAACCAGTGGAAGAGTCGCCCGATCAGGGAGAAAATTGCACAATTGCCCATAGTCCATGCCCCCAGTCAGGTGAGAACTATGCAATATTGCTACTTGCAAAGTGATGGTTTGTACATGGCTTGTGCTTATGGCGTTTTTGAATATTATTAATTCCAATATATATTTTCATTAGAAACTGAAGCCCTGGGAGTGGATCTGTCTTCAACAAATCCTTCCACTGAAACAAATTCCACCTCGGTATCTGTCTTTGCCAAACCGGACCTTGGTGCCCGCCCCAAAATCCCTTCATACCCCCAGAACAGAAGACCTGCTGGAGGGCTATCCAGACCACTGCCTTCTCCAGGTAGTTAATATCAGTTCAATGAAGTTGCATGTATGTAGGGCTGTGACGGTGGCAGATTTTTGCCACTGCGGTGGTAATGGACGAACCACCGCCGGTGTCGCGGTGTTGTGTATATTTATATATATAATTCTGAATCGCAAAAATGAATAAATGAGGCTCAATCATCTATTAACAAACGTGCGTGTTTACTTTAGCATTTCCGTCAGTGAACATTCAGCCTGCAAAACACTAAAATAAATATCAAAGAAATAATACAGTTACATAGGAAAGTAGCCTTAAATAAGAGTTAAATACACCCTGTCTACCTCACGCGAGCGGCGCGGAGAGAACCCATTATAATCAGTGATGCTGTCTACACTAGATGCGGCGCGATACGACACGACAAATCCCTCACAGTAAACTGCCTTGTCCTATTCATGACGTACTGACACAAAGTTCAAATGTCCTGTGTAGACAGACTCAACCGGCATACGGTTTAGACACGGTTCACTGTTCCGCCACCAAGCAAGCGGGCGCGTTAACTCCTCATTTGCACGCGCTCTCTGTGGAATAGGAGTCGCGGTGTGTGTTGCCACATTACTTGCATCTTCCATTAACCGCCGTCTCGTTCGTATTTGACCAGTTTGGAGAAAGCTTCACCAATACAAACCTGCCCAGCCGGGCGTTTGCGATCAGAATTTGAAGACACTTATACAAACGCGGATGGGTGACATGAATGGAAATGATTCCAGATCGGCGATGTAGTATTTGGTTTCCCAAAAAGGTCCATCGCTCATCACGAAATAAATTTGCTGAATGCAGAATAAACTGTATTTTCCTGCGCTCAAACCTGCCAAACTAAGGGAAATACCGTGCATGGCGTTTGAGGTAATTTGTGAATTAGCATAGATTTATAGTCTAAATAAAACAATCTGCAACTGTATATTATTACACTTGTATACAAAACTTTTGTATTATGCTTGTTATAGAGTGTGTGACGTCACGTGCACTACCGCCGGTGGCAATAGACAACCGCGGTGACAACCGACCATCGCGGTGATGCGGTTGTCACGGCGACCGTCACAGCCCTACATGTATGGTTTTCACAAAATTCATATGAAGCATTTTGATCATTGATTGTTGTTGTTTTTTTCATTTTTTGTTTACCCAGGAGCTGCACCATCCAAATCTCACCACATCCTGACTATTAGTGATTTGGAAGACACTCGAAGGCCACGACGGCATAGCCCACACACCCAGAATAGTGGTACCCGCAGTCACATGGCCTCCCCTACTCTTGGATCCCCTGCAGGCCCAATTGCATCTAGAGCAGGTGGTTCCCACCACCCTAAAACCTCCCAGCCTACCTCCCCAGGTTTCCCCCTTGGTGCTACTGAAAACCTGCTGACCTCTTCATCAGCTCGTCCTGTCGGTCGAAGTGCTTCCTCTGTCCGGGGTTCTGGAATATTGACACCCCATTCTACCTCAGGACTGTTTTCACAGTCCACAAGGCAAGGTGGCATTGGCAGCACCCCTTGCACCAACCGATCTCTCACCTCTCCCACCCACATCTCCACAAGACCAAGGCCTTTTGATTTTAATCAGATAGACTCCGTTGAACTTCCACACAATTTTATAGCATCACCACAGGAGCATCCAGGAGAAAATGGTGCCTTGCCATTAGGAGACCCTTTGGGTACACAAAAAGGTAATCATCTAGGCAGTGACAGGGATTTCGCTTACTCATCCATCCACTTAGAGGCAGACCTGACTGTGGCACCTGAGCTGAGAACTGAGCTTGAAATTGAAGAAACCGAGCTGAATGAAGGCGTAGCTATGAACTGCAGTGCGCAAATTGTAGTTGGTGAAGACAACCAGGAAGACTTCTGGGAGCCAGATGAAGAGAAGTCCAAAATGTCTACCCAGAGATTGTCTTGTACTGTTGATCCTTGTAGGGAAGACTGGGGTAATAGTTCTTCTGATGAGGACATGGAAAACTACTTCAACTTCACTCGCACAGTGGTTACTTGCAAGGCTCAAAGAGATGCCTCTCAGACATCTACATCTCCATCTTTAAGGCAGATTTCACAACTTGATGGTGTGGATGATGGGACAGAGAGTGATACAAGTGTGGCTAATAATGAAAACCAGGGTGTGAAATTGTCAAGTCAAGCCCAAAAGCCACACAAACAGTTCAACGCTGTGCCTCATGAACAGACAGCTAGCAATGGTCTGTGTTTGGCATTTCCAAGTCTTGTTTCTGATAATTCTTCAATTCGGTTAGAACCCGTGTCCAGCTCGGAGACAGTTGCTGATCAAGATTGTTTTGGTGTAACCCAATCATTGCAATCAAACCAAGACCCTTTCATTCATCCAAAGCTTTCAAACACTGCATTTTCTACATATGGTAATGATTACCAAACGCCTCATTTAATTGTTGAACCAGAGACACCCTTAAATCTTGAGAGATGTGATCCGCTTTCACCCAATGCACATTTCACAGAGTTGGTCCCAGTCCAGGATTCTCCAAATGACCCACAAGACTCCAAAGAATTGTACTTGGATCCAAGTAGTGGCCATTTTGTGTCGTCAATGGATGGCTCTACAGTTTACCAAAACAACCACTTGCAAGAAGATTCTCCTGGCTTAATGGAAGTTAATGGACTTCAGAGTCCACTGCAACAAAATCCTGTTCCCTCCACGGTGTTACCCAAATCTGCATCATCTTCTGATTCCTCTGCACAAGTTTCTTTTGCAACATTCTTAAATCAGGCACCATCTGCAAATGTTTCCTTGTACCCCGTCCAAACTCCTGAGGGTAAGACAGTCTTGCCACCCATGGAGAGTTTCAGAACCAAATTACACCCACCTGCTGAACCAAAGCATCCCGCCCCTTCAGTTCCTGGAGGGGCAATGCCATGTGTTCCCACAAATTTACCACAGAAACCAGAGTCAATGCTGTCTGTGCCATCAGCCACTGGTGTACCTCTTGGGACTTATGGGCCAGTTTCGGGTACCGTGTCTGTCCCATTGCATCCCACTCACCCGCAGCCCATTGGGTCTACAACTGTTGGCATGATCTCCTCCTCTGTAACTTCTCAACCATCAGCTCAGTGCCAAGCAATGCCTTCTTCCATTCAGCCAGCCTCTGCTCCAGGTGTCATCAATGGGTACAACACCACACCTATGCAAAGAGAAACTGCTCCAGGTCGAACAATTTCCATCAATTTTTCAACCCCCAGATCTGCAATTGAACCTCAACAACAGTTGGTTACCCAAGCATTGCCAGGTCATGCTATTCTTACAGTAAAGGAGGTTGGTGGACCCAATGTGGATCCTACACCACATGTTCTACTTGTTAATCGCCTGGGTCAAATATTTGTCAAAAACCCTGAAAGCAACACCTTCCAGCTGCCGACTCCAAATTCCCCTTCATATAACTGTGTTACTCAAATCGCCAGCCTCTTGCAAAGCAATGCCTTGTCCGCAACACTTGCAGCAGCTGGGAACTTGCCCCCAGTTGCAGGAGCCACCATTCCTACCCAAGTCTCCCAAATTGTAACTCCATTGGTACAGACCTCCAACACCATTACCCAACTACTTACCACTAGTACTAACGGAGCAGCTTCACTACCAGCAGATGTTAAGAAGCCACGTAGGAATGCCAAAGCGTCTGGAGATGGAGTGAAAAAACCACGGAATAAGAAGGAGTCTTCCACACCTAGAAGGACAAAGTCTGCAAGCACACATGGCCCCTCTAGCAAACAATCTACGAGTCAAATAACAACCTCCTCAGATACATCAAATCAAGCAGAAAGTGCCCAAGCTATCATCAACCAAGCTATGGCTGGATATTATGATCCCCACAAGACTGTTTCCCTAATCCCCTCATCACCTCGTAACAGTACCGTTGTTGGGCGAACTCTGACAACAAGTTCAGTAGTTTTACCGGAAGGACTCCTTGTTGAATCAGAGATAAAGGCTTCCCCACCAGCAACACCAGAAGCAGCACCTCGACCAAAACAGGTTCGAATGAAAAGAGTGTCCTCTTTATCTGACCGTATCGCCACCAAGAAATCAAAATCTGACTTTTTAGACCTGGACCGCCCTAGTGGATTGGAAGAACCACGCAAGTCAAACTTAGTATCAGCAAGGTAAATGGAACCAGTAAGAGCTGACTCAAATTTCTGGATGTTTTTCTTTGCTTTCAAACTCTGCATGGATTATTCATTTAACTGTTCCTTTTTCCATTGCAGGTACGGAGTTCGCATTAAAACCCCAACTGTCAAGGGAATTCTAGACTTAGACAAGCTGAATGAAGAGCGAAGTAGTGACTCTGAGAGTGCAAGGTGAGCCTTTAAATGGAAAAGGGGGAATTCTTGGGTGATTTCACTAAAGACATTTAAGTATCAGTATAATTTTTTGCCTTTTAAACAATTTTGAAAGTAAGTAATATTACATAAATGTCGCCGCCTTCAAGATGATCAAGTTATTGATAATTCACACTGCGTGACTGTCACAAAATCAGGACTAAAATCGTGCAAGTGTGAACTTCACATTACTGGCAGCATTTTGAGTCCTGTACTGCTAAAATATTTGTAATATTGTATTTCAGTTTTGAAAAAATGGTTTTGTCAAACATGAGTAGGACCTACCTGTATTTTTTTGATGGTCAAACAGTAAATTCAATGCATACATGCAGTAGATCATGCCAAATATCTGTTTAACATGTCAAAGATAGAATATATCTGAATGCTTTCACATTAATAATAACAAAAACCAGTGTATTTGTGTGGGTAGTTTCACCTTTTCCACTTAAGTATGTCATTCGAGCAAGTGGTGACGTTATAGTATTGTGATGGAAAGAATATGTCATGCACGTCAGCATGCAATGGCGTGACTAAACCACTGATGCGGTGTTGTGGCCTATCATTTATTTTATTTTAGGCCTGGACCTTGGGATCGTCTTTCGTTGCCTCGTGGTGGAGACAGCAACAAGCCAGCAACCTGGGATCCTGCTAACCGTAATGCACTGTCTGACTGGAACAAATACTCAGGTATTATTTTTTTTTTATTTTATTTTGCTCACTTTAAGGTGTTTCAATGGATTAAACTAGTGTTGTCAAAAGACCCGGTACTTCGGTACCAAGTCGGTACTAAAAAAATGAAAACGTCACGGTACCAGGTTTTTTACGTACCGGTGATACCGAGTACCCGGTCAACCCGGTTCTTGACGCGTACGGCCCTATGATTTCCGCGATGCAGAAAACGCGGACGGAATCTCGGAATCCAGTTATAAAAACGGAAGTTACAGTTTGGCACGGAATGTCAAAGTTTGGATGAATTAATCAAAAGTAGGTCATTGCACTTAAGTTAAATTGCGATACGGACTAGTATCTGTAAATATTAAGCCACAAAAGTCGATTCAGATATGAATCCCGCATGTTCTGCGAGTCTCTGTGTGAATGAATGAATGAATGAATGAATGAATGAATGAATGAATGAATGAATGGCAGACGCGCATCTGTTTTTACACACACTGAAGCGCGCGTGACGCTCGCGGTGATTTCAGCTTCTGCTGTCTCAATGAGGACATAAATACATAAACAACATCTACAGAACTGCTCTGAGAGTCACTTCACGAGCATTTTACCGTTTCATTTGAGTAAAACCAGCTTCATATCATATAGCTACACACAGAAATTTAAAGGTATTCACGGCAACCCGTCAAAATAAAAGTTTATCTTAAAGACGTGCCAGAAATATATTACTATTATGTAGTAGAATGTATGTGATACTATTGCTACTGTTGAAAAAAATTAATACATATTTATTTTTAAAGAAATAATCACACTATTTCTTCCATATTTTAATTTTAATAGTAAATCCGCTTTTACCCTCCTCTTTACCAAAAAAATTAAATGTTTAAATTTCATTATTTAAAAGAGAAATTAAATTTGGGTGAAACTTGTGTACTGTTTTTCATACTTTTATTACTTGCAGAAAAACTTGAAACACAATTTAAATAAGTATAAAGAATGGTATTGATTTTTGTACATTTTATTTTTGTTTGATTTTATTATTAAAAATGTTTTTTAATTAGCATGTGGTACCGAAATAGGTACCGAGAACCGTGGATTTTCACTGGTATCGGTACCGAATACTGAAATTTTGGTACCGTGACAACACTAGATTAAACAATAAGACTCTTTCCTTTTAGGGATGCTGTCCTGTTCAGATGATGAGATGCCTCCATCAGATGGGGAAGAGCATAGTCCTCCCAGCCGAGACCAGCCCCACCTACGCTTTGAGATCGCTAGTGATGACGGCTTCAGTGTAGAAGCAGACAGTATTGAGGGTAGGAGACTGTGGTTGGAAAATATATGATGAGTGTAAAAGTATGATCTACTTTCAGTATGAATATATATATATATATATATATACCATTTGCTTTTAGTTATTCTGTTTAATCAGTTTTATTTATTAATTTTTAATTTTTTTAAATTATGAAAAATACATGGGCATTTTCTTAATTCTCTTGCTGTTGGAAGGCCAAAGACCTAAATATGTTATGTGTTCATGTCCATGTTTTTTTACATTTTTAAATGTATTTATGAGCCAAAAAATGATCACATTCATTTTTCACATTAACAGTTGCTTGGACTGCTGTTATCGAGGGAGTCCAGGAGGCTCGTGCTGTTGCTGGAATGAGGCAGCTCACTTTTTCTGGGATGAGCGGGGCACGTGTGATGGGAATGCTGCATGATGCTGTAGTCTACTTGGTTGAACAGCTCCAGGGAGCCAATCGCTGCCAGCGCCACACCTTCCGCTTCCACAAGCAGGCCAGTCAGGAGGAAGATCTGCCCGTTAACCCAAGTGGCTGTGCCCGCTCTGAAGTCTACCTGAGGTCAGTTCATTCGTTTTTCTCAATAAAATGTATGTACTTTCTCTCTTTTTATATATATATATATATATATATATATATATATATATATATATATATATATATATATATATATATATATATATACTACTTCTAAGTATTAATAATAATAAGTAAATAAATATATATGGTGTGTGTGTGTGTATGTATATATATTAGGGGTGGCACGGTACACAGTTGTCAAGGTTCAGTACGTACCTCGGTTCGGGGTTCACAGTTCGGTACGATTTCGGTACGGCGGGGGGGGGGGGGGGGGGGGGATCTACTATGCTCAGTTTCTTTTCATTTATTTTGAACAGACAGTAGTGCAAATTACAATTTTTTTCCATCTAGATGTGAAAATACTAAATATTATTACATGTTATATATATATATATATATATATATATATATATATATATATATATATATATATATATATATATATAAAATCTCTTTTGTTTTCATTGTGAGTGTACACAAATAAAAGCAGACTTTTATACAATGATTATTAATAAGACAATGTGTTTAAAGTTGATTCTGCTGGTATAAGGAAACAGTTGAAGTGATCGCGCCGGAACGCGCGCGCGCGCGCGCACACACACACACACAAAACACATCAGTTCCAGCATTGCTAACTTGACAACGCAGTTGGTACTTTATCAAAATTAAAATTCATTGAGCCAAACATCAGCGCGCGCCTCTGTGTCACCATTGGAACGCGACTGAAGTACAAAGCCTATCATTTACTTAATAAATAATAGTTTCGCATTCAGATCCGTTACATCGCAAATATGGAAATATTATGCAATATTTGGATTTGTGCCGAATGAGAGAGGTTACGTTAGGATACTCGAGCACAAAGCTCCATTTCGCAAACAGTTGAGTGTGCAAGCCTTTAAAGTATACTCCTTTGTCAGTCAACGTGAGAGAGGCGTTCAGAATCAGCACATGGTCACTGTCTAGTGGGCTTTGTTTTCAAGTGCGCAGCTCATGGCATTCGCTGTTCTTCTGCTGGCGGTTATCAAACAGCGCTGCATTACCTTCTGGACTGGGGGTGAATTGCCTGTATTCGTCGTGAGGCCTCATGCACCGAACCGAGACGGGACGAATACATGTACCGTGCCACCCCTAATATAATTTTTTTTTTTTTTTTTTAAAGTGACGTGATTATTTGCTGTTCATATGATTCATTTATGGCCTTAGTGTGTAATTAATTCAGTTCTGTTTTATAATTGATTGACAGTCCTTGTTCACAACCTTGTCTTTTAAATAAGGAAATTAATAGCAGGTCACTGTTAGGGGAATGTCCCTATGTGATTAGCTTTTATAGAAAGAGGCCAAATGACTAATACCTAGCAACAAGAAAGTAGGTGTTTTAAAGTGAAGAAAATGTTTTGCACTGTGCATCTTGATTACCCTGCAGTCATGGGGAAGGGGGTTCAAATGTGTACTTGTCTAGGAGATCAAGATGAGATGTTATCTAGGAGCACAAGTTTTGTGATGCAAGTTTGCATGCCTAAAAAAACCCAACTTTTCTGAGTATAGTTCACACCTACCCTTGCATCTGTTTTACAGGAAGTCTACCTTTGATATGTTCAACTTCCTGGCGTCACAGCACAGACAGCTTCCTGACACCGACCTGTATGATGAGGAAGAGGATGAGGTTCTTCTCAAATCCACCAGGTCAAATAAGAGTTTGAATTTTACTGAAGCTTTGTTTCTCTCATATGGCGCACATAAGAGTTGATGTGAACTCAAAAAACATGATGGAGTTTCACAGTGAAAGCTCAGTATTGTTTCATTATTAATTATACTTATTATGTTCTATTATTAATTACTTCATTATTAATTAAGTGTTTTTCATTTTATTTTTATAATAATTTTTTTTCAAATATTTTAATAGGAGTTATTTTGAGAAATACTGAAGGTAATATTTTTGCAGGGGAAAAAAAACTGGTACTGATACTTGGTTTTAGTGACTTTTTAAGTTTGTTTTTTTTTTTTTTTTGTCATGACAGCATGCTCTTCATATTTCTTTCCGCTTTTTAAATCTTTCGCTGTTCATATTTCCTCTTTCTTGGATAATTTGCTCAGTATTGCCGTTTTTGATGATTAGTCATCTGTGGTTTGGTTTTCATGACGAATAAACTCATTTGTATTTTACAGGCGCGCAACAAGTTTGGAGCTTCCGATGGCGATGCGCTTTAGACATTTAGAGAAGACATCCAAGGAAGCAGTTGGTGTCTACAGGTAGGTTGACTGTTTTTAACCTCCGAATAAGGAACTGAGACAGTTTCAGTTCTGTCCTTTGCTCCCACATTTGAGCAGCATCAGTAGAAAAGATGGTGGGTATGACTTTATATTTTGCAGAAGTCAAAATTCCGTTATAAGACTATATAATAAGATTAGATGAAGTCACCAGTCCCATGAAAGAAATGTGAACCTGGACCACAAAACCAGTCTTAAGTCACTGGGGTATATTTGTAGCAATAGCCAAAAATACATTATATGGGTCAAAATTATCAATTTTTCTTTTATGCCAAAAATCATTAGGATATTAAGTAAAGATCATGTTCCATGAAGATTTCTTGTAAATTTAGTACTGTAAATGTATCAAAACCTAATTTTTGATTAGTAATATGCATTGCTATGAACTTCATTTGGACAACTTTAAAGGCAATTTTCTCAATATTTCGTTTTTTTTTTGCACCCTCAGATTCCAGATTTTCAAATAGTTGGATCTCAGCCAAATATTGTCCGATCCTAACAAACCATACATCAATGGAAAGCTTATTTATTCAGCATTCAAAAAAATTGCCACTTAAGACTGGTTTTGTCATCCAGGGTCACAAATGTGCACCTGTTGCTTCCAAGTGTTCTCCAAAAAAAATAAAATGAGCCCCTGTGCCATGGGAATATATAACGATTCTGTTCTTTTTTTTTTAGAGAAGCGTCCCCTAAGATCTGCTAAGAATATTTATCTTGATTTTTAACCATACAATGTCTTGGACACAGAGTGTTTGAAGTTCACATAGCTTGTCTGTGAATGTGTTTTTGCCAGACAGAATATAATCTTTGGTATCCATTCTGCAACCCCTTTCCAATTTCTTCTCTTCAGCTCAGTTTGTTCTCGTGAGTAATTGTTTTAATTGAAAACAGGTTGCGTTCATTCCTGTAATTCATTGTTGTTGTAGATCTGCAATTCATGGAAGAGGCCTTTTCTGCAAGCGAAACATCGAGGCGGGAGAGATGGTCATCGAGTATTCAGGCATTGTCATTCGTTCTGTTCTTACAGACAAGCGTGAGAAGTATTATGATGGCAAGGTGAGTGGAAATGTGCTTTTTTTAAGAGCACATTTGTGTATTTGTGATCTCAGCCAATTACCACTAGGTTTAACAACAGAAATGCATTTTGGGTAGTCATGGCCCATGTTTTTAGTATTATTTAATATTTATTTAGTTTAAATATTAATATAATTTAATACTAAGACATCATCCTCAACATTATAAGAAAAATAAGAACTCATATTTTGCCTAGAAACATTTTACTTTTATTACCAGAGTGTAAAAAAAGGCTGTAATGCTCATCGAAGCTGCATTTATATGATTAAAAATGGCGAAAAATACAATGAAATTTAGCTGCGGTTTAAAATAATTGTTCCTATTTCAGTATATTCTAAAATATACTTTGTTCCTGTGATGGAAAGCTGAATTTTTAGCATCATTACTCCAGTCTTCAGTGTCACATGATCCTTCAGAAAGGAACTCAAGAAACGTTTATTGTTATCGATGTTGGAAAAACTTGTTCTGCTTAATATTATTGTGATAACTGTGATGCATTTTTATTTTATTCAGGATTGCTTGATAAATAGAAAGTTAAAAACGGCAGGATTTATTTGAAAGAGAAATCATTTATAAGACTAAAAATACAGTCTTTACTGTAACATTTGATTGATTTAATATCCTTGTTGAATATGAGTATTCATTTCTTTAAAAAAATCTCTCTCTCTCTCTCTCTCTCTCTCTCTATATATATATATATATATATATATATATATATATATATATATATATATATATATATATATATATATATATATATATATATATATATATATATATATATATATATATATATATATATATATACGCTAGATTTGGGTCAGAGCTTGAATATCACTCTTATACCACTTCTTTCTTCCAGGGCATCGGATGCTATATGTTCCGTATCGACGACTTTGACGTGGTAGACGCCACGATGCATGGTAACGCGGCACGGTTCATCAACCACTCCTGTGAGCCAAACTGCTACTCTCGAGTCATCAATGTAGAAGGTCAGAAGCACATAGTTATTTTCGCCTTGCGGAAGATTTACCGTGGAGAGGAGCTGACCTATGACTACAAGTTCCCTATAGAAGATGCCAGCAACAAGCTCGGCTGCAACTGTGGCGCTAAGCGCTGTCGGCGCTTCTTAAACTGAAAAGGAGCTTGGAGAAGTTGCAGTGCAAGTGCACGACAGTGGAGTTAGACGGGTAAAAACGGTAGATTGAGGCTTGACGGGTAAAGGGGGTCCAAGCTGAAGGTTTCAAAGCTTAACACAGTCACCACTTCAATTTCAAAGTCCTTCAACTGGCACATTCAAGGACCACCATTGCTGTTTGGAGCCATTCACGTCCTTTAACCTGGATTCCTGCCAATGAGTCAACATTCAATCCAGTAGGGAAGATGGAACTGGGTGATGTGTGGTAACATGGCCAAGGCCTTTTCAAGAACATTTCCCACCATGCTGCCTCCTCTGTGCTTCATTAAAAGCTTTATGGGAATATTGGCGGTTTTGAAACGAGTCTCGGCTTCAAAGCAGCAGTTTTAAACCAGTTCATAAGCAGCAAAGTACGAGGAAAAAAAGCGGCAGAAATATTGAACTGTAGGCAAAGTCTTTGTATATTTTGCAGCAAAATTGTGACTACTTTACTTTTAAATTATTCCCACAAGTTTTTATGCTTTCCAAAACCTGGAATGCGCTGCCAAGAGTTCGGGTTGTTCTGTTCCCATAAATGACCTTTAAATTCCAAACAACCTCCCACAACTCACGAGCCGACCTTAAAGTGCTGAATTTTCACAATATGAATAGAATCGCCTCTGTGCTTGAGAAGCATTTTATAGTGCAGACCACGTAGTGTGCGAAAGCATAGCTGCAGCGAGGATACTCTGTAAAAACATGCATATTACTAATGAAATGATGTGAACGTATTCAGATCTGTATCTATCGAATTTAGTTTAGATCACACTTTTGTGTTTAGCTGAGAAAGATTCACACTGCTCAGGACAACACTGTAAACTCCTCAGTATGACCCATGGATCCACTCCTCGCGCATGGCGGTCGGTAACAGACTTGATCTGTTGCGTTTCACTCTCGTCTCTGACAGTTTTTTCGCTCGAAAACCCTTTTAATCTTTTCAAAGGCTTTATTTTTAACAATTAATTTATTTTCGTTGCATTTTTACAGGCAGGTCTAACTCATTCTGTTTTGCGGGCTTGTTCTGTGGTGTAAGTGTATAAGCGTTTTTTAAACTTGATGACCTCCGTGGTGCTAAGCCCTAACATGAGTCCTAAAGGGGATAAAAACAATACTGTTTCATGTCGCATTAGAGAACCGATGCGAGCTGTAGTTGCTGCAACCGGTACTAAAATAGTAAAGCAACCCAGACACGCTTTCCAACAATGTGCCCATACATGTCAGTTGTGTTTTGAAACCCCATTCCCAGTACTCAAATGACAGCGTTTTAGCATGTTTGTGCTTTTATACCTCTTGAGAGCCTTGTGTCGAAACAAAATCATGCCTGGAGATTGGATATTTGAGTTTCTATTTGTCGTGTAGTAGAGGACACTACTTAAGCTAATCATGACTAAATGCATCCTCATTGGGTCAAGGTGTGATGACATTCTGGATTGTTCCTGCAATAAATCATTTTTTGCCACAATTGCACATACAATTGGAGCTCTACATATATCTAGGGAGACGTAGGACCGTGAAGGCGTTGTATACAAGATCTATATATATTTATAGAAGAGTTATTGAAACAGTTTTTCAGTAGATGGTGGCACTCAGCACCTTAATTTTCCTTGAAAGATTTGGGAGTTGGTTCTCTTCTTCATGCAGGAAAAAATCAACAAGCTGATGCCATCATTCATCCAAGATCGTTCGGACTGTAAGAGCGTTCTATTTATTTCTGTTTGTCTTTATGGGAGTTTTTACCCATAGGTCTGTGCTTTTTGTATGTGACCAAGGTCTTATCAGAGTTTTCTTCAGGGTTATTTCTTTCAGTTCTTTTAAACCGTGTTCCCCATTTTTCTTTAACTTGAACATTGAGGATGAGTTCTTGCAACGTGGCCTTTTTACGAGGTGATGTGTTGAGCCAGCTGTTTGTTTTAAATGTCTTAGTTGTCAGATTTTATTTGACTTTCTCAAAGGAGAAGTTTCCTCCCACTAAATCACGTTGTCGTCTCCTGCTTTTTCCTTACTCTGTGTGTTTGTGTGGAGGGAGAATCTCCATCCAGAACCTGAAATTTAGCGGATCTCAGATTTTAATCAAACCACCCCAAACTTGCAAGGATTCTACCTCAAGCTGTTCAGACAACATCAAGTAATACTAATGCAAAACTAGATTTGCTTGGTCTGTTCTGTCATGCAGAGTTGGCTCGTGTGCAATGAAGGATGCAAAGCACTAGTCAGGACCTCCTGTGATAATGCGTCTCCCAGAGCTTCTTGGGAAAAGAACATCTGTCTGTTCCTGTGTAGGTTATTTTAAAAAACAACAACGTTGTGTTGAAAAAGACTTCACATGAATAAAACATGTGTCTTTGCTACCTTGTACAAATGACCCCTAAGTTTGTAAATAGTTGTATACATATTTCTAAACCTGTTTAATTTTTCTATGCACTTTTTTTATTTATAATGTTTTTGCTTAATAAAGATGTACAATGTTTGAACAAAGTTCAAGATTTATTGTGATCTTTGTGCTGACTATACAAAAGAATCAATTGCTTTCAGAAATGGATTGTGGCCAAATCCTGTCAAGAAATTGAAAACTTGGATTATTGGATTGCCAATAATTCTGTATTTCCAAGATTTATGATACTTATAAAAACATTAGATGAAAAAGGCACTTCTGTTTCAAGAATTCTAGTAATATAACAAAAATCCAAGTTGTGAAATATTAATAGTGTTACATTTCCATATACTATATAAAACTAAATGTGTTACAAGTAACGATGAACTAGGATAAAACGGAGGTGGTGGGACAGTTAGGGGAAACCCCCAAAAGTAATTTGTCTTTGATTGCTTCCATATGGACTCAACATCTGTTATCCATTACCGTATGAAGCGTGTTGTTTTCATCTTATACGGTCAATCTGAGTACATTATTCAAGCATTACGTTCTTCAACAACAGTCGCTGAATACTGAATGCATATAAATAGGGGAAAAAATACACAGTCTCACGAGAAAACTATTTCCAAGTTGGCGATTTTTGTATAATTGTGCACTACGATGAACAAATACTAAGCATTAACACTCAGTGAGGCGTAAGCAGATCGTACAAATTCTTATGAGATTGTGTTCAACAATACAGTAAAATAAATAAATTACTGGTTTGTGTTCTTACAATATCACATGAATTATTCTTATACACCTGCAGGAAGCTTCGCCAAAATCTCCACTGCATCGTTACGGCCGATAGCGGTCAGCAGCTCAGCGAGGTGGCCGACAGTCCAGTCTGGGTTCTTGGTGACGACACCCTCCAAAACGGCAACAAGCGGGCTTTTGTGGTCCTTCATGGAATAGGCATAATTTATCCAGGCAAAGGAAAAGGAGCACTGGGCGGCAAGGTGACGAGTGTTCTTGGCACCAGAAATGTCCGGGTCTAATACCAACACAAGCTCCTCAAGAACGTCCAAATTGTTCAGCACCATTTTCAGAGGTGCATCTTGGACCTCAGGGGCTGTGAACAGATTTATGGAAAATCACCAGTTTTTCAGTAGGAAAATTAGATATGTAGGGTTATGTGGAACTGTTTTTCGTATATATACCCACCTAACAGATGCGACAATCCAGTCTCGTGATCGTTATTACCATCGTTGATTATGTTGTATGAGATGGCCTGTTCATATCTGGCAATGCCCTTTTTGGACAGGCTTTCATGACTCGCTCCATTACAGCATTTTTTCAATTCTGGCATTTTTAAAAAAACACAAGAAAATCACGTTGTTTTGTTAATCTTGTGAGATTCATTCCACTCAAAACTCTGTTATGTAGCAATAAGAATTGTGTAATACTACAAAATAAATATAAAGTTTGTCACTTCTTTTTCACTAGCATTGACAAACAGGGTTGCAGAAACTATGAGTGTCCAGAACTCGATCTTGCATTTGTCAAAAAAACAAAAACAAACAGTCACTAGAGTCAAACAAACAAAGCAATGTTTTGATAAAGTCAATGTTTACATAGAGCAATCTGTTTATGAAAGACTATTTGTATCATCATGTTAAACTATAAATCAACCATTTCTTGATGTTATTTAGCAATGAGATGAAAGTCTTTAAAGAGCTCATTTTAAAAATGTTAGATCAGCCTCACTCGGTCATAACCTCATAACCTGTAGATGAGGCCTGCAGGATTTCCTTCTTATTTCCTGCCTCTTTTTTTTGACTGACCTTTGTTGAAAGGTTTAGTCCTCCTCTTGATGAACAGGAAAAGACACACCAGAGCAAGAGTTGATAAAATCCCCAAACATACATAGATCCCTAAAAGATGCACAAGAAAACAAACCATCACATCTGCTTTTGATCAGCATCAACGCCAACATTCTGTCTCTCAGAAGAGAACTCTGAGTGTGAATAAAATGTACAAACTGAGGCCCCGTTTACACTAATGCGTTTTCGTTTTAAAATGAAAACGATCCCCGTTTCCACTGCGTTTCAGAAAAGATCTCTGTTTACACTACACAACCGAAAACGCATGCCACGTGACCATTCATGCAGGTACAACCATAGATCCCTATTATTTAGATGGCGGACGCGTCTGCGTGCTTGGAGCGGTTGAATGGGGAATCTACCTTTGCATATCTATGGGTACAACAATGAACATGATGTTATTGTTTACACGGTCATCAAGGATACGCAGAGAGAATGTGGGCAGCCACGCCATCGTTTTCAAAAGTCTCCGTTTTGGTCCGTTTACACTGAAACGCTACCCCAGAGTTTTCAAACTAAAAAGGGGTCTGCAGCGTTTTCAAAAGTCTCCGTTTTGGTCCGTTTACACTGAAACGCTACCCCAGAGTTTTCAAACTAAAAAGGGGTCTGCAGCGTTTTCAAAAGTCTCCGTTTTCGACCTTGAAAACGCCGGAGTAGTGTAAACAACAGGCGTATCCGTAGCAAACGAAAACGCACTAGTGTAAACAGGGCCTGAGTAGGCTGAATTTTAACATACTTGGTTGGAGATATACTACTGTAAATATGTACAATACATTCAAAAGTTTGGGGTCAGTAAGATTTATTCTTCAATTCAGCAGGCATACATTAAAGTGATCAAAAGTAACAGTAAAGTCTTTTCCATTGTTACAAAAAAAATATTTTAAATAAATGCTATCAGGATTTCCACCAAAAAAAATGTATCAGTTTTCACCATTGATTGCAATATGAAATGTTTCGCAAATCAGCATATACAAATGATTTCTGAAGGATCTTGCGGTATTGCCATCATGGAAAATAAATTACATTTCAAAACATATTCAAATAGAAAACTAGATTTAAAATTGTAGTTATGTTTTCACAATAACTTTTTTTTTTAACTGTACTTTTGTTACAGCATAAGAGACTTTTTCAAAAACGCACAAAAAACTTACAGACTTCAAACTTTTTAATATGTGTATATGGTAAACCGATGTAGAGATAAAGATTAAGAATGATGAAATTCAAAACAATACCTATGAAATATGCATGAGACACATTTGGACTTGAAGTGCTTTGAGGGCTTGGAGAGGAGTCTGGAATGTTTTGAGAGCTCAGAGGGGGGCTTGAGCTGGCAGCAGAGCTAATTATGTGGACAGTCGTACTCACAGTCTAAAAAAAGAGAGAGTTTGCACTGTTAAAATAGTATATCAAGCTTTCTTTAGCCCTAAAATGCATTTTTGGAAAGTTTACGCTAACTTTCAATATCACTGTAGGGTGCCTTTTGGTGTCCTGTACATAAATAATTCATTTGCCATGATGACTTAACATAAAAAATGGCTATGGAAGGGTGTGTTATATTAGGCTAAGTTTTTATATTCAGGACAAAAGCATTACTTGGCTCTTTAGATACATTTTCTAGATTTTTCTTAGTTTTGTGAAAGTGGATGCGTGTTATTTTGCTATGTCCTATGCACTGCTAATTAAATTTGACAGAGTAGAATACAGTCAAATCATAAAATTAAAAAATGTTGTCCTCTACACTGTAAAAAGTGATAAGTTGACTTAACTTAAAAAAGTAAATAAAAAAGTGAGGAAATATGTTGCCTTAAAATTTTTAAGTAAATGATAATTAAAAAAATAAGTTAAAGGTGCTGTATGTAGGATTTTGACTCTACTAAAGCATAAAAATACTATAATATGTTTGCAGATATTTAAGAAACATGCTAAATTAACATACTTGTTCATCTGAAAAACAATGCTACAGTCAATTATTCTCCTTTGAAAATGTGCATTCCGGCCCGGTTTGTTATGGTTTGTGAGACCCGCCCACTGCCAGTTTACCCAATTGTATTTCGGCACCGAGGGTTGCCAGTTGGCAGAAAACACAGCGTATTTAATTGTATTCATCTTCATGTGCGCTCGTTCCTGTTGGTGTCGTTAATATGGCAACCTGAGTGTGTGTCAAATCCGAGGAGGAGGGGCTGGGTGAATAAACCCGTCTTCAATATTTTGAATTTGGACTGCAATGCCAAGTTCAATCCTGCATACAGCACCTTTAAGTGAATTGTCCAGTTCACTTAACTTTTATTTTTTAATTTTTTAATTATTATTTACTTAATAATTTTAAGGCAACGGGTTTCCTCAATTTTTTTAAGTTAAGTCAACTTATCACTTTTTACAGTGTATTAATATTTTGTTCATTTTTTGTTTAACTCAGTTTGAGTGTACTGATCATTTGGTCATAAAAATAATATTTTTATTTAATAAAAAAAGAAGAGTTTGCCCATGTCCTTTGAATGGTTGTCCAACCTGTCGTGTTGGGAAAGCCACCCATTTAAGAAAAGGCCATCCCCTTTAGTGACATCAGGACAACCTATTTTTTGTCTCTTCAGTGGCGGGAATTACAACCACTTAGGTGAGTATGTTGGTGACTTTTCAACTGACAAATTTTCTTTGTCTGAGTTTGCTTACTTGCTTTTCCTAAGCTTAAAGGAACACTCCGCTTTTTGTGGAAATAGGCTCATTCTCCAACTCCTCCAGAGTTAATAAGTTGAGTTTTACCGTTTTTGAATCCATTCAGCTGATCTCTGGACCTGGCGATAGCACTTTTAGCATAGCTTAGCATAGATCATTGAATCCGATTAGACCAGTAGCATCGCGTTCAAAAATGACCAAAGCGTTTCAATATTTGTCCTATTTAATATCACTGCGCCATGGTACGGCAGCAAAGTTCCTTGATTATTACGCCGGAATGAGAGTATAGTTCCTAGCTAAATCGGCCTAGAAAATCGCAACTTTTCATTTTCTGCCGGTCTTAGTACACGATATAACTCCAGAAGAGTCGAGTTTTAAATAGGACATATATATAGAAACTCTTTGGTTATTTTTGAACGCGATGCTACTGGTCTAATCGGATTCAATGATCTATGCTAAGCTATGCTAAAAGTGCTATCGCCAGACCCGGAGATCGGCTGAATGGATTCCAAAATGGTAAAACTCAACTTATTAACTCTGGGGGAGTTGGAGAATGAGCCTATTTCCAAAAAAAGTGGAGTGTTCCTTTAACATGTCCACCCTGTCAGCATAAAATATGCCAGAAGTGATTAGAATACACTACAGTATTTTCAAAATATGCAAGTTTAAATATACCAAATTCTCTTCAACAACGACTAAATATTTAGCTAGTCACCCCTCCCCATTCATTTTCATTCAGTCCACCCTGTCATGTTTATGTCCACTCTATCGAGTATAAGTGGCCGACAGGGTGGACATTTTGAGCTTCAATTATAATTGAAAGGGTGGACTGAATGAAAATGAATGGGGAGGGGGATATATCAATGTGATTGATGTAATTATATTATTTATTATTATTATATTATTTTTTTAGAAGTTGAATAAATGTTTCATTTTCATATTTTGTCATGATTTGTGTGTTCTGCATTATGTGTCCACACCGTCATGTGCTGGTCCACCCTGCCATCTTGATATTTTACAATAATATTTTAAATAATAATTCAATCATATCTGTATAATCCAGTGTGTTCAATAGCTAGGTGTGGGGGCAATAACATGCAAAAAAAAAAAAACTGCTTTAAAATATCACAGTTTTCTCCAAATAAGAATAAATACATGTTAGAATTGTATGAGTTTCTTTAAAAACACATGGTTTACATATTATTATTATTATTATTTTTTAATGTATTTATAATTTGAAAGCAAACAAATAACCCTGTTTAGAAAAGGGACATCATACCTTTCAGAAAATATCATTTGCATCTTAATTTTGCAGTGAAAACGTATTTAAGAGTAATGTACATGTCCATGACAGGGTGGACATATCTTATGGTTTATGCTTTGAATAATGGCCCATAATTATCTTAAAAAAAAAAAAAAGGAAATTTATGATATGACACAATGCTAATGGGAAATTAAAACCAACATTTTTGAGTATTGAGAGGGTTGAAAGACTCTCTATGGTGATATTAACCCTAATATCTCTCTGTCTTAGATGAGAAAACATTAGAAAGCTGACTCCAAGAAATGCTTGAAAAGTTAGAACAATGGTTATTACTGTTATCCTTGTGGTCTGCGGTGGTTGAGGGATAGGCCTACATTTTCCATTTAAAAACTGCTCTCTGCAAAACAATATCAAGTAACATTTCCAATAATATCCATGCATTGTAATAAAAGAGACAAACACGATTTAAAGCTCACTTTTGATATATATAAAAAGGATGTGTCTTATGGGCTGTATAATCAAATTAAATAAACAAAAACATCAGATTTTGCTTCCAGTAGGCTACGATGTGGTGTGAGGCTTTATTAACGTGTACACCTACCCCAACCCTAACAGCAGGCTATTAAAAATACACTGTTGACAGCATAATCTGATAACATTATTTGCTAGAACACTGGCTGTCGATTTTCAGAACTTACATTAGCAGTGTATCCAGATTACTCTGTAAAAATGAACCGTAGTGAATATATAAATACAATTTAAAGTTAAACGTACCCTTGTTTACAGCAGATGGTATCCGAAGTGCTTTTGCACGCGAACGCAATCAACTGTGGCGGAGGGCAAGAGCGACAGTTTTGGCATATGACTTGAGATCCATTATTAAATGTCCCGTCTCTGCATGGTCTGTAAGGTGATTTGATCTGCTGTTGCTCGTCGGACCACCCGCAGTTTTCAGCAAATTCGTGACCTGCTCTCAGAACAGAATAATGATGAGTAAACGTGCATTTTTCTTACTAGTACGCTGTATAGACTATAGGCGGTTGCAGACGACTTTAACTTAAGGACGCCAACAGTGGCGATCAGTTTTGTCGATGTCTAACATAGATGCATCACTTTATCATACATTTGTACATCACAAATACAAAATCTAACAAAATATAATATCGATATGTTTTGTTTCAAAGTGAGTTGACTATTACAAACTGTGCTAGAGAGCGAAAATTACATTGCGAGACGGCAATCTTTAGAGTTAGGCTAATTCAGGATAACTGAGACACTTTTTTTAGTCATTTCAATAGCAAAAGTGTTCCAATTTATTTGAATTCGCCCAATTCGCATTCAAGTTACTAGGCTATAACTAAGAGGTGATTTAGCGAACACAGAATTTAAAACTTACCTTGTATGATTTTATATTTATTCTCACATGCCTCACATTTGTGCGGAAGACCATTCCAGAATTGCCCTTCTGTACATATTTTTGAAGTCATTGAGGCTGATTCTTCTTTACGTGACAGCAGTGAAAAACGTCCGAGACTGAGTGAATCAACCAGCTCATCTAAATTGGGGGGGAAGGAGTTGGGTGGGTTGTGAATTTAAAGCAATGACGACATGGTCATAATTCAACATTTGACACAGTGGTTGAACTGAGAAGCACTTTTCCCAGAGAATGGATGACAATAACGACTAAAATGAGACATCAGTTATATTTCTTTTAACAAATTAACATGAAGTTCACGCTTTTGATTTTGTTGTTATCTTATCCTCTCATTTTACAATCTCCTTTACCTTAAAATGGTTTAATTTAACAGAGGGCTAATCGATGCCAAGGGCGATATGACATTACTGATCTGTCCTTTCTGCTGTAGTCTGTTGAGACACCTGGATAATTACAAGCTGATTATGATTAACTTTGATGTCCACAGTCGACACATCCAGGATGTTCTCAGTACTTGCTTGTGAGACCAGCTGCCCAGTGCTCTTGCTGGAATCAAACTACATAGGTAAGACTAACTTCTTATTTCTTCATGTTTTTGGGGAACAAGCAAAAGTTACAAATGTAAATGCTCTATTTCAAGTAGCCCCATAAAGTCTTGACTTGATTTTATTGTCCTTATTTTTTTTTTTAAAGTGCTTTGCTCTCTCTTATTTATTTATTTATTTATTTGATGCCAAGGTAAAAAACATATATATATATATATATATGATTGATTAATTAAGTCATCTTTACACAGACAAGTTAAGGCTGCTGTGTGCCTGCTCAAAATTCAGTGTAAACAATGCTGTGTTAAAAAAAAAAAAAAAAAAAAAAAAATATATATATATATATATATATATATTAATTTACATGACAATTACAATTGTATACTAATTGATAATAGGTGCTGAAGTGGCCGAACCAGGCACAATTTAGTCTGGCTTTTATGTGGCATTGTGCCTTTACACTGAATTTTAAGCAGGCGCATAGCAGCTTTAACTTGGCTGTTTAAAGACGCCTTTAGTTTTACTTCAGAATAATGCATCATTGGATAAATATGCTGATAAACCATTGAAGTAAAGCAAGCAATCACGAGTTAAACCTATGTAATGCCTTTGTCATCAGAGTAAAGACTCAATCCTGCTGAATCAGCGGATGAAGAAGCTTAGAGCAGGCTGACTGCTTTATTTAAGCCCGTCCTTCCTTTGTTCACCTCCATTTCATAAATTGTCACTTGTTTATTAAAAAAAACAAACACATTTTGTACATTGAAGTGCTTCAAATTACACTTAAACAGTGATGTTTTAGAAGTGTTTTCATTATTTAATACAACAACAAAACATGACAATATCTTCTCTTTGGCAGGTTTTGGATCCAGCTTAACCTGACTAGTGTAAAGTAGTGCCATATTCTCAATCATGCTGAGTGGGGTCAGAAGTGCACCTGTTGAAGAAGGCAGAGGCACCTCAGGGCCAACACAGGATGATGCCAGGACCAGACCAGTCGCAATCAACAATCTAAAGCCCAAACCTAGCTGTGTTGTGTTGTGTAAACCTGGAGATGGAGTGCGTCATCAGATGTATATTCCTACAGTGGGTAGATTTTATCAACACACCCTCATATCAAAACATCCTTTACTTATTCTTCGGAAGCAATTCTGTCATCATTTACCCTCATGTTGTTCCAAACCAGTATGACTGGTCTTCTGTGAAAGAAAGAGAAACAATATCGATAGAATCACTTTTAGAACATTTAAATCAGTTGATAA
Organism: Acrossocheilus fasciatus; assembly: GCA_036784905.1. Lineage (NCBI taxonomy): Eukaryota > Metazoa > Chordata > Actinopteri > Cypriniformes > Cyprinidae > Acrossocheilus > Acrossocheilus fasciatus. Next base: position 23,690,074 of record CM071952.1, on the reverse strand, counting down.
ATTATATTTGATAAATGATAAAAATATTCACAGCCAATCACTATCCTCCCAAATTTAAAGATCACAAGCATTTAAACCAGGTGTCAACAAAACTGCAGTCTTTACTTATAATATGTTATCATGTTGGTGTTGCTAATATAGTTATCACTTCATATTTTGCCACAGAATAAAAAATAAAAAGGTAATTGTGACTTGTCTCACAATTCTGACTTTTTGTCTTGTAATTTTCAGTTCATATCACACAATTTTATATTTATTTTATTTATATCTTACATCTTGAAATTATGAGTTCATATCTTGCGATTTTGTGAAAAGAAGTCAGAATTGTTTGATTAAAAATTGCAAATTGTGTCAATTCAAATGTGTTGTAATATTCCTTGTGTCATTCAAACAAAATAACAAGGTTTCTAAGGCTTGACTGAACTTTGAGTCCTCTTAAACTCCAGTGCAATGATAAAAGTTGCTACAGTGACATTTCCCTTATAAGGTTTTGCTAAAATTGGAAAAAATATTGACATTTATGTCATCATCTTTCTACATGTTCATTTCCAGATTCTCCCTCAAAGCGATAATCAACCTGATTCAACAGGTGGAAACTCCCTTCCTTTGCCAGACATTATGCCAAACCAGACCTCCAAACCAAGTGTGTCCATTCGGCGCCACAAGAGCACCACAGATTTGCCTTACAGCCCTCAGCGTGGTTACATGCGCGGCCAGAGACCCAGTATCTGCGCCCCTACTGAGGCTGAGCTGGTGCTGATGAGGCGTTGTTCTTTATACGAACCGAATGTTCATCCATGTTGCCGCCATGCTCTCAGCGTTCCCAACATGACAAGTCCATGCACAAGTCCTCTGTGCAGCACCCCATCCCGCAGTGCTCTCTGCACACCTGTACAGGACGTAGAGTTCAATGTTAAAGCACGCAACAAGCTAATAGAAAGCGAGAACGCACAGACTCCTACTTACCCACCAGAGCTTCGCGAACAATGCCGTTACGTCTCCAAAGATGGAAAGTGTAGAGTAGACTTGGCACATATGGCTGAGAGAGAACGATTTCTGGCTGACATCTTCACTTCTTTTGTGGACCTTCAGTATAGATGGTTTCTTTTCGTGTTTATGATGTGCTACTCAGTCACCTGGTTTATTTTCGCAGGGCTTTATACGCTAAATGTATTCTTGCGTGGAGATCTTGAAGTTCCTGGTGATACTGATGTGTGCTACCCTAATATAGACGGATTTGTGTCAGCTTTGCTCTTCTCGGTAGAAACTCAGAGGACTATTGGTTATGGTGCTCGTACGGTGTCGCCGCGCTGCTACGAAGGTGTTTTTTTGGTCATGGCGCAGTGCATTGTGGGATCCATGATTGACGCCCTTATGGTGGGCTGCATGTTTGTCAAAATTTCACGTCCCAAGAAGCGTGCAGAAACTCTTCTTTTCAGCCGGACTTGTGTTGTGGCCAACCGTGATGACCGTCTTTGCCTTATGTTCCGTCTCGGCGATCTGCGTGACAGCCACATGGTGGATGCTAAAGTACGTGCTAAACTCATCAAGTCTCGGCAGACGTCGGAGGGGGAATTTCTCCCACTGGAGCAGTCTGAGATCGACTTGGGCTATGAGAGTGGCTCGGACCGTCTGTTCCTGGTGGAGCCACAGGTCATACAACACACCATTGATTCTAGCAGTCCTTTCTGGGAGCTTGGGCCAGAGCAGCTACGGAAACAACAGTTTGAGGTTATTGTCATCTTGGAGGGAATTGTGGAAGCAACAGGTGTGTTCACAATCATAGCCCTCTTTACTCACTTTATCTGTTGACCCAGTGACCCAAACAAGCCCATATGGCATTTGAAGAACAATGATCGCATGAACACACACACATCTGGTCTGCTATCCTTGTGGGGACTCTCCATAGGCGTAATGCTTTTTCTACTGTACAGACTGTATATGCTATTGCCCTACACCAACCCTACAACTAACCCTACCCCTTACAGGATACTTTCTGCATTTTTAGATTTTCAAAAAACTTCATTCTGTGTAATTTATTAGCTTGTTTACCCGTGGGGACCTCAATTTAGGTCCCCACCATGACACGAGTCCCCATGAATCTGTCTGTGTGTATTCAGTCCCCACCTGAATAGAAAAACAGGTACACATACACACACTTTTATTAATTTTAATCAAAGTTTGGGCTGTTGAGAAGTGGGGAAAAGTAAAGCATATACAAACAATAAATAAATAAACTGCATTAAATTGCAAAAAACAATTTGCTGCGTGAGTGAATTTGTCAAAATCCTATGAAGAACTTGCATGATTGTAAGGCGCTTTGGTTGTACAGCAATACACAATGAAGTGCTATATAAAAGCTTCAATCGTTCATTCATATTTGGGTAGTTGTAAACGAGTAGGCTATGTATTTGTTGTACTATAAATAGTAGTAAACATTTTAAATTTTTCGTTTTATTCAACAACACTAACTTCAGCAATGAAAAAGAGAATCACCCTTGAGAAAATTTGGAGGGATATGTGCTAAATTATCATGTGAGTAATATTACACTGGCAAAAACCTTGATTACTTCAAATAAAAATAAAAAATACAATAAAATAACCTGGACATGTTTTCGTGAGATTCCCAGACATTATAGAATTACACACCGATTGAAACTAATGTGGAGAAACAGCGTCAGTTTAAGACGAATGCTATTTGTTACACCATAGCTCCATCTTGTGGTCAAGGTTAAAGTTAGCTTGTCACTATAACAAGACATGATGCTTTCTCAGATCGTTTGACAATTTTGTTTTTACAGGAATGATGTGCCAAGCGAAGACCTCCTACATCGAGACGGAGATCGAATGGGGAGCCCGTTTTGAGCCGTGCATGACATTGGAAAAAGGGGCGTTTCGAGTTGACCTGAGACGCTTCCACAGCACATATCCGGTGCCTCTTCCGCCGTGCAGCGCGCAAGAGCAGCATCACCTACAGACCCTGCAAGTGGGACTGGAGCTCCAGGAGTCTCTGAAAGGCAGTGTTAACTGGAAATTGGGTGGGGATGACCAAGAAGACGACATTGTGAAACCACCAGGAGCGCGCACATTCACTATCCACAACATCCAGGAGGAGCGAGTGTCAGAAGTGAACGAATGCGAATATCTTTAGTTGTTGTGAGTTCGAAAAAAGGCGGCCCCCTTTCTCAGCGTTTTCAGCTTCCGGAAGTATTGTTCCCATATATTTTCTCATTAGGCATTTTCCAAAGATCTTAAGTAGCCTAAAGAATTCTGATTATAGAGACTGGATCAGTTATGTCATTTACTTTTTGAGAGTGAGCGATCACTGCAGAAGGTTGTTTTCCCCTCCTCCCTCAAAATTCGTGTTTCTGTGGTAACGGCGTCTTTTGGAATAGGCTACGCAACATTTAGAATCATAACAGATTTAAAAACATAATAGGCTACATTTTAAAACTTTGTAAATAGATACAGAGAAATATGTGATACAGACGTGTGTGTGTGTGTGTGTACTTTGTAAAATTATTATGTACATATAAATACAAACACATACATGTATATATTTAAGAAAAATATGTTGTTTATATATTAAATATATTTATATATAATATAAAATATAAGAATATGAATATATAAATGTATAAACGTAAATATTTTCAAAATATATACTGTATGTGTGTGTATTTATATATATATAATAAATATACACAGTACATATTAGTGCTGTCAAACGATTAATCGCATCCAAAATAAAAGTTTGTTTACATAATATATGTGTACTGTGTATATGTATTATGTACATATTAATACACACACATGCATGTATATTTCAGAAAAATTTTACATTTATATATTAAATATATTTATGTATAATATAAATTATATGAATATAAATATATACATGTAAATATTTTCTAAATATATACTGTATGTGTGTGTATTTTTATATATATATATATATATATATATATATAATAAATACAGTACACACATTATGTAATCAAAAACTTATTTTGAATGTGATTAATCATTTGACAGCACTAATATATATATATATAATATGATCGAAGGCTGTGAAAATTAATCTGCATTGTTAATCCTTTTGATCTTTTATTAAAAAAAATCACAAAAATCTAACCTTTCATTGGATAATAAGAATTTAAAATATCATTATGAAATAAATGTTTTTCTCTAATACACATTGGCCACAATTAACGGCACCCTTTTATTCAATACTTTTTGAAACCTCCGTTTGCCAGTTTAACAGCTCCAAATTTTCTCCTATAATGCCTGATGAGGTTAGAGAACACCTGACAAGAGATCAGAGACCATTCCTTCATCCAGAATCACTCCAGACCCTTTAGATTCACAGCTCCATGTTGGTGCTTCTTCTCTTCAGTTCACTCATTTTCTACAGGGTTCAGGTCAGAGGACTGGAATGGCCAGCAGAAGCTTGGTTTTGTGTTGTTTTTGAGGTTTGTGTTTGGATTATTGTACGGTTAGAAGATCCAAACATGGCCCATTATAAGATTTCTAACAGAGTCAGTCACTTATTGATTTTTTTTTTTTATCTGTTAGTATTTGATAGAATCCATGATGCCATGTGTCTAAACAAAATGTCCAGGAGCTACAGCAGAAATATAGGCCCACAACATAAAAAATACAGCAGTATATTTCATTGTACACATGGGGTACTTTTTATCCCTGTGTTCACCAAACCCATCTTGAGTGTTTGCTGCTAAAAAGCTCATTTTTTTAGTTTCATCCGACCATAGAAGCCAGTCCCATTTGAAGTTCCAGTCGTGTCTGATGACTGAATATGCTGGAGTTTGTTTTTGGATGAGCTAGGAGAATTTTTCTTGAAACCCTCCCAAACAACACGTGGTGATGTAGGTGCTGTTTGACAATTTTTTAAAGGTTTTCTGACCCCGAGACTCAACTTTTTTCTGCAATTCTCCAGCTGTGGTCCTTGGAGAGTCTTTAGCCACTCAAAATCTCCTCCTCACTGTGCATTAGGACGTTATAGACACACGTCCTCTTCCAGGCAGTTTCGTAACATTTTCTGTTGATTGGAAATTCTTAATTATTGCCCTGATGGTGGAAATGGACATTTTCACTGCTCTAGCACTTTTCTTAAAGCCACTTCACTAATTTGTGAAGCTCAATTATCTTTTTCTGCACATCAGAAATATATTCTTTGGCTTTTCTCATTGTGATGGGTGATTAAGGGAATTTGGGCTTTGTTTTCCTTCCTATTTATATTTCTGTGAAACAGGAAGTCATGGCTGGATAATTTCATGTTCATAATCACCCTGGAGTGCACAAAATTGTGAATATGAATAGGAATATAGGATACTTTAGAGATATTTTATCATTAGAATTTCCAGGGGTGCCAATAATTGTGTCCAACGTGTATTTGAGAAAAACATTTACTTCATAATGATATTTCCCCCCATTTTAAATTCTTATTATCCAATAAAATTATATTTTTGTGATTTTTTTTTTTTTTAAATAAAAAATCAAAGGGTGACACTTTAGAATACTGTTCCATCGTTAATGAATAACTACACAGGAACAAATGGCTAATGCACTATTAACATTTTAGTAACTACTATTAACTAACAAGAAACTCTTGATTAAGGATTTATTAAGTAATAGCGCTAAGTTGAAACTGGTAGTTCACTATTAGCTAACCAATAACTACTATTTTTTTCATATATCCTGAGAACTCCTAAGAACTACTTTATACAGGTTCATAATTAATGTGAATTATGCATAATGAATAATTAATTCTAAAATGAAGATCATAGTAACCCACTAGTAATAGTACTCAAGTATTACCAAATCCTCCTAAAGGAACTACTAATTATTTGGATCAGTATTCTAAAGTGAAAATCATCATAACTTCCTAATATTGACTGATGTCATTGTGAGCTTTTGAGATATATGTAAGGTTTTGGATAGTAATGACTCAAGTGTTACTATATCCTTCTGAAGAAACTACTAATTATTTGGATCAGTATTCTAAAGTGAAGATCACGGTAACCCACTAGTAATGATTTAAGTGTTACCAAATCTAGCTAAATTAATTACTAACCAGGACCTTACAAAAACCTCAAAAATTTACAGTGACTTCAGTAATTACTAGGGAGTTATTGCGCTCTTCACTTTAGAATACTGATCCAAATAATTAGTAATTCCTTCTGAAGAATTTGGTAATACTTGAGTCATTACTAGTCGGTTACCATGACCTTTACTTTAGAATGAATTATACATTACGTATTATTCATATTAATTATCAACCTGTATACAGTAGTTCTTGGGGAGGTATGAAAAAAATAATAGTTACTGATTAGCTAATAGTGAATTACCACATTCGACTAAGCAGTATTACTTACTAATTAATTAATCAGAGTTGCTTGTTAGTTACTAGTTACTAGAGTGCTAATATTGCATTACTCATGTGTTCTTGTGTAGTTATTCATTAATGATGGAACAGTATTCTAAAGTGTTACCGGATTAACAATGCAGATTAATTTTCACAGCCTTCTTTGATCATATTTACCATTTTTGGCCATGACTGTGTACACACACACACACACACACACACACACACACACACACACACACACACACACACACACACACACACACACACACACACATACATATATATGAAGAGTTCAGATGCAAAAGCCTCTAAATGCCGTCTGAATCTGTGTGTGTGTATATGGGCGTTTCTTCAACTAGGGGCACTTTTATCCTTGTGAAGTTGAATAAAAAAAAAACTTGTTCAAAAGTCCCATAACACAGTCTCATAAGTTCAAATAATTTGTCTAGTTGTAAGGTCTGTAAGAGGACAAACTTAGATTACAAGAGAAATTGTTAATATTTTAAATTTTTCCGACCTGCAATGAACAAATGTCATTTCCACCACATTAATATTGGTTTGGGTAAGAGCTTATTAGAAAATAACTTGAATTTTTTATATTACGTAGAGCATGATCTCATAAATTGTGGATACATTTTTAATGTGTGATGATATTTTTTAAAAATGTGTGGTCATTGAAATGACAGGGTGGTGGTGGAAATGACAGGTTGTTGTGGAAATGACAATGAATTAACGTGAATGTAGAGAAACAGCAGATATATTTATTAGAAACAGTCTTAAGCTCATCACACTCATTAAACTCAATTCACAAAGTCATTAAACATATCAATTGTACTTTGTAATAAATGTCATTTCCACCACATAAACAGTGTGGTGGAAATGACATTTCTGTAGTTTTTTGTGAAAAAATGGAAGATAGCTTCACTGATTAGCTTTGAATTAATCCTTAGCATTTCATGTATGCAAAATACTCTTATTTAAATTACATTTTTTAGCTTTTTAAAAACAACCTTGAATGTACAGCATGTTTGGAAATGACATATAATAAATATATTAACTGATCAAGTAATATTTACCTTGATTTTTCTTCATATGTTAATGATGAAAATTTAAATTCCCTCTATGTCCAACATGTGCTCTGATGTCACTGAGCATTTCCATAGAAACCACCTAAACAATCTTTCACACAAACTTTTTAAAGAGACATTACTGTGTTGTGGTGGAAATGACACCAATACCGTGCGACAGCTATATTTTGTATAAAAAGTAATATTGATAGTGGTCTCACATTAAATACTATAATATATTTTAATTATTTTACTAGTGCTTAATTCAGGTACATTAATAGTTACCAGATAAGTCAGATTTTTGAACTGTATTTTCATTGTTGAAGTTTGAAAGTCTGCGTGTGCGACAAGGAGAAACCCGTGATTTTGACACCTATAAGGAGGTTGAAAAGTATGAAAAAAATCATAGAAATGTAGTAAAAAGTTTTTAAGGTGGTTTTATTGTTAGTTTGACAAAGAAAGAGGAATTTGTCCAAAATTATATGTATTTTTAAAAATATGACCAAAGAACATAAAAGTGCCCATAGTCTAAGAATCACCCATATATACACACACACAAAAAAAAATATATATATATATATATAATTGACGGTACTGACGCGCGAGCACCCCCCCCCCCCTCCTCTCTGTCTACTCAGTTTCTGTTCAGCGCGCGGTAGAGAGAAGCAGCGCTTTAATTCAGTTAAAGTATAGCCGAAATCACAGCACAGCTATTGTCTTTATCTTATGTGTATTTGATTTCATCAGACAACGGTGCGATTATCATGATTATTTTGTGCAGATTAACATCTTGGATTGGAGAGCTGCTTATGTTGTCTTAATGGATCGCGTTTTAGTCACTATTTCATATTCATTCAACAGAAACAGTAAAATATACCAATGAAAACAGTTTTATTGAGAATCTAGCTCCATCTAAATACAGTATGTGGGCACAGAGAGGGAAACAAATGTAATAATAAATAATAAATGTACATTTAGCATGTTCAGAAGAAGAGCTGCCCTGTCATGCAAAAATGTTAACAGGTTTGTGTAAGTAAATTGCTCAGTGCAAAGAAAGAGAAGTAATGGGAACCTGGTATTTCTTTTTTCATGTGTCTAATAGACATGAAAAGTTCTTTGAAAAACATCTAGGCCGATAACCTTTGAAACATATCTAGGCTTCATGCTCTATGTTGACTATGGTTTCAATAATAATAAACGTACATTTGCATGAAGCATCCATATTTATCCATGCCCATGTTGATTAGAGTATTAAAAACTAAAGTATTAATTTAAGGTACATTTAGAACAAATAAAAATTGTGTATTATTGCTCAAGTTAGGGTATCTTTGCCATTCTGTTGCAAAATCTTTGGTTATTCTTTATTCACAGAGGTTCAGTAAACTATAACAAGCATCAATGCGGTGTTGTAAAGTTAAAGCATCTGGTTGCATCACACATTCAACCCCAGTCTCATTATATGTCATTATTAAATCATTGCTGCAACCCATAGACCATAAAAAAAAAAAAAAAGGTTTTGCCAGACTGAGAAAGATGAAAACTTTCCTTCATGTGTTATTTGATCTGTATGGCAGCCTCTGCTGTTAGATGCCGGAACTACACCATTAAGCATCTTTTCACCATTCAAAATGTCTATTCTGCCTTATTGTCACTTTACCACATAGCTTTTAATCTTAAAACCTTCTGTCATAATAGATGTAAATGGACATGTTTTGACAAAGACACAAATACATATCTCTACACTTACTGCCTTAAAAGCTAAATCAATTTATTCATCCATTTATTCAGAATATACTGTCACATACTGAAGCTACTTGCTGTTCTATATGCTGCATTTTTTTTGCATTAAAACAGACACTGACAGAGTCTTACTATTTTAATAATAATGCTTTTATTAAAAGATTGTATACATTGCGTAAATAGATCACATAGTGAGTGCTTAGATAAATGATACAAATTTGACCAGCTCAATAAATTAACAAACATATATTTCATGCTATTGTGATATTTCACAGAGTAAGTTATAAGCATTGGCAAATTACAGTCTACTTCATCTTAATTGGTGAGTGAAGTGTTCACCCAACTAGACATCTTCAAAGAAAATAAAAATCAACTGGCAACTGACCTGTAAATGTATTTTAAATATATTATAACTTTTGTAGAATGGCTTCAAAATAGATTAATAAAAGTATTAAAAAGATCAAATCTGTATTAAATTTTTTATATCTACATGTTTTATCGCGCAGGGCTCAGGTGTGGCAGTTGTACAGGTACGTGCTGCTCAGGCTCCAGTCTGGAGGGAAGTCCTGCGTGGGGTGATTCTTCAGGTGTTTCTGCATGGCTGCCAGGCTGCTACAGAACTCCAGACACAGGGTGCATTGGTAAGGAGTGGCGCCACCGTGAGTACGCAGATGCTTGATCATAGCTGAATAGTCACGTGAACGCTGGCCACACAGCCGACACTCAAATGGTTTTTCACCTGGAAGAGAGACGAGGAGAAAGAACTGAGCTGGTTTCAACATGATTTTCCAGAATCCCTAACCAAATTTGTAATCGGTGTTGTTATTGTTAACTAAAACTATAACAGAAAAAAAAAAAGTTTTTTTGGAAATTGGAATATAGATATATAAAATATAAAGCAAATATAATAAAATATTGAATAAAAATGTATAAAATATAAATATTACACTTTATATTAAATTACATATAAAATAAAGCTATTATTAAAAATTAAAGGATTTTTTCAGAGAAGGATGTCAAGTATAAGTACAACATATGGCTGTCGACATAAGTACAATAATCTATACAGCTGATAGATAGACATAAAGCTGTGTGTGATATTTAAACTAAAACTATAAAAAGAAAAATGTAGAAATCGAAATATATAAAAGATAAAATAACATAAAATATGAAATAAAAAAATATATAAAATATAAATATTAAACTTAAAAAAAAATCCTTGGCAACTAACATTTAAAGTACTATGAGTAAAAGTGGAATAATATATTTTTTCAAAAAATAATAAAAGAAGTATAATTCAATTAAATATAAAATAAAGCTAGAAAAAAATATTTAAAAAAATATAAGAGTTAAAAAAAACTTAATCTTTAAAAAATAAAGCCTTTTTTTCAGAGAAGGCTGTCAGCATAAGTACAATAATCAATACAGTTGATATTTATAATTCATGGAGATCACATTTAAAAAAAAATAGACATAAAGCTGTGTGTGATGGATTTATTTAAAACTAAAATGAAAAAAAAAAAACTTATTAAAACTTTAGCTAAACATAAAAATGAAAGCAGAGAAAAACAAAAATTCAAAATATGAAAATGTGTTTTCTTTACAATAGTATCTCAGTGATTCTACAGTAACACTAATTCAGATTACAGATCTAATCTTGATGCAGTGAAATACTATGTACAGTTTCTCAGAAAGTGAAATTTTTATCTAAATGAGTGGTTGTCTGATCCTGCTTTCAACAGAGTTCAGCTCCAGCCCTAATAAAACACACCTGAACCAGGCTGGATTTAAACTCTGGAGAAATGTGGCTCATGGGTATAAAGGTTGGTTGTACCTGTGTGGACCCGGTGATGTGTGTCCAGCTGGTGTTTAAGGCTGAACCTCTTGCTACACTGTTTGCACTGGTAAGGCTTCTCTCCTCCGACACCCCTCCTGAGTGAGCGCAGAGATCGCCTGTCCCTTCCACCTCGGCCGCAGAACTTACACCTGAGTGTCATTTCCCCAGAACCTGCCAGCGGATGATGAGAGAACAGTAAGTGACAATCTGGTGGACTATAAATAGACATATTCTCTGTTATCACTGGATCTTTCTAATGCAGTTTCATTTCAGATTAAAACCACAGACAAAGAGGTTTGAACAGCCAAATGTGGCTCTTTTTCTCAGTTTACGTATAATGTTCAGAGTCCATTTAAATAAAGGAATAGTTCATCCAAAAAAGAAGTCCATTCCCTGTTGTTCTCTCCCATCAAACTTTGCCAACGTATTTGTTGTTCTGGATGGTTTTCGTTTGTAAGCTGTACTTGATCTTAGATCAGCTCCGTATTAGATTAGATCTCCGTATTAGTAGTTCTTTGCATCTTTGTTGTGTGGAGCGATGTTATTGTCTGTATTTTTATGATAATGTTTTTATTTATCTTTGTACAGCACATTGGGCAACAATGGTTGTATTAATCTGTGCTATAGAAATAAAATGAAATGAAAATGAAATGATCTGTACACATTTCTCTCCTGATTCAGATGAGATGATTTTAATTAGCAATATATGAATAGAGGACTTCTATTTCAGCCCGAAGATGCTAAAAGTTTTGTGAATTGATTTACAAAACATAGTCATTTGAATTATTTTGGTGTTTTTATCAGCTGTTTGGACTCTCATTTTGACGGCACCCATTCATAGCAGAGTTGGTGAGCAAGTGATGCAATGCTATAAATTTCTCCAAATCTGTTCATATGAAGAAATACAAACTCATCTACATCCTTGATGGCCTGAGGGTGAGTACATTTAAATTTTCTGGTGAACTATTCCTTTTTTTTTTTTTTTTTTATAAAAAAGTTGTGAATTCACAGATAAATTTTTCAATTCACTTACCTAAATTTTAAAGTTAAAGATATACATGCTTTTTAAGTAAGTTGTTTATTTCCGTTATAACAATAAGCTCTCAAATAACCTTAAATGGTATCTCTTGTAATGAACCTGTGACATAAATAGTGACCTTTCGATTAAAACTCTAAACACATCATCTTGCTCACTGAGCTTCTGGCCAAAAGTGTAGCAGCGCTTCACAAGAACGCAGGGTTATTTTTGCTGTGATGCTGGTCAGCTCTTTGGCCCCTCATATCTGCTCAAATGTGTTTAAATTTGTCTTAAGTGTTGTCTAATGCACTGCTGGTGACAATTGTTCCATTCGCTAAAACACCAGTTAACCAAGTGTGAAAGTGAAAGGAGACTTATAGCGTTATCTAATTATTAATCTAAAAATAACTCTTTACAATGCGGTTTCATTTGTTAACTTCATTTTGTTAACATGAACTAACAATGAAAAATGCTTTTGTTAATTTAAATGTTAGTTTACTAATACATTATTAAATCAAAAGTTGTATCCATTTATATGTAATAAACTATAAAGTAACAGTGAACAGTTGTATTATTAACTAACATTAACAAAGATGAATAAATAGTGTAACAAATGTATTGCTCGTTGTAAATGTCAAAATAATTTTGCTTGTTTATAACAGAAAATATTTGTGATTAATAAAAATATAAACCAAGTCTAAAAGCACTAGTAAAACTGATTTATTACCATATTTAATAATTTTTTTTTTTTAACTTTGCTTTAATGACAGCAGCTTTTGAGCTGCATGAACATGAGCATGTTGAGCATCTTGTGTGTTTCACTGCATGGATGCAAGGAAATTTGACTTTTATCCAAATGTATTTTTAATATAAAGTTAATTTTCCTTTGTACCACTTTCAAATGACTTGAAAAGGAGACCACATCTTTATCATTGAATACGTATCTAAACGTGGTCATTTTCAGGCAATGTAGATGTGTGCATGAGGTTCGGCAGACACTGATTAAATGGTTTGCAGCTGGTAAGAAAGTCTAAAGGTGAAATTATAAAGAATAATGTATGGCCTTTAGGGCTTTTGTACATTTTTAATATTCATATGATGAATTCTTTGTTTAAAATGTTTAACATTATAACATTTCTATTGATTTCCTAACAGATTTTAAATGTGGACCTAATTATACAAGATTCCTGTTGCTAAAATCCTTACACAGTTAAACAATGTACATCAAAATGTACATTAATGTTATAAACTGAATAAATGAGGATTGAGGATTGAAAATTCTTGCTGGTAAATATCCAGTTCTGTCAAAATAATGAGGCAACCAAATGTTTATTTTCTATTAACTGTTAAAGGGGCAAGATTAAAGTGATTTATGGTCAAAAATAAAGTGACTTTGGTAGTGTGGTAGTGTGCAGCCGAGGGGCCCAATTTTAGATGAACACATCCTGTGGCAACTCTCTCTTGGTGTGCGGCCTAGTTTACAGCTCTCCCTGTCCACACACACACACACACACACACACACACACACACACACACACACACACACACACACACACACACACACACACACACACACTCATACACACACTCATACATACACACCACATCCTCTCCTGTACAGCTCAAAATGTAAAAAAAAGCATGGTTAACACTTTCTGTCTTTATATTTGCGAAGACCTCGCTTGTGACAATCATATGGACACTTGCAAGGTTGTGTAAGCTTATACTTCTGAGCTCGCTGAAACGCAAGCAAACGCAAAAGTCATGTGTGAAACAAAAGCAAGCATACTTGCCCAAGTTTGACATCGTATTCACACATATATAAACACCCACACATTCCCACATACCCCACACTCTCTGTCACATAAACACACACACACACACACACACACTCACTAACTCAGGATGCAGCACAGTAACATAAAAGTTCTGCAGAAACCTGCGCCTTTACAGCACAAGTGTGCTGTTTGAAAAGGTGCCGTCGAACATCCTTAAAACTGAGGATTTAAGTTGTTTGATGCATTTTTATAAAACCAAAATCTATAAAAAGCAAAAACTGTGCAGCTGGTAACCTAAAATGACTTTAGTTGGCATAACCTATATGAACCTAATGTTGTCATGTTGAATGAGTCATATGCCACCGCACTTTTAGATTGTCGCAAACATTTTCATTAAAGTTGAAGAAAACATGCATCTAATATTTCCGAATGTAATACACATGTTGTTGACATGCTGTTAATACTATTATACAACACTTCTATTTAAAAAAAAATAAATAAATAAATTATAGACATGCAATTGTATGACCCTATAATAATTAAGAGACTACTTGAAATATGCTTACTGCACCACAGTTAAAGGAATAGTCCTCTCAAAAATGAAAATTTGCTTAAAATGCTACTCATTCTCAGGCCATACAAGATGTGCAAGATTTTGTTTCTTCATCTGAACAGATTTGGAGAAATTTAACATTACATAACTTGTTCACCAATGGATCCTCTGCAGTGAATGGGTGCCACTAGTTAACTTGTATTTGTAACAAAAGTCCAAAATTCATATTATAACACTTCCTCCAGTAAAACAGTCTACCTCCTGTTGTCTTCTGACATTAAAATCCACTAACATTGATCTGTGCATATTTCTGTCCTGATTAGGATTTTTCACTGGAGAAACAGTATTATAGATTAAGGACTTGTATTTTAGCAATGATTTTAAAGTTAAAAATGCCTTAATGATGGATTTGTGTCTTACAAACGAGCTTTTTGGATTATAGGATTACTTGTGCATTATAGTGATGTTTTTTTCAGCTGTTTGTGGACTCTCACTCTCACGGCACCCATTCACTGCAGAGGATCCATTGGTGAGCAAGTGATGTAATGCTATATTTCTCAATTTGTTATAATGAAGAAACAAAGTCATCTGCATCTTTGATGGCATGAGGGTGAGCACATTTTCAGCTAATTTTAATTTTTGGGTGATTTATGCCTTTAATTGCAAAAAAAAAAAACCTACAAGGCAAACATTTATATATATTTTTAAACTAAAACTAGTCACATGTATATGATATAACACATACAGTCTAAATTACATAGTCTCTTAAAGATAACATCTCATAAAAATGTGTTACTATCATTCTCACCCCAAAATGCTCTGTTGCGCATACGCTCGCGCACACATTAAAAGCACTCTAACCCCAATTTGGATGAAAAAAGAACAAGTCAACACTTCTCTTTTGGTACTGTATTCAAACCACCATGAAGCACAGAACTGATCGACCGCAGGACTGTGCTGATGCACCACGATTCAGAAGCCACAGTTTTCTGTTGCGCACAGCTTTACACCCCAGTTTAGCAGGTAAGGGGTCATTTTGTCTTTGTGCCCTGAGAACATTATGTAAACTAGGACAAAGCACAACCACCATTGGGACTACGCAGTAACCCCTAAAAATGATTTGGACACTAGATGAACTTACAATGCACAAATGTTTTTCTGCACTGCAGGAGTGTTTCTCAGAACTAACTTCACTTTCGTTAACTGGTGTCAACATGAGTTTTTTTTATTTTTTTTATCTGAAGTATGAAGTCATTTCCTTCAGGTTCACGCAGATGGCCCTAGAACAATATTCACAGGTATAGCTCGCTGCATTAATGTTTGGCAATCAGAAAGCATCTGAATACTTTGTAGGTGCACATTTAATTCTGAATATTACATCAATTTGAAGAGTGCACCTGTGGTGCCTTCTTGCAAATAAATGCATCAGAATTAAATACATAACCAAAGTGGCAATGACATTCACATTTAAGTCATTTATAATGCTGGGTGCAAGCATTAATTATGAAATATCCAAAGCAACTTTAAATTGCATTGAAAGTATATATTTAAAAGTCATGCATTCCCTGGGATTCAAAATCACGACCTTAGTCGACTATTTGAGCTATAGGACTGATAAAAAGGATCATATTAAAAAATATAAAATGAAAAATAAAGAAAAACTCAATAAAATAATAAATATCAAATAATTGCATTTGAACTCTGGACTAGGCTTGTTCCCTAGTCTTTCTAATAAACCTGGAGTTGTGTATATCATTGGCTTTGTAACAGATTGCCTATTTTCCTCTATTGTAAGTCGCTTTGGATAAAAGTGTCTGCTAAATGCATAAATACACTGTGTAAAAATAAATGTAAAATAAAAATGGGAAATTTTGGCTTAGTAACGTTTTGGAAAGATTTCAAAGGAATCAAACTGAACTTTCATTGATGCATGCAAAGTTTTTCCACTGTCTATTATCCTTTTTAAAAAAAAATTTACCGCTGGCAGCGGAAGAGAGGCAACGGCCACCATCTTTCAGCTCTTTGAGAGATACACAACATTTACATCCTGTTGTGTACATCCATTCCTCTGATCTACGTAAAAAGTAGGTGCATCCCAGACCAAATCTGCAATTCTGCCGTGCATTTTGTGTTTCTGCAAGCTTCTGCATGATTATCTATATGCCTTCTTTATTCTGGGCAGATAAGAGTGTGTAGATTAATTTTTACGTATTTGTACAACATATTACCTGAGGTTGATAACCCAGTCGTTGGCCTCCAGGGGTTTTCCAGGGCTGGTTTACCACAGTGTCTGCAGCATATCTCCCTCTCCTCTTGAACCTTTGGCTTCCTGTGGAAAATGTCGTCATGTTAGCGCCTGTTCAAAGATGTCCATATTTTCCATGTGTAACTAGTGCAGATGATCACATTTAGGACTTTATTCATCATCAACAAATATCTTCAAACTGAGTCACTGCGTTTTCCGCTGGTGTTTTTTTTTTTTTAAACCACTTGTTGATCTGGTCAGCTAACACCTGCAGGTTCAGTTGCACATTTAGAGCTGCATTTCCACACATTCTAGTGTGTTGGCTAGACCACAGCTAATTCGGACCAGCAGGTAAAGGTCAGTGAGAAACCCACACGCTCTCAGGTATTAATGCTGATAGCACACTGAGTATAGCAGTGGTTGTCACGTTTGTTTCATTATTTAGGAGAAAGGGCACTTCACAGAATTTTCGAATATACCATCTTGCAAACCTTTTAATGTAAATGCTTTAAACTAGTAGATTAGATGAATGCACATAAGCCTAGGTATGACTTTCCTCACACACTTTTTTTGGACCGTATTGTGAAGGAAAAGTAGTTTACAAATGTTTATAGGAACTTTTTTTTAAATGCTTTAAAATGCATCCCAGTAAAATTACTGAGAAATGAGTAGGTGTGAAGTATATGTAGAGAAAATATACGAACAAACATCGATATACAGCACTTACTCTGTAGCCCAGCGCAAGGCAACAAACTGCCATTCAAACTTGTCAAATCCGTCAAATATCAAATGATTAAGAAAATCGATCAATTTAGACTTACATCACCTCCTTCTGTCTACGACCAAAAATTGTAGGAACAAAGGTTTTGTGTTCAGGTAGCAGGAAACAATGCAAGCAGACAATAGTTTCCTCTGCCGGTGTCAAGCAACCTGCGGCACATCTACAGTGTGAAGGAAAGCTCATGCAATTCAAGTATTTAGAATCAAAATAATATTAATATGCTCTCCCAAATGTATTACATTAGTCTAACAGGCTCTCGTAAATTTCACATTATTTGGGATGTTTAACCACGAAATGTGATATAATTGAGTCTAAAATGGTGAGTGGGTGGCTTGTACTGTTTCCCTGTGCATGCATAGGTAAAGAAATACAGCGTTTGCTCTCAGATGTTTTGTTTCAGCATTGATTGAGCAAAAGAAGCATAAAGATCTCTGTCTCAATGAGGCACCTGTTTGTGTGTGTGGCAAATTAGGGAGTGGAACAGACTTTGGCTAAAAATGAGACTGAAATAGAACATCCTGCTCTGAGGGTGGAGATGACTGACTTTCATGTTTACTGTTTGTAAAGTCGGGGACAAATGGGGGGGGTCCCCTCAGTTTCGGCCTTGATAGTAAGTATTGTGTTCCAAAACACTCCACCAACATATCCAGTATTTAGTGCACATGGTGCTTCTGTGCTTTTATACTGCCTCAAACACTTAAAATGAACAGTCTAATAAAAATAAACACTTGAATTATTTAAATGAGTGACTTACAGATCTTTATGAGCATAAGCACATCTATAGGTCATACAATTCAAATTTGAATTATATTAACATATTTATTATTCATACCCCAAAATGTTTCATTACATAATTGCATAATTACTGTTATTCCACTGCAGTGGAACCACAGACAGTTATTAGTTCCCCTCATTTTAATGGAGCTTGTAGCAAGATAATTCTTGTAGGTGGAAAAGGGGGCTGGTTGGGGAAAATGTGTCCGTTGGAAAGTACAGAAAGTGTAGAGTATCACCTAAGTCACATTCATAGACACACAAACGCATACAAATACAAGCATATACGCTACCAGTCAAAAGTTTGACACGCATGACTGAATTTTTTTCTCAATTTAAAAATGACGTTATAAAATAGTTTTGTAGATGAATACAATGCATGCATATGAACTTTTGTACAAAACTATTTTTGGTTTTTATTACGGATTGGTTGAAGCGGATAGTGAAGGTAAATCAGTAAACAAGTGTGAAATCCTTCAATGCTGTTTAAAAAGCTTTTCAGAATTTACTACTATTTAAAGAATGAAAAGAAAAGTGAAATAGTAAAAGAAAAAACCTTGCTGGGCACTACAGTATATTACACAAAGAATATTTTATTGAAGTAAAATATTTTAGAGAACCTGATTTTTAATTTTACACTTCAAATCAGGATAAAAGTCCATTTCAAGCAACTGTACATTTTTCTAAGTCTGCGTGGCCTCAATTCCAGAATCTAATAATTTAAATAAGTTAAGCCTTACTATCTTGGTCTGTGCAGACAAAGCGGAAAGTTTGAGAATACTTTTTTAAATCTAATATATAAAACACTTACAAAATGAATCGCTACTTTGCATAGTAGCAAACCGTTCTTTTGTTTGCATTTTTAAATATTACAAATATAAAATATTTAGTGAGAGGCAATATTAACTGATGCAAAAAAAGTTAAAAAAAAAAACTTCAAAAGGCAAGCAAGGTCAGATTTTGCGGTGTTTGCTCTTGGTTATGACTGTAAATGTGTTGTTGCATTCGTTAAAAAACAAGCTTACCAGCCTAATGGTGTTCCACTGAAATTAGCTGACTATAATGTGGCTTCCTGTCGAAAATATCATTATAAAAAAAAAGAGATTTCTTTCACCATGCTGACAACACCCAGATGTCTTATAATCTTGGACTTCTCCCTGAAAAAGATGGACGAGTGGCTTTTGAAGCTCTGTTTAAAAAAATATATATATATTTTTTAAATTGAATATTCAATGTTTAATGTTTAGGTATACAGAGGGCGCAAAAAGTATTTGAACACTTAAAGGGAATTAACTTTTTTTCATGCTGTTGCAAACCTGAATTACTTTCTTTATTCTGCAGAAGATATTTTGAAGAATGTTCACCAAACATTTTTGGTTACGAACGATTTCCGTTGTATTGACATAAAAACATATATTTGTCAAAAAATCCTCTATGGTGTTTCCCCGAAATAATTATTTTGGGTGAACTATCCCCTTAAGCCACACATAAGATGTATGAGGTGTATGAATTGAAAACCCCCTCAAACCCCCTGTTTTTTTTTTTTTTTTTTTTTTTTTAAATCCTTTTAAATTGTGCTTGTGCTGTCTGTCTTTAAAATCAATTCCACACGGTTTTATGAATTCTCTAATCCAATAACATTCATACATTGTAAGTGTTATCTGTGTCTTTTCTTACCTCTCTTCATTATCTGACTTGGACCCCATTAAAGCTGCGCTGATAGAGGCGTTCTTTCCTTTCAGACCAGGAACGAAGGGACTGTCTTGAGTCAGCGGAGGAGTGTGTATGAGAGGGTGATAGGGGTGAAGCAACCCCGTGTAACCCATAAGTGAGGAGGACACCTGTGGCTGGAGCGAGTGGTGGAGGATGGGGTACATGGGTGTGGGGTAGGGATATGCTCGAAGGGAGTGGAAGGTCATAATTTCTCTACAGTTTAACACCATGCTCCTAGATGGGCTGACCGGCGGCCAGCAGAGGCGAGGGCTTGGAGACGGAGAGCTGGAGGAGATGATGGTCTCTCTGGAGAACATGGGAGGCAGAGGAGACACGGGAGAACAGCTCTTCTTATGTGCATCATGGACCGACCTCTTGGTGGAAGAACGTTCTTTTAAAGAACAATCAAGGTGGTCTTCATCCAAATTGTGGCTAGTTTTAGACAACTGAGTGTCCTTGTGCGCTTTGTCATCTTGGAGGGAATTTACCACTTCTGTGTCTGTCTTAGTTGGGGATTCTGGATCTCTAAGTAGTGCTTGACATTGTTCTACCAAAGACTCCACTTCCAGGTACTCAGCACCCCTCAGCAGCTCCTCAAGATCATCTTTGGGCACCTCCAGCGATTCACTGTACACATAGTCTAGGATTTGCTTGAAGGTGTGGGAAGAGACTCTGTCTATAACGCAGCAGTACCCTGAACTTGAACCGTTCTGATTTGTTAGCTGACGCTTAAGACGTTTGCTCGCCAGTGCTAGTATCAGAGCGTGGGCTTTAAATGAAAGGCCCTCCACGGTGAGAAGCGTGTCACAAAGGGTTCCGGCCTGGCGGAGCTTCTCCGTCTGATGCAGAAATGGCACATGGTGAGGGTTATGAATGCGGATCATCTTCAAAGAAGGTGCGGCTGGAGTGAGATGATCAGGGTTGATGTTGAGATGAGAAATCTCATGTCAGCCTATAGATGGGGGAAAAACAGAGGTTTCATTTGTCATGGGACAATGAGGAATAATAGTCGACATGAAAGAGTACATGAAGCGAGAGAAAAACTACTTAGAAAATTGTAAAATCTTAAATTAATCTCCAAGAAGATTATAAAATATAAAAATAATTGGATTGCATAAATTACACATTTTTGTGTAATATGATATATTATTTAAAAATGATTAAAAAGCTAAGATATCACATGTATTACACAGTCTAAACAAAATTTTTTAACTAATTTAAAAACACTGAAAAAATTAATAATTACAGTTATATTTATTGGTAATTAAGTACAATCGATAAGCACAAATAATTTTTTTTTTAAATTTTTTAAATATAGACAATAATACCCATCTCTCTGATTAATTAAAAAAATATATATTTTAATTGCTTGTCTTTTTATTTTCTTATTTATTGACTTGTCAGGTTGATTGGCTATTGTTTATTCATTCTTCAATTTACGTATGCATCTGACTTAGGTATTGTATGGATATCTAAAAAATAGATCATTAATAGTACACAAAAAAATAAAAAATCATTATCATCAGTAAGCCAAAAGATTTATAGGCCTATAATTTTCCCGAACTCAAATAAACTATTCTTGTCTGCTCATTTGATGGCACATGCGTTGAGATATCAGTCTCTAGACGTCTAACAGTCATGATTAAGATGATCAATCTTAACCAGACGTTTTACATGCATTCGAGGACTGATCAAACCTTTCATTGTTCAGCTGTTTTAAAACAAAAAAAAGAGATCTCATAACTTTCAGACAGATAGACCGAAAGAAAGACTGAAACATAGATAAGCCCGAAGAGGTAAAGAAGCTACACTTAGCAATATAAGCCATTTGACTTAATTTCAGAGACTGCGAAAGACATATTCAGAACAATTGAGCAGGGTTTTTTCCTCAACTCATCAGCGTCACAACACCTCTAACCTACTTTCATACATCAGGCAGACAATCTAATTCACAAAATGAAACTCTAAGCAATGTTTAATCATTTCTATCTCACAATACATTCAACCATGAACTGGAATTGCATTGTCTGTGTTTGGCACAACGCGGAGGCGGACATGTCTGGTCATGTCAGGCGGCAAAGGGCCTTTCGCATTTTGCATCACCTTTGAAATTTTGTTGTGGAGCTTTTGCGATGAAGCCACAGACCTCTTCAGAATGTGAAACTCTGACTAATGCCGGTACGCTGAGACTCGTAAGAGTTCAAGTTTGTTTGATCAACAACAACAGTATCAAAGCCATACAGTAGGTCGGTTTAGATATGCATCTACTGTAGTAGCAGTGTGATGTGGTGTCTGGTGAAGCGTTTGATTACAGTACATGTCAGCTGCGTTCCTCACAATTGCGCAGAAAGTGATGCGGACTGTGTGTGGAAAAAAAACGGTTTTGATACTCGATCTGGAAATGCGTGCAAAGAATGACACTCCAAATAAGAAACATGACCATCCTGGAATATGAAATTGCCTTCTTTGGACAGTAACGAGATGTGCAAAATTCAAGACGCAAGGATTCAGTCGGCGCTGTATGGTCCATCGTCTTTCAAACAAGAAAGTCGAAGAGTATCGAACGCCTGCAAAAACTTATACTGATACGATCACTCCCCCTCAGCGAGGACGCAACGGTGACGGATTGTGTGGAACACACTACTGAGATGACGGTGCTCGATGTTCTAATTACTAGAATTGATGCTAAACTGGTTAAAAGTGAGACACACACACGCATCACACACACACATACACACTCAACAAAGCATGAAAAAACAACCGAAACAACTCGACGTTAATATTGTGAGGCATTAGCTATACCAAACAGGTGTGCGCAGATACTTCGCTTTCATAACTGCCCAGAATAACTGTTGAGAGTTTACGCACTCACAGTGTAGTTTACATTTCTGGCTAACACAACTTATGTGATCTGGAACTAAGAAACATAATAGAATAGTTTACCCAAAAATTAAAATGCTGTCATCATTTACTCACGCTCATGACGTTCCGCAGGCTATGTCTTCTTCACAAAAGAAGATTGTTGAAGAACACTGGTGTCCAAACATATTGTTCTACATTGGCTTTCATTGTGCGGAACGGTATGAGGGTGTAAGTATATGTAATATATATACATACACAGACACACACACACACACACACACATATATATATATATATATATATTACATTTTAGGTGAACTATCCATTTAAAACGGAATATACTCAGCTGCCAACAAAATAGACTTCATCTCCTTTGCACCTTTGTTTGTAGCATTAGCTTGTGCGTGTTTACCTTTTTTTCTGAAAAAAAAGCCAGATGAGTCATGTATTATACTCTAATATTAAAAGTCAAGTGTGTCATAAATATAAGTGAGTCATATTACTGTACTTAATTTAGCCTACACCAAAGATGAAGCTTAGAATACAGTATGCCATTTATTAGTCCATCAAATTGCCAAAGCTACCAACCTAAATGCATCTCTTGCTCTTGTTTTTGCTTTGCAGAAGTCACTGGAAATTTAGAATCAAAGCTGAAAAATGATGTCAAAAAGGATCGTTATTTAAAGCATATTGTATAGCCTATGCTAAGCATATTCTAAATTCTCAATCTAAAATAGCCTAAAAAACACAAAAACAATAAAATATTCATTAACCGTTTAATGCATTACTGCATTTGCTGTATTTTCTACAGCTATCGAAATCGCAGTCACTCCAGCAACTAAAAAACAAACAAACAAACAAACAAAAAAAAAAACAGTGCTCTGTTGTTGTTCTGTTTATGACAACAGTAAAATGTGCAATGCTAAATGAAATGCAATTTAAACACCAAGAAATTACTAAAAGCGTCGCAAATATTTTTAAGTTTTACAGTACGCCAAACAAAGCACGTCACAATGAACGATAGCTCACCAGTTCCTATTCTTTCTTCACCCGTTTCTTTTAAAGCCTTGGTGCAGTTGAATTCTCATTTGAGCCTGAGAATAAGAAGAATGAAACTGAGGAAGATGTGCTGTAATTATGATGCAATTTTGACTCAAATGACTGCAAATTCTACAATAGTGCAGTGAGCAATTGACTTAACCTGCCATGCAGACCTGTGAATGTCTGAATCTGAAATGCAGGTTGCCCTCTGTCCAATTGCCAAACCAAACCAAACCCATTGTACGAAACTATAGTATGTCAGATGTCAACACAACTAGGCCTATCCAACAAAATGCATTACCTCTGGTCACAACAATCTGTAAGCGCTATCAACAAAAATCTCACCCACTAGTGAAGAAGAAACCTATAGACTATGTAACAGACTCTCAAATGCAGGTGATAACTTCAGAAATCTGCAAAAGTGCAACGGTCAGGCCCACATAAAGAGACAGTGCGAAAAAGAGGCCCATGAGTAACAGGGGAAAACCTGTCTGCAGTGACACATCCTCTCCGGGCCTGCAGTCAGAAAAGACCTCAACACACACTATCAGACACTTGCACGGATGCTTTTGTAATCAAAAGATGTTTTTTCCAGATATAGAAAGCACAGCACTTGGTAATGGGGGAGGGGAAGAGGTAGAGAGACAGCAGACAAGATGAGAAATGGCAAGATGACATTAGAAGGTGGAAAAGAAGAGCCTGACTGACAGAAACTTTCAAAGACGTACCTATGCGATCAAGGTAGAGACTGCGTCCTGCCACGAGCAAGTCAACAGAGATGCATTAACACGCATCGCGACCTCAACCAGAGGTGTCATCGACCAGTGGAAGCCTACATGTGGGTGAGATCTAGCAAGGCCACCTCTAAACTCAAACCAGCCCCTCCCCTTTACACCTCAGACATCTGTGATTGGTCTTCTTTTGCTTTTTTGCTTCCTTTCTTTCATCTTTTTTTTTTCTAGAAATCAAATGCATCTGTGCTGTTGACTTATTTGTCCATTGAAACCTTTCCTGATAGCAGCAGAAATACAAACTGGTCAAGCTCAGAAAGTTGACTGATTATATTTCCAAGAAAACTAATTTTGTTTTAATCATTTTGATAAGAAAAAAAAAGTACCTGAAAGTACCTGAACATGACAAAAATTACAATACATGTTCACTTATAAGTGATACTGTGATAAAATGAATATGATGTATAAAGACATTTATGATGTACTGAACTAATATTCAGCTACACTGAAATAAAATATTTTTCAAAGTAAAAAAAAAATAATAATAATAATAATTCCATTGTAATTAAAAAGGATTGCTGGGGTATGTTTTACAAGAAAATACTAAAGATTTCACGTTTAATTCAATGTAACTTGATTTTTTTTTTTTTCTAAATATGAAATTTATGAGCAATTTCTTAGTGAAAATTGTAGCAAAGTAAATCCTATTCCATGTTTTTCTATTCCATGTCTAATCTAATTCTTAAATTTATAATTGGAGAGAGGTAAGCAACTATTTATATGCTTTGGTGTTTTTGAACAGATTAATAAGCTTCTCCGGAACTTTTATTTAGAACAGAATAGTGGAAACATTATTTCTTCTACTATTTGCTAATATCCTACCTTAGTAATTTTTTTTTTTTGTGTGTCTGTGCCAGTTTTTTATGCAACTGCCCACACTTGTTCCCATGTCACAAAATATCATGTTATGGAAAACAGCCAGTTTAACACGAAAGAAAAGGTGAAATGAAGAGAACTGTCACTCTGGCAACAAGCGAAACTCTGAAAGAAAAAAAAACAAAAACCTTTGAAGATACACCTCTTTTATCAACTCCTCATCTCTCTTAACAAACATCAATTCACACATGCATCTCTCTGAGCCCACACTGATGATATAATCATATTTTGCAAAATTGATGGCACTGGTTAATGAGCAACTCAACCCACCAGATGAAACAATTCCATGAAGAAAATGAAAGCGAAGGTGTGCAAATTGTTATTTGAGATAATCTTATCAGTCATTGCAGTGGAGGCTGGAGATCTTTATCAAATCTCCATGTGCAATACTTTAAACTATCATGGAAACTATCATGAAATGTGGCACTTCCTTTAAACCAGCCAAATTAAAGGCCTGCTTTGTCATATCTTGAGATTCTCTATTTTTCTAATGGCATTATGGGGTTCAGGAGAAGATGGCATTCTTTCAAACTCCACAAGGACGTGTACCATGTCAGATCAACATTGTTTGTCGCGGACAACTAGTGATGTATAATGCTATGTAGTATTTAAATGATAAGACACTTGTTCTTTGCTTTGTTTTATTTTAAATAAGAAGGTGTAACATTAAACTATATTACAGTGCTCATAAACGCACAAAAAACTTAAGTGCATACAGAGGGAGGGGTTCTAGCAAACCAATCACAGCGCTTGCGGTCCGCATAGAATTGACGTTTTGATAGATTTACAGTAGTAAATTTACAACATATCTTCACGGAGTATGATCTTTACTTAATATACTAATGATTTTTGGCATAAAAGAAAAATCTATAATTTTGACCCATACAGTGTATTTTTGGCTATTGGTTTTGTGGTCCAGGGTCACATATTGTGCCAATGCATGGTGAGGAGGAGAGTTTCAGTGGCCAAAGACTCTCCAAGGATCACATCTGGAGAATTGTAGAGTCTGACCCCAAGACTCAAAATCTTCTATAGTAATAAAACGTAATAAATAATTAAGACGCGGAACGGCCGTATCTCTTTGCGACCACAACAAACGGGAGACTTTTCAGACGCGCACTTCAGCTTGCCCTCGGCGCGCGAGTCAAACAAGCGCGGAAAAGTTAGGCTACAGGTGCCAAATGAGCTTCAGTAGAACAACAGGGAACTGCGGTCTGATGGGATATTGTTATATGTCAGTAAAACAAACCTTCCTGTCCTGTCAGCCGTTTTACTGTGCTCACGACGCACAATATGAGGCACGCTCTATATCACTTCATCATAAATAAACCGCACTAGAAACTGCGAGCATACATGGTCAGTTAAGTCACGAAATGACCAAAAATGCCGATTAAAGCTGCAAAACTGTGCATGCATGTATGTGCATTACATTTAAGAACGTATCTCAAATGCATGCAGCCTACTGCAATTCGAAATCACAATAGGGCACAAGATGATAGGCTATGTACATTTTTTATTTTTTAATTTAATGCACTAGTAGGCCAAATGTGAGCATAGTGCAGTTAATATGCAGAAAATATGCACTAATTTTTCGTTAACTTGTAGAGTACAAAAATGAAAAGAAAATGAAATAAAATGCATAAAATAACTCAGTTTACGTTCTTACATTGTTTTCCTTTATACAGAGCTCAATTTAGGTATGACAAAAGTGCTGCAATGAATTAATTTTGACAACTAATAGAATGTTAGAATAGAACGACTGATAACTTTTTCAGAGTTCATTGATTAGGCCAATATAAAATTCAGTGAAGGTTGACTATAGTTATCTGCATGTCTCATCCATGAGTGGGTCTATGCAATGATGGAGAACACGATTTTGGGGGTGTTAAGAACCAGAACCAAGCTTACTGAGCAATAAAGCTATAGTGAGCCCTTTTATTAAAATACCTGGAACCTAGGTAATACAAAAATAATACAAAAACTCATTCACTCAGTATTACTTAATGTAATTCACAACTATCTCAGTTACAATTAAGTACAAATTAATTGTATTCAGTTGTGTTTTAGGCACTAAAACAGTCCAGTACTTTATAGTCAAATCCATTTCTATGTTGAAATAATGAAGATTTCTGTGCCACCCCAGACTGGTTGCTGCCCCCTTCCCGGCCACCCCTATGAAAGACAATTCATTCATTTGCGAGAAACTGAGAAGATTGTAAACAACGATACAAACTAGCCACTTTTCACTGAAAATTTAAAATAGGCCATCTGTGTAATTCAAGTTGATTCAGTGAGTTATATACAAAACAATGCTGAACTTTGACAAAAAAGAGATTTTTAAATGTCATAATAGTGATTTTATAATGTCTAAATATAAATCCATTAGCAAAACATGTGAAAAGAACTATATTACAGAGTAGAAATGGTAAAGGAGACAATAAATGATCCTCTGCTGCCATTTAGTGGCCATAGTGGGAATCATAACATTCATTTTAATAGTATTTGTTTTTCTACCAGGTGAAATCTTGGCAGAAATCTTCGACTTAGCATGGCAATTTTTCCATGAATTATCTCTTTAAGTAAAAATGAAAGAAAAAAATGCAGATGTTTTTTAAAATAAATTTTACTATATAAAAATGTGCAAGAATATGAACAACTTTTAGGCAAAAATAAATAATATTATATTATGTAACAAGTGAGCAATATTACATGCGTTTGAAAAAAAAAAAAAGAATAAAAAGACTCTGTTCTACTGTCTGGGGTCTACCATCAGGAGTTAAAGGGGATGTTATGTGACACACTTTTCTTTTCTTTTTTTCTTGTTTTTACTTTTTTTCCTATAGTATTCATAAAGAGGGAAGGGGGTTCAAACACATCACTTTTTTTCACTCCTGATGAGTCTGTATCCTTCCATGCACAAGCTAGTAATGGGTTTTTGGACATTGAAAGTTTTCTGAGCAATTTAGTGTTAGAGGTTACTAGAATACAGGGGGGCACTGGCATTAATCTTGCATACCCCTCGACAAATGTGCAGTTGCGCCCCTGCTCTTTCCACTTCCGTTGTTAGTTCTTTCGGCATCCCTCCAGCTTACCACCTCCTCCTTTATGCATATTTATTTAATTTATCCTTCTGTCCATAGGGTGGCTATCAGAGCTCGAGTAGAATAATCTCTCTGAGCCCTCCATCGCAGACATCAAGCCAAATCCGTTTACCACTAATGCTAAGATTATATGGGCACACAAACTTGTGAAACTCTTATTGGAAAAAATTGAGTAATAATTGATCACACTTGACTAATGATTGATCTCTGTGTGAATATCCACAAAACTGGAATACTTTCTGAATAATATAGGCCAGTTTAGAAAGGAAAATTTAAAAGATGAAAAAGAGGAATTCGAGTGAGTCAATAAATTATGAATACATTATTGCTATTGTGTAAATAATATGTAATCATGATGTATTCCATAAAAAGTAACTAACCTATATAAAACGCACCATGTCGCGATCGATCACGTGACACAAGAACCAATTGCATTTGGCATCATGCGCGAGGCGGCCGAGCGTGCCATTTTTTTAATCAAAGGTACCCGCAAATGAAACTTGATAGTAACAATAAATATGCTCTTAGTAGATGTCTTACATTTCAGTGTGATAAAAATGGTTGTTTCAGAACATAGTTCGCAAGTAATGACAACTAAGTGGCAGTCCACTTTCATTGGATGGAAGCTCCCTCAGGACATTTCTGTGAAATGAATATTGGGTTACATTGTTTTTATTGGTGGAAACTGAATAACATTTCTTTCTTAAGAAGTCATATTTGCAAAGGTAAACAGCATCAAATTGCTTTAAAGTCTGCCCTGCTGACAAAAATAAGTTTGCAGGCTGGTTTTTAGTGGGGTTTTGACCGCTTTTTTAGCTAATCAGGCTGGTCATGTCTCAGTTGGTCATGCTGGGAGTCCTGCTGACCAACCAGCTAAAACCAGCTTTGCCAGTCTGGGAGACCAGCTAAAACCAGCCACTTCCATCTTAAAGCAGCTAAGACCAGCCATTCTGCTTAGGCTGGCTTTAACTGTTTTTTTCTTTTTCTTTTCTCTTCATCAGCAGGGCGTTTACACCAACGGAAATAACTAATAAGATAAAATTTTTAATAATCATTCTTATTATGTGAGAACAGGAAAGCCTACATCACACCTATAACGATATAATGACACAAAAGAAATCACTTCTAAAATGTTTTTTTTTTTCTCTAGCCAACGAACAATTAGTGTGAATGACAAACGGCCCTTTATTCCCCTCCCCGCCCACTCATTTTACACCAATGAGAACACCCGAGTACTGGTTGTTCTCCGTTGCATTGGTGCAGATGAGGTTTTAAAGCTCTTGTAGTAGATATGCTTTTGGGTTCACTCACTGTATATTCATTTATTTGCAAACATTAATTTCGCCCAGTTACACAATTAACAATGAACATTCTAAAATAGACATTCCACTTTCATTTTACATCTGGTTTCTCTCAGGTTCTGGAAACACTTACTTGACGAAACCACATCTGAGAGGAGTAGCTTTTAAGCCAACAACAGGCGTAGAACTCATCACAAACAATATACTTTGTGCACATGTTTAGGCTAGGTTTTGTAAGTTAAATTTACTAATTTTATGTGCACAATGCCAACTGTTTGGTGTGTATTTGTTGGGGGGCTTTGCTGGTAGATCGTTTAACAGTTGGAGCTTTAATGCTCCAGTAATTTCCAGACTGCCCCCCCCCCCCCACCTTTTGAAAGAAATGTCAAGTTTTGCATACTGTACGCAACGGTTCTCACAGCCATATGAACATGGTGATGCACAGTGAAACTGTACTACAATGACTGAAACCCCTCAGGGAACCCAAATCATCTTGAAGACGCCCTCTGCTCCTCTCCTTCTCTGATGTGTTTTTTTTTTCAAAGAAGGGTATCCCCACCACTAAGGTTACACATTTTAGATGTGTTTGCACTGGGGGTCTGCCTATGTCTGTGAGCATTATATGTATTCCTCAGGCTCAATGTGGGTTAATTTACAATGAGCTATTCAAGATGAAACAGTTGAAAATCTGTCATCCTTTGCTAGCAGGTATTAAATATCTCTGGCTTCACAAGCACAGTTTGTGCTTCTAAAGCAACACTGTGCTGGTGTACAGTACCTATTGATGGCATCCCCCTGGTCGAAAAAATGACAAAAAGCATACCATCCCCTTTGGATTATTAATTTTTTGTATTACGTAAAACTTATCATGCACATGAAATGTTAAAATTCTCTACTTATGATCATTTATGAACTAAATAACGGTGATTGGCCAATCAGAACTTGGTACTGTAACAAGCTGCGCACGAGCGGAAGCAATTTCGTCATTTTTCGCAACTTTTGAAGTTATTTTAAAAGAAGAGAATGATTTTTCCTTGATTAGAATTTAAAGACATTCTCCTGACATAATGTGTGTGTGACTGCGAGGGACTGAGAGACGATAGGAGAGCTGACATTATACAACTTTTAGAAAGAAATAAAATAAAAAACAAGTCTTGAGAGTTCAAAAGCATTCACTGTGCACTATAATACAATTAGAGTGCCATAATTCCCGCAATGTAACAAAATACACCCATGTATGAGTTTTACTTTTTTAAATTCATTGCACAAGCTTGTACTTTTCTGTATATCAGCACATGTGCACGAGGCCGCGAGCACAAATGTGCTATTAGTTTTACACAACAGTGAAGAGAAACACGGTCTTTCGTTCCATGAATGAATCGGTTTTTGAAAGAATTGAGTGAGCCAGTGATTCAACGGTCCATTCAGTGGTCTTACTTCTTTCATTTCTATTGAATCATCCGTTTTGAACGAATCGTTTGATATGAATGATTCAGTAAGTCATTTATTAAAACAGGGACTTGCTGCCACCTACTGGCAGTTTTATTGTCATATTTATTAATCTATGACAGACCTATACCAGCCAAGGTGCCAGCACAAAAACACATTCAGCAAAATATTGTTTAATTATCAATATTGACCAAAATTCCTCTATTTCAGGCCCCAGAAGAAGAAAAAAACTGAAATAATAGTTCATTTAATAAGGCTAATTTTTCATTGAATAGAAACCTTTTTAAAAATGAGACCAAATTTGTAATCATTGTGTAAAATTAGCCACAAGAACACACCATCCCCCTGAATTTTTTTACAATTCGACCACTGGCTGTAACTACACCTTTGTGGAGATAAAAGCAATATCTATCCATTGATGGTAATTTAAAAGTAGTTTAGTATTCCGACGATTTATTTATTTATTTTGTCAAGCAACATATAAATTGCAAATATATTTCTTTATTTTAAAGCACGTGTTTGGCCAATGACTTTTTCCTGAGTGCTTTTAAAATGTGACTTTTATGTTTTTCCCTGTCTGCTGTCTTTGACGTCACAGCTCAGGATAGTCAATTTACATAGTCGATAGTTGGCTTAAAGTTTACTCACATGGACTAAAAGCCACAAAACTCCAATACAGATTTTATTGGGTCAATAAATGTCTTAGATTGGAGATTTTTTTTTTTTTTTTTTTAAGAAAATGTCCTTTTACCTGTAGTGCCTACAAAGATGATGTAATGGAAGCTTTAATTAGTACAGTTACTACAAAAATGTTAAAAAGTATATATTTCATAGGTCTTTAACTTCTTTAAAATGGTACATTGCTATTTTTTTATATCCAAAGAGGATGAATTATCAAGATGTATATGAAGGAAAAGGGTGAGGGTGGTCTGATTAATGCAGTGGAAAAATTAATTTCAACCAATATCTATATTGGACTGGCTGAGTAAGTAATTTCCACAGATCCAGAATTTCTCTTTAGTTAAACTGACCAAAAATAAAAAAAATCAGTCTCTATGATAGTCTTGTCTCTAAGTATGTTTCTTCTGTACAGTAAGCTTGAGGGTTTTATCTTGCGATAAAATCTGATCTCAACTTTAAGCATGAGAATTTTTAACATGGTGATACACGACCGGGAAGGCTGACTGTTCTGAGACTATAGCTGACCAAAACCACTGCCAGCACATAACTTGATAAGCAAACGTTGATGAGTGCATAATATGTTTAAATGTCATTGTAACTACAATCGGAGAGCAGAGACCACCTGTAAAGTGAGTTAAGGGGCTTGACATTAATAACAAAAGCCACAGTTTACAGATCACACTAGGACATCAACACGTACATATTGATACCCACACACTTGCGATTTTGACCACGACCCCGTATGCAGCTGAGTCACTTTGAAATAGCCTGCATCATCTGTGACTGTGCATGTGTGAATGTGTGTGTGTGTGTGTGTGCGTGCGTGCAAAATTGGAGAGAACAAAGCGAGCAGTTTGCAGTTGAGGTTAGAGTTGGGATTAGCAGAGGTCTAAACAAAGAAAAGTGGATTAAATGTAGAATGTATATTTAAACCCATGTGTTCCAGTACTTTTGGTTTACTATTAATACTTGATATTGAAAAAGTGTCAGCAATATGACTGCAATGAATGACACTAAAAGAGCTCACCCTGACTGAAGGAAACTGCATTAAGTGTAATTTTCAGTATAATTTGCTGAGCTACTTGTGCACAAGTGACCATTTGAACAGTGTTTTCACTAGTTAGTGTTTTTACAGCTAACGTTACGTGAGAGTGAACTGGGCCAAAATACATTCAATGTGATGGATATATTATTTGAAGATTTATGTTTCAGTTTGTTGTTTTACACACATGCACACAGACATTATTTCATAGTTGTGAGATGCATAAGAAATCTTTAGACATGTAACACAAACCATAATCCATAACAACAAAAGACAATACTTTATTTAACCTTTTCTGATAAGAAGTGTGCGCTGCAAACGTGAGCATTTTTGACGATAGTTTCTGTCCAGTCCGCTCATTTTATCTCCTTTAACCACAGCTGTTGTCCTTTTTTGTCTGGGAGTGACAGCAGGTATGCATTACAATTTCAAATTGGAGCCTGTACTACATAGATTCTTGCATCCAACATCACAACAAGATGATATTAATAGATGATATTAAGATGATATTAATAGATGATATTAAGCTCCTTGTGTGGCCGAATCTGCGCTGGTTTGAAAGGGCCGCCTCTAGTTCTCCCTTTGTTTTGCCTCCAGCTACCGCAGTGACGTAATCGTGACGTCGGCGCAAAAAGGGTCTATTAAGTGACATTAATGTAACACATACAGTACCTACTGTCTATGAGCAAACCAATAAAATAAAAACAGAAAATCACTTACTGCTCTGAACTGAATGATTTCTTTAGATTTAATAAAAAGACATTTTTTTACTTGAGTGCTGCTTTTAAATGCTCTAGCGTGAAGATAAACGTGGTGGATTGTGCGCGGCTCTCTCAGGGCAGGGATCTCTGCTAATACAGCAGTGTCCGTCAACAGTCGTGGGCAGGGCGTCTAAAATGTGATGTCACAATTTTTGGATTCTGTGAACGGCTTGTTCTGAGACACTGCTTATGATTTATGAGGGTTAAAAAAGAAGCATGTGGATTTTTATCATTATAATGATAAAAATCCACATGCTCCTTTTCTTAATCCCCATAAATCATAAGCACCCCTATAAGGTGATTGTGTACTAGAGCTGCACTGTTAATCGTTAAAAGATCACAATCTTGATTCAAACACCCCCGCGATCTTATTTCTAAATGACAATGATTCACCCGTGTCTATTAAACCTTAGAAAAAGTCATACCTCATTCAACTCTGCGTTGGCGTTTTTGCTGATGCAGAGAGCCGGCAGTTATTATGTTTAGGTAAGAAACAGCTTCACAAACAGTCTTTTCAACTACACTGTTTACACAGAAATACTGGGATGAAAGTTTATAGTTCGGATATAAACGTTGATGTCTATGGTAGTGATCAAAATGGAGCAAATCCACTTGAAAGTAATAAAATGACATGATTGTAAAGCGCTTTGAGTGTACAGGAATACACAATAAAGCGCTATATAAATGCATCATTCATTCATTCATAAAATAACGTTTGTGTCGATTACATCGTGATTGTTAAAAAATGTATTTGTCATTGATTTAAGAGATTTGTTCAAAAATGCTGAGTCATCCATTAAAGAAACAAGTGAAGTATTTATGAGGGAGTCATTGAATCATTCACTGAAACCACTTTTTCATAATTTTAATATAAAAACAATTGATAAATATATTATATTTTAAATAATTCATTCAAATGAAACTCTTTTAAAAATACTGCAGCAATTAAAATTTTGTCACACATTTTGTTTAGTTCAGAATCGTGGGAGAATCGTGATCTCTATTTGTGACACAAAAAAATTGTGATTGTTCATATTTTATTTCTTTGACCTCATAATGTTTTTTTTTTTTTTTTTTTATCAGAATGCTCGATCTTCCGGTAAATTGGCAGACTTCCCTCTGGTGATGTATGCTGGACCCAAAAACTTTACTATCAACTGCAAGCTCACATTGATGTTTGATTGCAACACCCACATTTCAAACTCCAATCAACATCTGATGGATAGAACTAAGTCCTGTTCAATTTTTTTTTTTTTTTTGCTCTTTTTCAATAATCCGTTACACTCTGTATGTCACAGAAAAAAAAGATCTGTTGCTACTTCCATTTCATCATGACTATAAGGGGATTTCAGTCGTATAGGGAGAATAATTTCATAGATTCTTGAAAGGTGACTGTTTTGATTTGGCAATGACCCAAAACTGCACGGGAGCTAAAATCAGAAACTCAGAACACCTTGGCAACTCCATAGAAGCACCCTGGCAATAATTTCCAACACAATGCGTTTTTCACTGTTTTTTTTGTAACTACTTGCATTTTACATTCAAACGAAATTAAAGGGATAGTGCCATCTGACTAATAAGATCCCCTTTGATAGTTTCCCAAAGCATCACTTTCGTTTTTGGACAGCTGATGTATAAAGTTTCATACAAGTAGATAATTAACTAGTACAAAACTTTACCAATTTGGCATTTGGTGTTAGCTGAAAGACCTTAAGGGGTGACCACATAAGCAGGTCAACTCTACCTCAAAAGTTAAACTAAGTGGGCCACTGTTTAAAATGCTCGGAAACTGCAGAGTGTGAACAGTAAGAGTCCAGTTTGACTCAACAGTATCAAAACTTTAAAACATTGCAGTTTGTAAGAAACATATAAGGGACCAATCAGAGAAACCAATCAAATTGTCATCTTCTTCTAAGTCTGAGTCATGCCCACCACATACATGTGTTTAAAATGTGTAGACCACCCTTGCAAGGGTCCTAACGAAACCTAACTACAACAAGTCTGCCGTGGGTCATCAGTTCTCAGAAAGCTTTTTGTACACCCCCTTTCAGTGTGACAAGCTTCCTACGCATATATATGAAGACATTCAGCTTCCAAATGCAGTGAATGGTCTTCAAATAATTATTGGCCTAAATTATTTTAATTTGTATTTCAAGCCTGGTCAAAGTGCATATGATTAGTTAATGCTCTTTAATTGCATGTTTTATTTGCACAAGATATAAAAATCGAGTCCAAATTAGGCAGGTTAGTATGACTGCGGCAAAACTAAATTAAAGTCTATAATAGTTTACTTTCAACAAGACTAACTATCAAGATGACTAGGACTTACACAAAATGCATGAATGACAAGTAGTTCCCAGTTACTACAACCTGACACCAGACTGATCTCCGTAAACACAGGCTAGTCAGAAGAGCAACGAATGTCAAGAGTTGTGGTTGAGAGAAACATAGAGTGAGAAAGAGAGAAAGACAGAGGAGAAAACAAGAAACAGATAGTGAGCACTGAATGTGTCATGAATGAATCTTGAACGGGGAACTCAGTCGTGGTTTATCGTGAAATTCGCAGTAACTTGTGGGTTTGCAACAGCTAGATGAAGAAGCCGATGGAGACCAGCTTGATTACTTGTCAGCAATACCGCCGTACGGGAACTGTGACGCCTAAAATGCGATTTTTCCATTTCACGCTGAATTGAACCTTTCTTTACACACACTGTATTTTGAGGTTGTCTGTGTAGCCTCATCTTTAGGTCAAAGGATGTGATGAGCAGTGCATGCAGTTCCTGTCGAGTTTGTAAGTGAAATGCCATATATCTGAAACTGGGACTGCGCTATTAATATAACATTAGCATCTATCTATCTTTTTTTTTTTTTTTTGGCATGTGAAACTATAAACTAGAACGTGACTGAATGTCAGTCTATTTTTTTCTGTTTTTGAAGCTTATCAGTTTATCAACAAACATGATCAATTGTCTTCTGAGCATAGCTTACATGTTGGAATTTGTTTTAAAAAGATATGATAGATAGATTTGTTTCAGGTTCATGGTCTTTGTTTTCCTTGGTTCTCGTTTTTTTTTTTCTTTCTAGTTTGTTTCTATGGTCTCTGATTAGCTCACACTTTTTTCTGTTCTCCATGATTACACTCCCTGTTTATTTAAGTCCTATGTTTCCTTATTTCTTTGCCTGACCTCCTTTATGCTTGTCCCACATTTAACCCTACAATTTCCAATTTCCATATATATATATATATATATAAACCCCTAGAAATTCTTATGAGTAAAAAACGTATATTCCTATTCATATTCACAATTTTGAGCACTCCAGGGTGATTATGAACATGAAATTATCCGGCCACAGCTTCCTGTTTCACAGAAATATAAATAAGAGGGAAAACAAAGGCCAAATTCCCTTAATCATCCATCACAACAAGAAAAACATGTTGTTTGGGAGGGTTTCAAAAAAAATTCTCCTAGCTCATCCAAAAACAATCTCCAGCATATTCAGTTATCAGTAGGGGTGGGCGGATCGATCCTAATATCGATAGTATCGATACCAACGTTGGTATCGGATTGATACTAGTCTGATTAGATCGATACTTTAGGTTAATTTTCTCTCCTCTACACTTAATATATTGCTTAATACATTCAACAAAGAATAGACAATGTCTGTGTGTTTTTATACCGCTCTTTTCACATCTCATATGCAAACATTACTGCTCCTCCCCTGCTTTAGTGATTTGTTATGCTATTACGTGACTCAGCAGCTCCAAGCGCAAGCGGATATTATTGGCGAGATGGAACGGTAGAAATTCGCTACTGTGGCAACAGCACCAAATTTATTCACCTTTTTCAATTTGGAAGTAAGCTTTTTTTATACAGTCGTGGCC
This sequence comes from Acrossocheilus fasciatus, assembly GCA_036784905.1. Taxonomy (NCBI): domain Eukaryota; kingdom Metazoa; phylum Chordata; class Actinopteri; order Cypriniformes; family Cyprinidae; genus Acrossocheilus; species Acrossocheilus fasciatus. The sequence continues at coordinate 23,652,392 of CM071952.1, read as the reverse complement.
AAAAGTTTTGAGAATGTCATAAATATTAATTTTCACAAAGTCTGCTGCTTCAGTGTTTTTAGATCTTTTTGTCAGATGTTACTATGGTATACTGAAGTAAAATTACAAGCATTTCATAAGTGCCAATGGCTTTCATTGACAATTACATTAAGTTTAAGCAAAGACTCAATATTTGCAGTGTTGACCCTTCTTTTTCAAGACCTCTGCAATTCGTCCTGGCATGCTGTCAATCAACTACTGGGCTACATCCTGACTGATGGCAGCCCATTCTTACATAATCAATGCTGGGAGTTTGTCAGAATTTGTGGGTTTTTGTTTGTCCACCCGCCTCTTGAGGATTGACTGCAAGTTCTCAATGGGATTAAGTTCTGGGGAGTTTCCTGGTCATGGACCCAAAATTTCAATGTTTTGTTCCCCAGGCCACTTACTTATCACTTTTGCCTTAGGGCCAGGTGCTCCATCATGCTGGAAAAGGCATTGTTCGTCACCAAACTGTTCTTGGATGGTTGGGAGAAGTTGCTCTCGGAGGATGTTTTTGTGTCATTCTCAAAACTTTGGTCTCCTAAAGTTGATTCAGCTGTGGGATCAGGGCACCTCCAGTGCAGAGCTTGCTCAGGAATGGCAGCGGGCAGGTGTAAGTGCATCTGCACGCACAGTGAGGCCAAGACTTTTGGAGGATGGCCTGGTGTCAAGAAGGCCAGCAAAGAAGCCACTTCTCTCCAGGAAAAACATCAGGGAAAGACTGATATTCTGCAAAAGGGGCAGAGATTGCACTGCTGAGGACTGGGGTGAAGTCATATTCTCCGATGAAGCCCCTTTCCGATTGTTTGGGGCATCTGGAAAAAGGCTTGTCAGGAGAAGAAAAGGTGAGCGCTACCATCAGTCCTGTGTCATGCCAACAGTAAAGCATCCTGAGACCATTCATTTGTGGGGTTGCTTCTCATCCAAGGGAGTGGGCTCACTCACAATTCTGCCCAAAAACACAGCCATGAATAAAGAATGGTACCAAAACACCCTCCAACAGCAACTTCTTCCAACAATCCAACAACAGTTTGGTGAAGAACAATGCATTTTCCAGCACGATGGAGCACCGTGCCATAAGGCAAAAGTGATAACTAAGTGGCTCGGGGACCAGAACGTTGAAATTTTGGGTCCATGGCCTGGAAACTCCCCAGATCTTAATCCCATTGAGAACTTGTGGTCAATCCTCAAGAGGCGGGTGGACAAACAAAAACCCACTAATTCTGACAAACTCCAAGAAGTGATTATGAAAGAATGGGTTGCTATCAGTCAGGATTTGGCCCAGAAGTTGATTGAGAGCATGCCCAGTCGAATTGCAGAGGTCCTGAAAAAAGAACGGCCAACACTGCAAATACTGACTCTTTGTATAAATGTCATGTAATTGTGGATAAAAGCCTTTGAAACGTATGAAGTGCTTGTAATTATATTTCAGTACATCACAGAAACAACTGAAACCAATATCTAAAAGCAGTTTAGCATCAAACTTTGTGAAAACTAATATTTATGTTATTCTCAAAACTTTTGGCCACGACTGTAGACTGAATGTGCAAGACTTCCACTTCATTAGGCATGGTAGGGAAATCATGAGAAAAATAACGGTATAAACGGTAAAATTGTTTGTGCTATCCACTGTGTGTTTATAATTAAGACAATTCATTTAAATAATATGGTAAGAAACACTAGTTTGAAATACCAAGAAAGCAGCAAAATGAGCTGTTTTGTACAGTTAAAAATTGCTGGAAGCGGATGAGACTGGAAGCCAGACCCATTAAATTTACCGAATTTGGCCTTTTTATACAGTATTACTGTCTTCAACCATTAAGCCACGTTGTTGTTGTTATTTCTTCTTTATAAAGGTTTTCTATCAGAGGAAAACACTTAACATGCACACACTTTGCGTTCATATCCTGGGCTGCTTGCCTGCATATAGTTTGCATCATCAGTATACTGACTTGGCCTTTCAATATTACTTTCTTAATGCATTAGCCCACGTTATGTTTTTTTTTTTCTTTATTAGTCTTTTCTTTGGGAGGAAAATGCTTTACACGAGTCTTTACGCATTGCTTTCATATTCTGGGCTCCTCTGCTTGCAAACTCCTTTCAGAAAGGCAAATAATATCCACATAGCTTTAAGGTGAATGTAATATTTTAGTCAGATCAACATAAGTTATTGTTAATTTTCAAAGTGTAATTGGTCATTTAAATGTATGTTTTTAAAAAGGAAAAAGCATCGGCATCGGTATCAATATCGGCGATACTTGTCCTGTATTTACTTGGTATCGGATCGATACCAAAATTTGCAGTATCGCACACCCCTAGCTATCAGACACGACTGGAACTTCAAAAGGGAAATGAAACTAAAAAAATGAGCTTTTTAGCAGCAAACACTCAAGATGGGTTTGGTGAACACAGGGATAAAAAGTACCCCATGTGTACAATGAAATATACTGCTGTATTTTTGATGTTGTGGGCCTATATTTCTGCTGGAGGTCCTGGACATCTTGTTTAGACACATGGCATCATGGATTCTATCAAATACCAACAGATAAAAAAATCAATAAGTGACTGACTCTGTTAGAAATCGTATAATGAGCCATGTTTGGATCTTCCAACCGTACAATAATCCAAACACAAACCTCAAAAACAATACAAAAATGGGTCACTGAACACAAAACCAAGCTTCTGCTGGCCATTCCAGTCCTCTGACCTGAACCCTGTAGAAAATGAGTGCTGAACTGAAGAGAAGAAGCACCAACATGGAGCTGTGAATCTAAAGGGTCTGGAGTGATTCTGGATGAAGGAATGGTCTCTGATCTCTTGTCAGGTGTTCTCTAACCTCATCAGGCATTATAGGAGAAAATTTAGAGCTGTTAAACTAGCAAATAGAGGTTTCAAAAAGTATTGAATAAAAGGGTGCCGTTAATTGTGGCCAATGTGTATTAGAGAAAAACATTTATTTCATAATGATATTTCCCCCCATTTTAAATTCTTATTATCCAATGAAAGGTTAGATTTTTTTTTATTAAAAAAAAAAAAAAGATCAAAAGGATTAACAATTCAGATTAATTTTCACAGCCTTCTTTGTTCATATTTACCAAGGGTGCTGATATTTTTGGCCATGACTGTATGTGTGTATATATATAGACACACACACACACACACACACACACACACACACACAAAACCAGTCATAAGTAGCACGGGCATATTTGTAGCAATAGACAACAAATACATTGTACTTTGTATGGGTCAACATTATTGATTTTTCTTTTATGTCAAAAATCATTAGGATATTAAGTGAAGATCATCTTCCATGAAGATATTTTGTAAATTTCCTACCTTAAATATAATTTCTGATTAGTAATATGTGTTGCTAAGAACTTCATTTGGACAACTTTAAAGACGATTTTCTCTTTTTTTTTTTTTTTTTTTTTTTTTGCACCCTTCGATTTCAGAATTGTCCTATTCTAACAAACCATACATCAATGGAAAACTTATTTATTCAGCTTTCAGATTATGTATAATATCTCAATTTAAAAAAAAAAAGACCCTTTTGACTGGTTTTGGGGTCCAGGGTCACACACACACACACGCACATACACGTACATACATATATGATATATATATATATATATATATATATATATAATTTTTTTTTTTTTTTTAAATAATAATAATTCAGATATTTTGTAGTGCCTTGTGAAATGTGCAGCCAATAAAAACAATAATTTGTATGTTTCTATTAGGGATGGCCTATTACATCCACCATAACAGGCATAGGAGTAGAGGGTTGGTTTTTTAAATTATTAATTTGTTTGTTTGTGTTGGCCTCTAAAGAATATTTAGTTGTGCATGCTCAATTCCCCAATTTCTTCATTTCGATTATTGTCATCAAAGCTCACTTACAGTTAGTCTTTAAAAACACTTTATACTTTAAGTGTTTAAAATATTCATACTGTTGCCAGATTCACTTAAACCATTTAAAACATTTTTGTGTGTGTTTTTATTTATTTATAAAATAAATAACAAATACTGTTTAATCAATATTAAGCAACATATATATATATATATATATTGATTATCGGCCACAACATGATAATTATCAGCATATTAAAATCAAATGTACAGGTCATATACTCCATGACTAAACTTGTATTTTTGGCCCAGAGTCTGAAACGGTTGTCTACCATAATTCCATAGCAGGCTATCGGGGTCAGTATGGGTTTAGGGGGGCTGCCCCGATGTACATAAGTGGGATGAGTAGCCCCTAGGGTGAGTAATGCTGTCCACTGACACATGTTTGTCACTGGCCACACACATCACATGTACGTCTAACCTTTAGTAAGGTGAAAATCGCGACGTCTCAAAACCAGTTCCATTGTGTCATGGCATTTACTGCCCATCTTTGAGGTCTGACTCTAAATTGTGTGAAACAATACAGCTCTGAAGCTCTGAGCTGAAGGTTGAGAATGTGGATTTTTTTTTTTTTTGTCTGGAGAAAATAGATTTTTGTTTTGAAATAACTCTCTTTTTAGCGTGAAACACCCCCACCCCACCTACTCCATAGCTTTAGTGTTAAGTTTCTTGTTCCTCAGAAATGCCAGCATTTACCACACCTAACCTGCTTCAGAAGAGATGCTCACTGAAGGTACAGCAGTGGCTCCCAGAGTTGTGGTTTGACTCAAGGTATTTCCCTGCACGTTCACCCAAAATTTACATCATGTAAACACACAAACACCACATTTACCACAGTTATTTTAGACATATGTCATATATAACTAGGTTCACATGCCTTAGGTCAACTCCCACAAATCTTTGTGCATATATAGAAAATTCTCCATATCATTATGTAGCAGGGAACTAAGATGTATATATTTGTGATAGACAGTCAGATTTTATATTATATGCATTTTATGTATTTTTTTATGTAAAAAGGGATGACACCTTTGGAGTAAATTATCTTTTCATCACAGTTACAATGTGAAGAAAATGTCTGGAAGTATGAAGATCAATTAAATGTTGTGAACGTGTGTGAGGTTGAGGTGTCAGGTAAAACCCCCTTTTAGCCCACATATAGCTTTGCTAACGTGATGCCATATAATGAGGTATGTCTTTCAGTTCCATTAAAAAGCAGGTGGTAACTCCATAAATTTCCCTCTAAAGAATACTAGCCACCATTAGGTGGAAGTTTACATTTTGTAAACAAATGTGCAATTTTTATTTGTTTAATTAAAGTAAACATAGACCAATTTTCCAAATTTTCCAATGTAACCAATATACTGAGAGAAAAAAAAAAAGTATTGGGACACCCCCTTCTAATGAACGGTACAAATCTTAATGTTTAAGCATATAATGATATTCTAGGGAATTGTGTGCTTCTAAATTTATAGCAACAGTTTGGACAGGGCCCTTTTCTACTCTAACAACACGTTCTCCCTCCTAACTCGTCACATATTAAAGCTTGGTCATGACCACTTGGCATCGCTTTTTGAAAATCCATTGCTTAAAATGAGGAACCCTTGGCGTAAATATTCTGACGCAGAAGGTAGCCTACTGGGAATTTTATCGTCATGATTAACTTCTATATTGGGTAATAATATTGCCATTATTGCATATGTTGGGGTGTGATTTTTCAATATAAACAGTCACAACAGTTGTATTCATTATTTACACATTTACGAACATGTAACCCAACCCCTGCCCCTAAACCAACCATTTGTCAATAAAACAGAAGATATAGCAGGCAGATACAACTACTGTCATAATTTATTCAAAAAGTATTAATATTCCAAGTCTTCCGAGGCAAAACGATTGATTTGTGAGAGGAATAGACGCAATCGCAATCTACATCCGCCTTTAAGCTCTTCCTGTGCAGTCTCTGTGCGCAAATTAAAGGGGTCATATGATGCTTTTTTAAAGATCATTATTTTGTGCATTTGGTGTAACAGAATATGTTGACGTGTTAATGTTAAAAAAAACATTATTTTTCAAATACTGTACATTACTGTAGGTCCTCTATGCCTCGCCTCTCTGAAACGCACTGTTTTCTACGAAGTCCCTCCTTCCAACAAGCGCAGTCTGCTCTGATTGGCCAACTGACCCAGTGCATTGTGATTGGCTGAACACTGCAAGCACTCAGTAGCCCCTCACTGCAGAACAAAAGATCCAGGGGGTGGAGATTGGTAGGTTTAGGGGTGGGGATGGGTGGGTTTATGGATCAGGGGGTGGAGACGGGTAGGTTTAGATCTATGTAAGGTGGGAGGAGTTGGATCTGGATCCAACCACACCCCCTGGATCTTGTGTTCTGCAGTGAGGACCATCTCCAAGCACTCGCCGGAAATGTAACATCCCTTTCCATAATCGTGAGCTTCATCTTTCAAAATAAATGTATAAGCCGAAAGGGGACAGACGTGATAGACACAGTGATGAAGCTCATATATATTTGCACACAAGCCGCGATTAAGAAAGCTGACTCCACTGTGATGTGACCCTCTCTCTCTCTCTCTCTCTCTCTCTCTCTCTCACACACACACACACACACACACACACACACACACACAAAGCGCAAAACTCATTTGAACAGTCAATAGCAAATACTTAAACTAATAACAAAACATACTTGCAGTCGCTGATTCAGAAGCGCCAGATTGTCAGTGCAAAGTCAGAATTACCTCCTCTCCTAGGTTCACGAAACGGTCTTCCATACAATGTGTTGCTGTTCTGTTGTAAGTAATCTTAATGATTCCTAAATGCATCTTTGGAAGGCCAAATATAGTGCTTTTGCTTTAGCCTAGAAACACACAGTATCTCCCCGACATGGCTAGATCAACACTACTATGGTTACTGAAACCACGCCTTCTTTCTTTGCGTGAACATTTTGGCGGCATTACGCAAATATTTACACATCGTGACGTAGACATGTGGGGGCGTGTTTGAATGAGCCGTTTTAGGGGGGCGAGTCTTAACTTTGATAAAGAATATCTCTTTGGTTTTGATACTTTAGTCTTTGCACCTTCAGGGATCTTATCTATGCACAATCAGCTTGTAACACTCCAAAGAGAAAGGAAAACTTGATAATGGAGCGGGATCATTTTTCAGTGATTAAAACCTTATGTTTTACACCCTTCTTCGCATAAAGACATCGTATGGCTTCAGAAGACTTGGAATGCAACACGACTTGTTTGTAATAGGCTACTTTTATACTGCTTGTTTATGGTAGTTTTTGCAATAAATACTGTACTGCACTTATATTTGCCTGTTACATGTTTTATATTGTTCAGAAGTGTGTGAGGTTAGGTGCTCCAATGAAAGTATAAATTTATATAAAATTATTTCTGTTTTTTACAGATGCATGCAAAGTTGAACTAAGTCAAACAACTGAAAACAACGGAGGAACCAGCAAGTAGAAAAATTAAGTCAAAAAGCGACACCAAGTGGTCCTGACCAAGCTTCAATATGCGACAAGTTGGGAATGAGAACATGTTGCCTCTGTGTATATACAAACAAGACACACACACACACACACACACACACACACACACACACACACACACACACACACACACACACACACACACACACACACACACACACACACACACACACACACACATACATGCATGTTGGTTTTTATGTTTTATGGGGACTCTGAAGAAAAAGGTCTTATGTACATCGAAGATAATAATAACAATAAACTGTATTCAGTATTTTAGTATTTATTCTTTTTAATATGGCAGCATTTAAATGACCACAGACCAGATGTTTGAAAAAAGTTCTGGTCTCATACCTGCCAGATTCAAGGTTCAGTTTCTAAATAGATTATTACCGACCTCTAGTGGTTAATCAGGAGCAAAGTGGGCATAAGAGTTATTTCTACAAGGATATTTCAGTTCACTTCAGTGTACACCAGGGGCGTAGCACCAAATGTTGGGCCCCGGTCACACAACCAAGGGGGTGGGCCCCTCACAACACACCTCATCAATCATATTAATAATAATAGTCAGTATATCCTTATGCCCCCCCCCCCACCCCCACCCAAGGGCCCCTATTACTCAGTTCCACTATTACCCCCTGTCTGACGTCCCTGGTGTACACTTATTTTATATTATATTTTAGTCATGCTTTTTTTTTTTTTTTGCTTTTTTCATTATTTGCGCAACTGAAACAGGAAAACAGTAATGTGAGGTCACAGCATAGGTCATGAATCACCAAAACATGCATCACCAAAAATGGACAAAGGTCTACACAACTGGCCTAGAACCGGATCTGCCAGACTGTTGCACTGTAAATAAATCATAATCCTGAATACCAGGAACAGGCAACAGGTTATTGTTCTCAGGCGGAGTTCGTTTTATTGTTGACATTTCCTTCTTGTTAACGCCATTGTTTTGGGGCAGAAGGAATTTTTCCATTGTCAATTACCATTGTGTGCACTATTACAGACAATTGGCCTCTGACCTATACACTTTCTGGATATAACGAAGAACAACAAAGTTTTTTTGTCATTTGTTTGTTTAAAAAAAAAAGGGTCTTATTTTTAGTGCACATTTAGGTGCATTCACGTTTAGGTGCAACAGTGTTAATGTTGTGTTATTTGTATACTATTATTAATTTTCTATATTTTGAATTAGCTTTTATTTTTAAATGTACATTTTTCTCATTTGTTTTAGTAATTGCATGTTTTGTTTTCATTTTATTATTATTATTATTAAACATTTCTGTTTAGCCTAAGTTTATTTTTATATTAGTTTTAGTTTTAATTGTAGTACTTTAACTTTAACTTATTTTAGTTTGTTGCAAGGAAACATTTTTTTTACACAGTTTTCATCTAGTATTTATATTTCATTTATTTCAGTTAACAAATTAGAAAGATGGTTAACAAGATTATGATACTAATTTTATTTTTCTGTTTTATAATGTCATAGGTTACTTCTCAGTAAAATTCCAAAATACTTTTCTTAAAATCTCTAACAAATCTGAAAAATGACAGTTTTGCCCAGTCACCAAGTCACTAAGTTTAAGTAGGCTATTAGACAGTCATCAGAAAGAGGCATTATAACCTATTCAGCCGAATTAAACATAATAGTGAAGCTCATAAAAGTGCAAATCTGAAGCAATCAGAATTATTCAGCACTGCATGAGAGAATGTTTTATACCGTGGCTTTAGCAAAAATGTACTGATTAGCAGATTGAGCAATCCTTTTTACTGGATTCTAAAGGAATGTTTTCAACGTGTCATGATGTGACTTTCATATGCCATGAAATTGCTTTATAAGTTGTATCATTTTGTTAATGTATGTACAAGTATAAAACTGTATGTACACACCAAATGTTTCAGCACCATGGATAGAGGATTGACTAATATCTTCTTTATCTTGGATCTTTCTGGATCTATTTTGTCATTTTTTTTCCTGCATTATTTTATGTGGATTATGGCAACTTATCCCTATTACATTTCAAGTTTTGAAATGTACATGTACATTTGTTACATTTCTGAACATGCCCAGAATCTCAGATGGAAAGAAAGAGATGCTTAACAAGCCTGCATGTGACTGAAGAAGTTAAATTGGCTATTAAAGTCTTATGTAAATAAGCACAATGGGCTTACTTCAGAATTTTATAAAATTCTTCTAGTCCCTCCTTTACATAGAATGCTGTCTCAATGTTAGAGGCAAATTAATAATAATAATAATAAAAAATTGGCCAACAGAGGAATGTTTATCCTACCAAACAATGTCTTTATTAAATGTAGACAGGAAGTTAATAGCTAAAGTTTTGTCTAAAAAGTTAGAAACTGTAAATCCTCTCATAATCTCCACTGATCAGATTTAATTTTTTTCCAGGCCGAAATTCCTGTAATAATGTTCGGTAACACTTTATTTTGATAGTCCACTTTAGACATTCTACTAACAGTAAGTAACTTTGCAACTACATGTCAACTAGCAGTCATTAGAATATTAGTAGGCTGTCTGCTTAATATCTTCTAACACTTTAGTTTGATGGGTCCACATACTGACTATCAGAAACTTTGCAAGTATATGTCAACTTACTCTACTAACCCTAAACCTACCCTACTGAGAGTTAGTAGACATGTAGTTGCAAATTAATGAGAATTAGTTGACATGTAGTTGACACGTAGTTATAAAGTTACTTATAGTTAGTAGAATGTCTAAAGTGGACTATCGAAATAAAGTGTAACCAAATTTAACCTTGGTAACAATGGGTAATGCTGCTTTGTAATCACCTCTGTCTTGTATTTGTTCTAGCGACCGAGCCCTTGAGTTTTCCATTAATATTATTATTTAAATCTTTATAAATTTGACAGCTTTTCAATTTACATTTTTAAAGACATGTTAAGTGTAAAATGGAAGACAGTACATATTTGCATTGTATTTTTGACTGTTCTAAAGACATTCTGGTTGGATATTGTTCAAGAATTTAATAACATATTGGGAATCTCTCTGGACCTTGACCCACTGGTCTGTATTTTAGGGATTCTTATAACACCTGGAGCTCTTCTTAGATCCAGCTGCTCAAAATGTTATTTACTGCCAGATGCTGTATATTGCAGCAATTTCTGAAAAACAAAGATACAGTGGGCTAAGAATGTATTGGACATTATTTCATCAAATTTTTAGTTTAGACAATTTGAGTTGGATGTTCTCCTCTGGCCAGACTAAAACCAGCATGGTGTGGTTTAATTCCAGGCTGCAACACAAGTCAGATTGAGCAGAGGACTTGTCTAATATTACCCGTCTGATATTACATGACATTAATTACACTCTACAACATTCTGGATTGCTTTTTTTTTTTTTTTTTGCATTTTATTTTAATCATCTCATTTATTGAAACATTTTCATTTTCTGTACAGCTGAAACAGGAAAACAGTATGAAGTCACAGATTTTAGCATGAAGTCATTGACTGACCCAAACCCATAAACAAAAAGACTAACAACAGGGAATCAAAGACAGAAAATAAATATTCAGGCTGGTGACCTAGTTGAAAGCAATAGTTTTGTTGATCCAAGAGCGCAGCTGGGAGATGCGGGCATAGACTGCAGGGAAATGGGGGTCACAAGTGCTACTTTCCCAAGAGACAGAGCCCACCAGAATCCAGACCCCTGAACTCTCACACACTAAAGGACCACCAGAATCACCTTGTGGAAAACACACATTTGAGACTGAACAGCAGCAACATTTATATGGTTATGTGTTTCTTCTTGATCTGACTTCATATACCTGGCAAAATGAGGAACCAGAGGCTCCAGCACAGATCATGGCATCAGTGATTCTGCTCTGACCCCAGATCTGTCTGCACACAGCAGGACTTATGATGGGTACGCCTGTTTGCTGCAGGATCGCAGGGCTTGCTAAAAAGAGAATAAATCATGACACATAACACTGCACAGTAAACAGATGTGTTGTTATTCTCTTTTTGTTTTACAGCTGACTTACTTGTGGTGGCAGTCTGGCCCCAGCCAGTGGTGAAGCAGCGGGTTCCAGGCAGGATTCTGATGGTTGATGGAGACAGACGTACAGGAGAGATACGGGGAGTAAATGTGACTGGAGACAACATTTTTAGCAGAGCAATGTCATTGTTGAAGGTTGCACTGTTGTAGAGCGGATGGGTGATGATGGGTGATATACATACAAGACAGATGATCAGTTAGTGAGAGCTGACTTTTTAGAAGGTAAATAAAGATGTAAGCATTTACTTACACCCTGTGTTTTTAGAATCTGGTTCAGATGTTTTCTTTTCTGTACTGAATTTTATATTTTGTACAAAAAATGTTTATTTTTTGTTAAATGTTAGGTTATTTTGGCAGGTTTTAGGAATACAATAGCATACATTTTATATCTCAAAACTTCAATTAGAAAGAGACAAGTTGACTGATTTTTACCAATTTTCACACTTTTCAACTGTTATATTGAGTTCACTGATTAAAAACACGCAACTGTTTAACCTTTTAAATGATGGCCGTTCAATCACATATGAGAAATATGTTAAGTTCAATTAAACAATAATAACAATAATAAACGATAAAGTCCAAAACATAGATTAAAATCATTTTGCATCCATTTAGATCACACCTTTGCTTAAATTACTGGACATACAAGTACTACTAAAATATTTATAATAGTAAAACGCCTTGATACACCGAAAACATCTTGGTTGCATATGTAACCTTGGTTCCTTGAATAGGGAATGAGATGCAGTGATGATGTCATTGCTATGGGAAACACCTTCGGTGTGAGGCATGTCTGAAGGCCTTATATCGTCATGCCAATTCACTGGTCAATAGCACTTAGCACCACCCTAAGAATACGTCACGCATGCTCATATCAGCATGCTACGCGCAAATTCATCAGATTTCCACATTACAAAGGAAATGCTATCAAAGGTACAGGAACAGCCAGCATCGCGGCATCTCCTTCCCTATTCAGGGAACCAAGGTTAGATACGTAACTGACACGTTCCCTTTCATGGGTTCACTCAATGCTGTGATGATGTCATCACTATGGAAACGCTATACCACAACGCCTTCACGTACCTGGAGATAACTGGAAGACCAAGGAAAGCATATGCTCAAGCGGATAAAACCTGGGAGGCAGGAGCCGTCCTTAGATCCAGACTGTAGAACTTGATGAAAGTGCTAGGAGAGGACCATCCTGCCACCGCACAGATATCTTCCATGAAGACCCCTTAAAGAGAGCCTGAGAAGAAGCCATTGCTCTTGTTGAATGAGCACGCACCCCTAGAGGCGAAGTCAAGCCACATGGCTGTAGGGTCAAAAATAATCAAAGACTTCTGCTTTCGTGTCCCAAACCTATCTTGAGTAACAAAAGGGCCATTTTTGGAATTCCTGAAGGCACAGGGGTGCTGATAGTGATCAAGACCTGTAGGCCAACACTTTTCTTTGCTGCGTATTGTCTTTGCTGGAGCTCTTCTTGGGGCTCTGCCTTCTCTCCCTCTTTTTCTTCCTCTCTCTATCCCCCCCCCCACTCCCCCCCACTCCCCCCCCAAGTGGCAGTGGGTGGGTGGTTATAGACAAGAAATTTTATACCATCGTGCTGATAACTTTTTTTTAGACATTCGGCAATCCTACAGCCTGAACCACTGTACACTGTAAAACCCGACAAGTTAGGGTAACTCAAACCATTTGAGTAAACCAATTTCCCTTGCTTTAAACCATGTACGTTTTAAAACTTGCAGTTAAGTAATTAAGTGATTAATTAAGTGCTGATTGAGCATTAGTGATGAACACCTGCTGTTAATAAACACAATCACTGAAGAAAAGAGAAACACAAGAACTACTACAACTGACTTCAGCCACAGCCTTAGATGAAATCAACTGAAATAAAATACATTAAATCTATCAAGATCTGATTAAACAACCCCACAAACAGCATCACCAGCTCCACTTATTAATAACCAGACTGACTTTATTTCTGTCAGACATCTACAGAAGATCTTATTGAGAATTAACTAAGGTTTAGATATTGATTTATTTTCAATTGAAGTAACCATGTTAGAGATCAGTGTCTGCTTTAGTTGGGCTATTGACTCTTGACTTCTGTGTTAGTTTTTTTTTTTTTTTTTCCCCCTCTGGTTGTTGTAATCATGTGTTCCTCAAACATATTTGTTACAACTCAAAAGCCCAGAGAAAATGATCAGTAGTTGGTTGTCGTATATTTATAATGACAATCATCTGTAAGTGAACTGATCTCATTGAGAGTGAACGTAGGCTCATTGTGTGTCTAATCTCTGGTTAAATGTATGTTGTATTAATTATAGTAAAAGTGATTCTAAGAGCCGGTGGTTCTGTGACAGTCAGTTAATAGAAAGGACTTTCTAAACAGTTTGTCCACAAAAAGTTTTAATCTATGTCAGCAGTTAGACTCACACAGACATCAAGAATCAGCTTGTGAACCTCAACAATGGTGACCATTAAAAAATAAATTAAAAAAAAAATCATGCAGCTTTGCATGCTGGGAGCCATGGATGAGTTTTGTACTATGCTAGTACCCAGCATGCATTGCAGAATTATTATTATTATTTTTTTTAATGGTCACCATTGTTGAGGTTCACAAGCTGATTCTTGATGTCTGTGTGAGTCTAGCTGCTGCCATAGATTAAAACTTTGTGTGGACAAACTATTTAGAAAGTCCTTTCTATTAACTGATGGTCACAGAACCTCTGGCTTTTAGAATCACTTTTGCTATAATCAATACAACATCTGTTTAACCAGAGATTAGACTCTCAACGAGATCAGTTCATTAGTAGTTGATTGCCAGTATAAATATATAACAACCAGTACTAATCATTTCCTCTGGGCTTTTGAGTTGTAACAAATATGTTCGAGAAACACACGGTTACAACAACCAGAGAAAAGAAAAACAAAACAAAACAACTAACACAGAAGTCAAGGGTCAAGAGCCCAACTAAAGCAGACACTGATCTCTTAAATGGGGATTTCTTCGTCCAAGATCAGATTAATTTATTCATTCATGCGGGCTTCTAATCTGAGATTTCTTTGTCAGAGAAGATTTACACATTTAAAGCTGAAATGGGGATTTCTTCGCCCAAAATCAGATTAATTTAGTCTGGTACCATCTATACGGGCTGCTAATCTGAGATTTTTCATTAGCGAAGGCTTGCGCTCTACTAACAACAGAAATTAGGATTTCTTCACTAATGTCAGGTTAGTTTCTTATCGTATGATTTAAACACGCATTATAGCATTGATAAACTTTCTACTGCTCGTAGTAAGGTGCATTCAAGCTATAGTCTACCTGATTTTGTCAGAAACTGCATGTGTAAGACGTTAATAAAATTTATGAGAAAAAGTTTGATACCAAGTCCACTTGTAAATAATGTTTAAATGATTGCCACCTTTCTCCATCATTTAATGTAGCAAATCAGCTCAAAAGGGAAATATATATAAATAATTACAAATGATTATGATTAATTACAATTATTTATATCGGCTGACAGTAATAACTGTAGCAGAATTAAATTGCCATCAACTGATCTGTGTTACGGTGCACACAGCAGGGAGGAATGAGGAACACGCAGACGAGGAGATACTTCAAAATTATAGTCTTTAATAATGACATCAGGACAGGGCAAGACAAGGCAAGGCTGAGACAGACAGAAACACCGGGGTATAACGAGTAGACCAGACAAAAGCTAACTAAACAGGCAGGAACTAAATACACATGACAATTACTGATAATAAGACGAAATACGGCTGGACAAGACTTAACTAATAATCACACTTAACAAGGACAGGAACAAGACCAAATATGGACACAAGAGGCGGGAACACCTGACACACACAACAGAGGATGTAACAATCTGTTAGTCCAGCGAACATTCAGTGTAAGTTCATATCAACTCTAAGAAAGGATATTTCCGTGGCCACAGAAAATACTTTCCTATTAATGCATTAGAGCATGTAGCGAGGGTCAAAATCATAAAGAGACATTAATTTGCAAGGCAGAACCAGAAACTCATGTAATTTGTGCACACAACTTTTATTAACTAAACGCTAGCACACATAACTAATCTAAACAAACAAACAAATAAACATACACTCACGCGTACATACAAAGGGGAGCTAAAGTGGATGAATGAAGCCATTAGGGAAACCAGAGAATGCAGTTATGGAAAGAGTCAGTTAAGCACCTGAGTAAAACCATCTGCACCATTTATAACCGCGTCTATAACTTATACTAAACCTCTGTTTCGTTTAGTTAAATGTACGATACTTGCATTGCCTTGGTCGTTGACGAGTGTCCGGATGCAGTCTCGGATGAAAGTATTGATGGTTTCAAGGTTTTGGACTTGAGATCACGTTCTTCCGGGTTGAAGAATGATGAATTCCAAATATGTCCTGACTCGATGGTGATTGGGAGTTTCTTCCAAAGTAGAAAGTGAAAAAGAGCTAAGAAAGAGATCTGCTGAGATCCGAGGATCTTTGGTTGAATGGAAAGTCAAGGCTGCAAGGCCTGGCGCAAAAACATAAGGGTTGCTGATGAGCTCACATCCCTATGCTCCCACTAAGTCAACTAATGAGAAAGAACCAAATTGCCTATCACAGCTATGCTGATGATACGCAGATTTACCTAGCCTTATCTCCAAATGACTACAGCCCCATTGACTCCCTCTGCCAATGCATTGATGAAATAAACTGTTGGATGTGCCAGAACTTTCTTCAGTTAAATAAGGAGAAAACTGAAGTCATTGCATTTGGAAACAAAGATGAAGTTCTCAAGGTGAATGCATACCTTGACTCTAGGGGTCAATCAACTAAAAACCAAGTCAAAAATCTTGGGATGTTTCTGGAGACAGACCTTAGTTTTAGTAGCCATGTCAAAGCAGTAACTAAATCAGCATACTATCATCTCAAAAACATTGCAAGAATTAGATGTTTTGTTTCCAGTCAAGACTTGGAGAAACTTGTCCATGCCTTCATCACCAGCAGGGTGGATTATTGTAATGGTCTCCTCACCGGCCTTCCAAAGAAGACCATTAGACAGCTGCAGCTCATCCAGAACGCTGCTGCCAGGATTCTGACTAGAACAAGAAAATTTGAGCATATTACACCAGTCCTCAGGTCCTTACACTGGCTCCCAGTTACATTTAGGATTGATTTTAAAGTACTTTTACTCGTTTATAAATCTCTAAATGGCCTAGGACCTGAATATATTCGAGATATGCTCACTGAATATAAACCTAACAGACCACTCAGATCATTAGGATCGACTCAGTTAGAAATACCAAGGGTTTACACAAAAACAAGGGGAGTCTGCTTTTAGCTATTATGCCGCCCGCAGTTGGAACCAGCTTCCAGAAGAGATCAGATGTGCTAAAACATTAGCCACTTTTAAAGCCAGACTCAAAACTCATCTGTTTAGCTGTGCATTTGTTGAATGAGCACTGTGCTATGTCCGAACTGATTGCACTATGTATAATCACTTTCTATTCTTAAATGTTTTAAATTCTTTTAAAATCAATTTTTAAATCACTTTGTTTTTTATTGTGATTATTATTATTTTAAATTTCTTATTATTATTTTTAATAACTATTTCACTTCCTTTTATGTAAAGCACTTTGAATTACCACTGTGTATGAAATGTGCTATATAAATAAACTTGCCTTGCCTTGCCTTGCATAGGAATCAAAATAGAATATACACTCTCAATTATATCATCCAAAGACGAATTGATAGAGACCAAACATGGTATAAGTGAGGTGATATTAACTAGTGATCTATCATAAGCATGCACAAAACAGTATACAATACACAAGAACATATACAAGAACAGTAATAATATACACAATGACCTGAAGGATATGTGTGTTCATTCAAAGAAAGGTTTTTCTATGAATTAATTAGAGAAGATTCCATTTTTATGGCATAATGTCTTTCCTAAGGTTCAAAGATGGTGAGAGGGAAAACTCTCAACATGCCATTAGGTCATAAAGTTTATCTGCTCTGGCTGAAGTGTCCTGGTTGTCATGGTAACCGAGGGCCTGGAGTCATTCAGACATACTGTCACCCAGTATGTGTATTGGGTGAGGGATCTGTGACTATTTGTTAATCTAATGACAAACTGATTTGTTAAATCTAATGAAAATTGTGTGTCTGATTGGTCCAAATGCTACAGACAAACACACACACACACACACAAATATATATATATATATATATATATATATATATATATATATATATATATATATATATATATATATATATATATATATATATATATATATATATTCATGATATTATCTATCAAAAATGTTATCAACAGCCATGCGTCTACGTTGTCATGAACGAACCGGTGGTTAAGACCTAGGACCCCAATCCTTATGCAGAGAAGACAAGTATGAATGAGCTGCAGGTGGTTATCGTTCGACCATCCTTGGTGTGATGGTATAAGGACATTCGTCACACCGAAGGTGTTCCCCATAGTGATGATGTTTCGAAAAGTTTCGAAATGATGCAACCAAGCCTCCTTTGTTGATACAAGCTGTGAATCACTGATTCATGGGGAAGTTGTGGCCTAATGGTTAGAGAGTTGGACTCATAACCTAAAGGTTGCGAGTTTGAGTCTCAGGCCCAGCAGGAATTTTAGGGAGTGAATGTACAGCACTCTCTCCACCTTAAATACCACGACTGAGGTCCACAGGGCAATTCTCTTTCTCAGTTCTGCACACCATCAAAACCTAGCAAGATAATCCAGCTCATCTAGCTATAAACAATATGGTTTGGTCAGATTCTTATATAGTTGGATATCTCGCCAAGATGACTAAACACAGTAAATATTAAACTTGATTTTTATGTAATTAGGTAGTAGATGTTTAATGAATGCTGTAGTATCCTGAAGAGGATCCTTTAGATACAGTGTTATTAGGCTAAATTTACAGCACTAAATAATCAATAATAATTTGCATTATGGCTTTAGTTTAAGTGACTGGTTAATGAAAGACTTATGGAATATAAGTGTTTGTCTTATTCTAATAGAAGAAAAGTGAAAAGCTTCTGATGAAACATCACAGGTTTCAGCATCATGGATGGAGGACAGAGATTTTTCAGATCATTAATTTCACTCTTCAATACACTTCATTTTTTTTTTTTTTATCTTTTATTAAAATATTTGTAAAGCTGGAACAAGAAAACAGTAACATGAAGTAACCGCCAGATCACTGGAACCATAGATAGACTGAAAAAAAACCCCACCACCAACAGAGATCAACTGTATTACATTTTAATAATTAAAAACTGCTTTTGCCACTTCTGGTGGATAAACACTCAGAATGGTGCTCTAGTTGGAAGCGATAGTCCTGTCGATCCAGGAGCGCAGCTGGGAGATGCAGGTGTAGACTGCAGGGAAACGGGGGTCACAAGTGCTAATTTCCCAAGAGACAGAGCCCACCAGAGTCCAGACCCCTGAACTCTCACACACCAGAGGACCACCAGAATCACCCTGTGGAAAATACACATTTGAAACTGAACAGCAGCAACATTGATATGGTTATGTGTTTCTTCTTGATCTGTCTTCATATACCTGGCAAGATGAGGAACCGGAGGCTCCAGCACAGATCATGGCATCAGTGATTCTGCTCTGACCCCATAACTGTCTGCACACAGCAGGACTTACGATGGGTACGCCTGTTTGCTGCAGGATCTCAGGGCTTGCTAAAAAAAAAAAGAGAGAAGAAATGACACATTACATTGCACAGTAAACAGATGTGTTGTTATTCTCTTTTTGTTTTACAGCTGACTTACTTGTGGTGGCAGTCTGGCCCCAGCCAGTGGTGAAGCAGCGGGTTCCAGGCTGGATGCTGATGGTTGATGGAGCCAGACATACAGGGGAGATACGGGGAGTAAATGTGACTGGAGACGACAGTTTCAGCAGAGCAATGTCATTGTTGAAGGTTGCACTGTTGTAGCGCGGATGGGTGATGACCTGCATATACATACAAGACAGATGATCAGTTAGTGAGAGCTGATTTAGGTACAGTAAATAAAGATGTAAGCATTTACTTACACCCTGTGTTTTTTAGAATCTGGTTTGGATGTTTTCTTTTCTTTTCTTTTCTGTACTGAATTTTATATTTTGTAAAAAAAAAAAAGTTTAATTTTTGTTAAATGTTAGTTTATTTTGGCAGGTTTTATGAATACAGTAGCATACATTTTATACCTCAAAACTTCAATTAGAAAGAGACATGTCGACTGATTTTTACCAATTTTCACACTTTTCAACTGTTATATTGAGTTCACTGATTAAAAACACGCAACTGTTTAACCTTTTAAATGATGGGCGTTCAATCACATATGAGAAATATGTGAGTTCAATTAAACAATAACAATAAAGTCCCAAACAAAGATTAAAAACATTTTGCAACCTTTTAGATCACACCTTTGCTTAAATTACAGGACATACAAGTACTACTAAAATATTTATAATGAATATTTTTTTGTAGTGTAATGATGACTTTAAAAAAAAACACAGTAATAAAACAACAATTGAAAATGATTTGTGGCTGTATTCCGTATGTAATTAATATTGGCCAGAACAAAAGCAATATCAATATCAATTTGTCTCTTTTTTTTTCTCCCAATTTCAATATCTCTGGTGCACTGAGATCATAAAACAGTGTTACCTTGGAAACTAGTTGGATCTGGATGGGTTCATCGTTGGAGCCACGGTTATGTTCTCCAAGAATGACACGGTGATAGCCGACCCTAAAAAGAGAGATAACGATAAAATGAATTGATAAAAGACCAAAATAAAGCAGACAGAGTATTTATGAACCACTATTTTATGTGATGTTTGTCAGATTGAAGATTCTTACACAACAGCGCATTGGGCAGCAGTGAGAACCCAGTTTTGATTGATCAGGGATCCTCCGCAGAAGTGGAAACCATTAGGGAGCTGTTTAAAAGGTAAAAGCATTGAAAACATGACATTTACTCTTTAAACAAATCAGACAAACGTGTGTTTGAAAAACAGATGAGTTACCTGGAGAGAGACCTGCCAGGGCCAAGAACCAGAGATGGCATTCTGTCCGTTCACAATTCTGCTGCCGATCGTCTGTGGTTTAATCGCAGGCACTCCACAACCTGTTATTATAGAATGTAATACATTATTCACGAGACAGGAAGCTCTTAATTTAGGTTTTGCATTTTCTATATTTATCCATCATTATTCTTGCAAACTAAAGGACAGACTTACCCAGAGCAGAGGCCACCAGGGCAAGGCAGGTGATGGAGAAGATGGTGAAGGTCATGATGTAGATGAGTGTGTGATGTATCTCACTGATGTATCTGTAGATCATCTCTCTTGCTTTTATATCATTTACAGCAGCTGATAAATCTGAGACGTGATGGAGGTCCATCCCATCAGATCCAGTGAGCTCATAGCTGAGGAATGTTTAGATCTGTTATTGCTGGAGACTATCTGCACCTTCATTGTCCAGAGTTGATCTCTTATGAGCAAAGAGGATGAATTCTCCATTGTTTGACCTCATGAAGGGGTTTAAGTCTTCTGTCTATTTCCTTGAGAAGTATCGTGATTTAAACTCTCTCATTGTATGTTATGAAGTGTTTTGGATTAGAGGTTTTTTTGTTGTTGCTGTGTTGAAATTTCAGTCAATTTATCATGGAAAGTACTTCCTTAAGTGTTTTGACTATACTTGCAGTAAAAGAACCGCTTTCCCAATAAGTCTGTGACATTAACTAGTCACGTATTCAACCTTGGCAAGTCCTTGCAAGACAGTGATACTAAAGAGGATGGGACTAAAGTTGTGTTACACTATGATTATATCAGTTATGAGAGCTGGGCTAAAGTAAAACTTAGTACTAATATCAGTTTCTTTAACACCACTTTAGATAACAAAATTAAGGACAATAAACTGGTCAAACAAGTTCTTTAAAGTAAGAGTGTTACGAAATGGTGTGCTTTTCTGCAATCACTTACATTTTTTTACATAATTTTCTGGAAAACATTATAATACGGTAAACTGCTTTTCTTTACTGATACAAATAAAAGTAATGCTTGTTACATACTGCTGACACATTTTCTTTATTAAGTTGGTTCATCCTTTTTTTAGTATTAATTTTTGTTTCTTTGTTTGTTTGCAATCAGCACTCTGTCCATTGGTTATAACCTGTTATATTTGTGTATAGAAGGTAAGGCTAGTTTGCCTTTAATATACAAAACCCTGGTCTTTAGTTTATAAGATTTAAGATTTTAAAAAAATAATTATAATACATAAAATGCTAGCCAGCTTTACTTTATTTGAATCATGTTTACATGGTATGTCTACAATATAAAGTAATGGGTTCAGTTTTTCACAATTCAGATAGGGCTTTTGTCCCTCAAACCTCTTCATACAACAAGACAATACAAACTTAAGTACTTTACATAACCTCTGAGAAACCTGTGAAAACCGTCTTTCATTGTTTCATTCAGGCACACTTTTCAAGCAAATTAGAGGAAATCGAATATTTCTGAAGCTCTTAATCAGCTGAACAAATGTTTCACTACAATCTACATTTCACTACATTGTTGCCACATGCTGGCAGCACCTGCTGGTCAAAAATATTGTAAATGCAACGAAATATAAAGGAAATATAAAGGTTTTTTATATTTCCTCTATATTTCATTGCATATTATCATTTTTACGTATCATCAGAATCGTTGTTCTTTTTGTATTATGCACGCATAAGTATTAAAATGAAGCTACACTATCCACCTTGTTTTTCCTTTAAGAGCGTTCGTATCCATTTGTAAATTGAATGTGTCTGGCTTCTGGTGTCATCTGCTTCCAGTTATTTTTAGCTGTAAAAAAACAGCTTGCTTTGCTTGATATTGCAAGTTGGTGTGTCTTACCATGTTATTTTAATGTATTATCTTAATTATGAACACACTGGCTTGTAGTGCAAACAATTTTACCATTTACTGCACTTTATTATTTTTCTCTATGGCGGCTAATGAACTGGAAGTCTTGCACATTCACAGAAAATGTCTGTGTTACATATGTAACCTTGGTTCCCTGAATAGCCTTATACCATCATGCCAAGTCAGTGGCCAATAGCGCTTAGCACCGCCCCAAGAATACGTCACGTATGCACATATAAGCATGCTATGTGCAAATTCATCAGATTTCCACATTACAAAGGAAGTGCTATCGAAGGTACAGGAAGGGCGAGCATTGCGGCATCTCGTTCCCTATTCAGGGAAACAAGGTTACATATGTAATTGATACATTCCCTTTCATAGGTTCACTCAATGCTGTGATGACGTCATCACTATGGGAACGATATACCACAACGCCTTCACGTACCTGAAGATAGCTGGAAGACCAAGGAAAGCATCTGCTCAAGCGGATAAAACCTGGGAGGCAGGAGCCGTCCTTACATCCAGACTGTAGAACTTGATGAAAGGGCTAGGAGAGGACCATCCTGCCGCAGCACAAATTTCTTCCAACAAAGACCCCTTAAAGAGAGCCTGAGAAGAAGCCTTTGCTCTTGTTGAATGAGCACGCACCCCTAGAGGCGAAGTCAAACCACACACCTTATAGGCCATAGAGATAGCCTCCACTGTCCAATGAGACATTCTCTGTTTGGTGATGGCAGTCCCTTTGTCTTTACCACCAAAATATATAAACAACTGGTCAGATTCACGCCACTGGGGTATGTGGTCAACATATAACTTCAACTTCAAACCAGAGGGTGACATCCAACAGAAACATCTCCCATGGGTACATGTTCAGCAGATATTACTACCACATAAACCTTAAGAGTGGCAGGGGCCACCCCCTGGAGCAAACTCCAGTATTGAGCATACAGGGCAACTGACTGGGTAAAGATTGTGTTGCCTACACCATGAGGCAAAAAGCTTCCACTTAAGGGCATACAATGTCTCGTGGAGGGAGCCCTAGAATTAAGAATAGTGTTGGTAATCTCCACAGAGAAACCAGAACGCATTAACGCTCTCCACTCTGGGACCACACCCATAACTTCCATAAATCCGGACGAGGATGCTAAACCATGCCCCGAGCCTGAATCAGTAGGTCATGTCTGAGGGGAACCTCCCAAGGGGGGTCAGCTAGCAGACTGACCAATTCCGAGAACCATGTCTGAGGTGGATGTGAAGGTACGCATCCTTTAGATTGATAATCACAAACCAATCTCTGCTTCAGATATGAGACTAAATGGATTTTAACATCCGCATCTTGAATTTGCTCACTCTGAGTGCAGGATTTAGGCAACGCAAGTCTAAAATCAGATGTAAACTGCCATTTTTTTTGGGCACAACAAAATACAGAAATACAAAAACAAAATCTGAGTGAGGGGTATTTCTTCTATAGCCCCTTTCTCTAGGAGTGACGCAATCTCCTAACTCAATGCTGAGGCCTTGCAGCAACGTACCATCGTTGAAATAACCCCGCTGAAAGGAGGCGGCCCTTTCCGGAATTGGATGGTGTAAACGTGTCAAATGTTACATAGCACCCACTGCCAGATCTCGGCCAGACATTGCCACATGGCCCAATAGTCTGCCAGGGGCCTTAACCGTTCTATGCTTGGAATCTGCTGAACTGCAGGGGCTGAGATATCCTCTGATTGAAGAGAGCAGTTGGCGTCTGCAAAAACAGGAAGCACATGCAGAAAGACCACACTTAATGAACTCATTGTTATTACCTGACCCTCCTGCAGGCCCGGACTGGCCATCGGGAGCAACGGGCGAATTCTTGGTGGCCTGGTGGCTGATTTGGCCCGCTGCCCTATTTTATTTTCATTTTTTTGTTATTATTATTATTATTTTATATTTTTTGCCACCATAGTGTACCAAAGTGATAATTTCCGCTTTTGTCATTTGATAATAAATCGCTAAATCGCTAAATCATAAATCGGTTAGTCTTGACTGGCAGCGCTGCGCTACACAAACCGGCTCATGTCTGTTCCGCGCTTCCATCAAAAGGTTCCGAACAGAACCGATGCGCGGGACTCGAGGAAGGAGAGGAAGTGGCCAGAAGCAGCAATGAAATGTCATCACTTCAGGTGACAAGGACAAGACCTAAGACCCCAATCCTTATGAGGGGGTCCATAGGAGATGGTTCACTCCGCTGAACCTCCCGAGGGCGCTGCAGACAAGACAAGTATGAATGAACTGCAGGCGGCTGTCGTTCAATCTCCCTTGGTGTGATGGTATAAGGGCTTAATACATTTGTCTCCCCGAGGTGTTTCTCATAGTGATGGCGTCATTGTAGCATTGAGTGCAGAGGCGTCATGCCCATTCAAAGTGATTTTTGAGCCAAGTGGATTTTGAATGCAGCTTCCAAAAGACAAAAAATAGCTGAATAATATTTTCTATATTTGATACAATCACACCGGCGTGATTAAATCGTTCAGTGCTCATATCATCAGCTGTTAAATTCAAATCTGCATTCGCTGGTTGGTGCTGAGCCAGAGACAGACGCGTTTTTACAACACTGTGCATTATAACCAATCACACACGATTCTGTTGAGCTTATGAATGCAATGACCAATCAGAGGTTCAGATGAGTCATAAATGCGGTGTTTTTTTCATTCATTCGCTGACTGACTATTTCTTTCTGGTGAATTCTCTCATCAGAAACAACAAAGTGCAGATGTTTGTATGAATCTGTAAGTAATATTCATTTCACAGTGTAAACAGCTTCAGTGATTTCAATGGGAGTTTTTGAGAGTGCTTTAACTCTAGACTGTTAGTGAAAATGTTCTTTGATAATGTAAATGCTCTTTGCTCTCCTTCTGTACAAAGTGTTATGATAAGCAGCCTAACTTACAATGTTTTTAATATTCACATTAAATATAAAGTCAGTCGTATTAAAAATATGTTATGGCATGACACCCATATCTGTTACTTAAGTAAACAGACAGGTTTTTATGCATAGTTAATAGATTATATTAGGCTACTTTGACCGTCATAATCTATACAGGTGAGAATCGAGATATGTCATGAAATAATTAATGCGTTTGGGAATGTTTTGAATAAAAAGGAAAAAAAAACAAAAAAAAAACATAAGTGCTATTGTGGCTGCTGTGTGTCACAAAAATAATGAGGTGCATGACGCCTCTGATTAAGTGAACCTATGAAATGGAATGGCTTACTTCCGCATTGAAGAATAAGGTGAGCTGCGAACATTCGGAATTTTTAAAAGTTTCGAAACAGTATGACGCATCTAAGCCTCCTTTGTTGATACAAGCTCTGAATCACTGATTCAAAACAAATGTAAATAAATCTGTTAGTGACAAAGAGTTTTATTAATCAAAATCTAAATTAATCAAGTATAATCATTCATGTATCTTCCTGTGTGTAGAGGCCTGCATGAATAGAAAATGCAGACATATGGTGAGGCTGCATGTCCTGTTTATCCTTTAGGCAAAATATATAATGGGGCCCTTATTTTCACAAAACATAAAATTAAGGCCTCCTGACTACATCGTGGTACCATAACAAACATGTATACACTGTATTGAACACGCCTAGAAGAAAAAATGTATAAAAGTGGGGTACAGAAAAAGATTTGGGAGATTGCTCTGCAGAGTTATCTCACCCTTATTGTCCCAGATGATAATAAAGTCCATCTTCTGGCATCAAAACCTCAAGACCTTGAGAATGATTCCTCACAGCACCGGCAAAAGCCACCACATATTGGCGTCACGAACAGGATTGTAAAGGAGCAGAGGGTGAAAAATCACTTTGGGCTGGCTTGGCAAACAGCACAGATTCTGAGGCCACTAAAGGTAAGCAGTTTTTGCTTATATAAGTAGTTTGTGTTGTTTGCCAGTTAGCCCTTGGTGGTAAGGACTCTTAAACAATTGCTCTTCCAAATTTAAAGAACAAAAAGAAAAAAGGGTTTTGATTCCAGAAGAAATAATTGCATGCACAGATCTGTTTTCCTGTCAAGAGCGCCTTAATGGATGACGTAAACATTAAGCAGATATACAATACATTGCAATGGTCTGTGTTTATTGTTAAGTGGGCCTCGAAGGATGGCAATAAACGTGAAGCAGATAAAGTATAAGAAAGCACGTAAAGTCCTGCGGCTACCGCTCTGTTGGTGAAAGGAAAGTACACAGAGGTCTGCACGGGTAGGCAAAAATTCCTGGTGGATACTGCTTTTTTACTGTGTTGAGGAAGTGTATCAGTGAAAGAGTCAGAAGAACCAACAGGTCACTCAGTAAGAGTGTAGTGTAGTCTGTGTAAATGTATGTGTCAATGTCTGAGTGTATTTGTGACTATAAGTGTGGTTGTATGAGAAAATAAGCTCTGTATCTGGTAGACCAGAGGTGTGTGCCCCTCTTGGACGTCACTTGAGTGTGGTCAGGCAGCGGAGACGGGTGCAGCTGGTGTTACGCTGGAGAAGAGTGAATGAGTGTGTAAGCCCTATCTTAAAAAATGGACAAAGGATGAATGTTTGAGCCCTAAATAATGAAGGGACTTGTATGAATGTTATTTTAAAAAATGTGTTCCAAGATATGGACTTTGCAGAATATTGAAATAATAATAGATTAATTAAAATAAGAATTATCTTAATAGATGAATAAAAAGATTGCACGTGCTTAGAACTTTATATCTAATATCTGAAGAAAATTTGTATCTTGTTATCCCTGGGAGACAGTGTGAAAGTGAATCTGTTACAGAGTTTCAGAGATTTGGGTTTGAGTTAACTGAAGATAACTTGTGTAGTGCAATGTTGAATGAGAGCAAGATTGGGTGACCACATTCATAGAAATTTGATTCAAAAGCTATAGGACATTTTACAGTAATAATGGAACTTGTTGATTAAATAATAAAAGAATAGAAAAGAAACTCTTTTATGATGGTTGGGGAAATTAATTTATCTTTACTAGATTATTCTGAACCATGTATGCAAATATAGAAGAAAAATTATGATTGAAGTCTTTAGTTTATCATATGCATGTCATGCTGTTGTTAAAGAAAGGATTCTTTTGTTTTATTGTAGTATAGGCTACTTAGATAATAAAAGTAGCTGCTTTCTGCATTTTGCAAAGAAAAAACTGCTTGCTATTTTTCTGCAATGAAGAACTTGCTTTACTAAAATAGAATAAGGGAACTGCTGTTTTTAACCAGACGAAACCTTTTTTATTAAGAGACCGCTGAAAAGTGAAAATTAGATAAAGAGGTGATTGCTCAGACATAATTTGGTCAGAGTTTACAAAAGTTCAATTTGATTAATGCAGTCTCTGAGTGTTAAAATTTCAGATGGCTTCTGGAACAAGGGAAGCAATGAACTGGAGTCTGTTTAACAAAGTGGTGAAGAAGCAAAGACATGGCTGCAGAGAAAGAAGAGGGAGGGGCTGATGGATTGTCAACTCCCCTCCGGAAAGAGGAGTTTACACTTCTGCATGGAGAAAGGCTGAACAGGAAAAGGTGAATCTTTCACTTGAGACTTTTCCTGAGGGTGAAGAGAACATCCTGAAATGCAAAACTCTGGCAGGAGCAATCAAAAGCCAGACTGAGGAGAGACAGAGAAACAATGGAGATCATAAACCACAACATCAGGCCTTTGAGTGCCATCACAGACTGACGACCCAGTGCAACAGCCAAACAGCTTCAACAGACTGATGATCTAACCAGAAGCACTTCCATCCCTTCCCTTTGCGTGCACAGGTGCTGCATATTTAATGATCACTACAGAGACGGCTTCAAATTTTGTTAATTATTTTATTCACTTTTTATTCATCTTGATTATTCACTGGTCTCGCAGCAGTTCTCTGAATTCTGTGTTTTAACTAACATTCTCAATCTGCTTTTCAATAGGTACCAGTCCAGCCTTATGTCTTAAAGAAAAAGGAATTTTGACATACTGAAGTGGGTGCTTAACTCACCAATCAGATAAAAATGGAGCTGGATTTGACATAGTGAGGGCTATTTCATTAACCAACTAGGGGTTGACAACAACTGAATTATTGACAACAATGCTGAACTCAAAAGGGCAGACAAGATGTCTGATAAATATATATATATATATATATATATATATATATATATATATATATATATATGGCTGATAAAATAAAAATATTGGTCACTCCAGTTTGTTTAACGGTAATTTACAAGGACTAGATTGAATAAAATGATATTAGTAAATAAATTTAACTCCTACGCTCCAAAATCACAATTACAATTGGCTCTCTCAGCATTCTAAACCAATTAATCTATTAGATTTTGCTAGAGGAAAAAAGAGGTTTATACAGCGGTTTAATTAAACTTTATAGTGACTGACGTTGTCCAGTTGCATAATGACCTTTAGACACTATGTGGAATGCTACCAGGTAAAGAGTATGATGCAACTAATCCTCCTTTGTTGATACAAGCTCTGAATCACTGATTCAAAACAAATGTAAATAAATATGTTAGTGACAAAGAGTTTTATTAATCAAAATATAAATTAATCAAGTATAATCATTCATGTATCTGCCTGTGTGTAGAGATCTGTATGAATAGAATATGCAGACATATGGTGAGGCTGCGTGTCCTGTTTATCCTTTAGGCAAAATATATAATGGGGCCCTTATTTTCACAAAACATAAAATTAAGGCCTTCTGACTACATCGTGGTACCATAATAAACATGTATACACTGTATTGAACACGCCTAGAGGAAAAACTGTAAAAAAGTGGGGTACAGAAAAATATTCGGGAGATTGCTCTGCAGAGTTATCTCACCCTTATTGTCCCTGATGATAATAAAGTCCCTCTTCTGGCATCAAAAACCCTAAGACTTTGAGAATGATTCCTCACAGCACCGGCAAAAGCCACCACATTAGCAATCAGAATGATTTAATACTATATGTAGTGGACAGCACATTCCAGGGCCCAGATTAATGCGGGGACCCTCTCTGATCACAATAGTGGACAAAGGTTTGCTACATTTTGATTGGATCTTGGTGGACTAACATAAGCAAACTGTACAACGCCATCAGATAAAGATGCCAGGACAACAGCCAGACACCTCATAGAGGGCAAGAAGAAGACCTTTGGTAAAAAGCCCTGGGAAGGACAGGACTTCTCATTGGTCAAATGCAGTTTCTGCCCTTCACCCACCAACAGACTGATTCCTAAGGTTTTGGCCTGTGACTACCATAAAAAATTCCTTAGGACCTCTGGATGCAGCGGCAGTGGGTGAAACAAAGAGAGATCACAAAGTTCCATCCAAATCCATTCATAACTATGTTCTCAAACCTTAAACTGATGCAAACTACAACACACACATCCTACTTATTCAGAGAAATAAGTATTCTTAATGACAGCGACGTGTAGTTCAACATCTTACACACACTCAGCTGTTGATGTACAAATGAATGCATGCATGACAGTTCAATCTTCTTCCATCATGTTTGGACTTAATGTGTTCATAACATTGCCAAAGGTATTCTGGTTGTGGTTTGGTAAGTGAATGATGCATTGGTAAAACTTTTGTGACACTTTTCTAAATTTGTGTTTGGACTATGCAAATAAGTTCCACAGGAGGAAAGAAGGGTGGACCACACCATGTCCCCCCACTCTGATGGAAACAGCCAATCACAGCATGGAAATGGAGAAGCGCCAGATTGCAATCTCCTCCTCATCGAAAAGAGATAAAGGTACCTTCCCAAAATACATTCTTTGTTCTGAGTCTTCGCCCTGTTACAAGGAAGGCAGCAACAGATCAACCAAAGGGTGAGACACTAACAGATCAACCAAGTTCTGAGTCTCTAGCCCAAAGAGGCAGAGGACACACAGACATCTGTAACAAGGTTAAGCTCCAGCGAGCCAACCTTCACTCCAAGGTACCTTGGCTTGCGTGTTCCAGGCTAAAGACCTTCTGCACCTACTCCAGGGCCACATCTGCGTGTTCCAGATTCTAGGACCCTTTGGTGCTCCAGGGGCCTCATTTATAAAGCGTGCGTATGCACAGATTTGATCTTAGAGTGTGCGTACGCTTAAATCCATGCCAGCTCTCATATTTATAAAAACTGTCTTTGACGTGGAAAAGGGCTTAGTGTCACGTCAGGGTCTGAGCAGACGTACACACTTTTTCTTGTCAGAGTATTGCAGGTTTTTGAAAATGTAAGCTGTTCTTGCAGCTCGCTGTTCTAAATTATGATGATTGGTGATTTTTTTAATATGTTAATGACATTAATTAGGAGTCGTTTACAAGGCAGAGAGTTTGAGATCATTTGCGTTTCATAGATTTGATATTTGAAAGAGAGGCGTACGCGCCATTTCTGTTTGTACGTTCATTCTATGAATCGGTCGTATGCAAATCTAAGAAATGATCGTAAGATCAAATTTAAGATGGTTTCTGCGCAACATTTTATAAATGAGGCCCCTGGAGATCAGCATCCTCCAGCGCTTTGTGTTCAAGGCTGTCAAAACGGATTCCTGCTCCTTTCCCCACTGCATTGTTACCAGCACAACCAGTGGATGAAGTTTATAGAGATCTCTTCTTGGCTGATAGGATAGGCTGTGTGATTGCTGATGGTGTATTGGCCGTGTTAATTATCTGCTCGCGCTTCTCCCGAAATTTGTTAATAAAACATCACTTAAAAGTTACAAAGTTCTTTTTCAAAGAGATATTGAAGTCTAGGATATGGTTCATTTAGGCAAACAAAGCAAACATTGAAAAGAAAACAAACTATAGGTTACTATATTGAGATAATAGTAAATTTGTGGATACTGTGATTTTACTGCAAATACCATAGTTATGGTTACTATAGTAAAAACATGGATGATTTTCCAAAGTGCTTTAATGAGTTAACACATGCTTTTAGCTGTGCAGTAGCGCGGACGTTTACATTAGCTTAGTGGGGAAGATCCCGAGGTTGCCAGATTTGTGTAACAAATATCAGCCAAATGTCCATTCAAAGCTAGGGGGAAAACTGCAGGCTTAGACATACTGTAAGACTTGGCAACACAGGAAGGTCCCGGCAGATCGCAGGTCGGATTTTCGCAGAAAAAAAAGAGTTAAGTGAATCTGAAAATGCACTCACTGGAAAAACTGCTACATATAACGACTTTCTACTTGGGGGCCTTGATATAAATGTAGTTGAGTAAAAAGTCCAATATTTGTCTTTCAAATGTAGTGAAGTTAAAGTCGCAAGTTTCCAGAAAAAATAATACTCGAGTAAAGTACAGATACTCAAAAAGTGTACTTAAGTACAATACTCAAGTAAATTTACTTCGTTACCTCTGACCATTTTACCATTTCACCTCCCTAGGTTGGTGAAAGCAAAAATCACTACATACGTATATGTGTACAATATAACAAAATATGTGAAACCCCCTTCTTCCTCATTTTTTTCCCAGTCAAACTTCTGAAACTTGGTTATATTTTACACATCTTTTTCAGTTCTGCGCACTATCAAAAACTAGCAAGATAGTCCGGCTCATCTAGCTCTAAACAATATGTTTTGGTCAGATTCTTATATTGTTTGATTTCTCGCCAAGATGACTAAACACAGTAAATATTAAACTTGATTTTTAATGAAAGCTAGTGTAGTATCCTGAAGAGGATCCTTCAGATACAGTGTTATCAGGCTAAATTTACAGCACTAAATAATAAATAATAATTTGCATTATTTGCTAAATAAAGTGACAGGTTAATTAAATATTTATGGAATATCAGTGTTTGTCTTATTCTAATAGAACAAAAGTGAAAAGCTTCTGATGAAACATCACAGGTTTCAGCACAATGGATGGAGGACAGAGATTTTTAATTATTCATATCTTTTATTAAAATATTTGTAAAGCTGGAACAAGAAAACAGTAACATGAAGTAACCGCCAGATCACTGGAACCATAGATAGACTGAAAAAACACCACCAACAGAGATCAACTGTATTACATTTTAATAATTAAAAACTGCTTTTGCCTCCTCTGGAGAATTCACACTCAGAATGGTGCTCTAGTTGGAAGCGATAGTCCTGTCAATCCAAGAGCGCAGCTGGGAGATGTGGGCGTAGACTGCAGGGAAACGGGGGTCACAAGTGTTTCTTCCCCAGGACACAGAGCCCACCAGAGTCCAGACCCCTGAACTCTCACACACCAGAGGACCACCAGAATCACCCTGTGGAAAACACATTTGAGATTGAACAGCAGCAACACTGAAATGGTAATGTTTTCCTTCTTGATCTGTCTTCATATACCTGGCAAGATGAGGAACCGGAGGCTCCAGCACAGATCATGGCATCAGTGATTCTGCTCTGACCCCAGATCTGTCTGCACACAGCAGGACTTATGATGGGTACGCCTGTTTGCTGCAGGATCTGAGGGCTCGCTAAAAAAAAAAAAAAAAAAAAGAGAAGAAATCATGACACATTGCATTGCACAGTAAACAGAAGGTTTTTATTCTCTTTTTGTTTTACAGCTTACTTACACGTGGTGGCCGTTCTACCCCATCCAGTGGTGAAGCAGCGGGTTCCAGGCCGGATGTTGATGGTTGATGGAGCCAGACATACAGGAGAGATACGGGGAGTAAATATGACTGGAGATGACAGTTTCAGCAGAGCAATGTCATTGTTGAAGGTTGCCCTGCTGTAGAGGGGATGGGTGATGACCTGCACATACAGAAACAACAGATGAATGGTTACTAGTGAAAGCTTCATAAAAGATAACCTACGTTACAAGCTTTCTTCCTTTCGGTTTTAATTCTAACACAAAGCACTATCGGTAGATATCTCATTTTGTTATTCTTCTCTGAAATCATTAAAAAATGTTACCTTGGAGGCTAGTTTGACCTGGATGGGTTCAACATTGGAGCCTCGATTATGTTCTCCAAGAATGACACTGTGATAGCCAACCCTAAAAAGAGAGATACAATGAATTCATTAAAGACCAACAGAAAGCAGACAGTGTATCTATCTACCACTATTGTATGTGATGTTTGTCAGATTGAAGACTCTTACACGACAGCGCAGTGGGCAGCAGTGAGAACCCAGTTCTGGTTGATCAGGGATCCTCCACAGAAGTGGTTACCATTGGGCAGCTATTTCAAAGGTAAAAGCATTTAAAACATAAAATGTAATCTTTAAGCAAAGTAGACAAATATGTGGTTGGAAAACAGTAGAAAAAGACAATTCACTGTTACCTGGAGAGAGACCTGCCAGGGCCAAGAACCAGAGATGGCATTCTGTCCGTTCACAATCCTGCTGCCGATCGTCTGTGGTTTAATCGCAGGCACTCCACAACCTGTTATTACAGAACATAACACATTATTCATGTGACAAGAATGAGGCAGGAAGCTCTTAATTTAGATTTTGCGTTTTCTATATTTGCCCATCATTTTTCTTGCAAACTAAAGGACAGACTTACCCAGAGCAGAGGCCACCAGGGCAAGGCAGGTGATGGAGAAGATGGTGAAGGTCATGATGTAGATGAGTGTGTGTGATGTATCTCACTGATGTGTCTGTATGTCGTCTCTCTTGCTTTTATATCATTTACAGCAGCTGATCAATCTGAGACGTGATGGAGGTCCATCCCATCAGATCCAGTGAGCTCATAGCTGAGGAATGTTTAGATCTGTTATTGCTGGAGACAATCTGCATCTTCATTGTCCAGAGATGCTGTCTCATGAGCAAAGAGGATGAATTCTTCATTGTTTGACGTCATGAAAGGTTTTAAGTCTTCTGTCTATTTCCTTGAGAAGCATCATGATTTCAACACTCTCATTGTATGTTATGAAGTGTTTTGGATTAAAAGTCATTTTTGTTGATGCTGTGTTGAAATTTTTATTCAATATATCACGGAACTGTTTTTTTAAGTGTTTCCGCTATACTTGAATTAAAACAGCTGCTTTTTAATATATCTGTGACGGTAACTAATCCTGTAGTCAACCTTGGTTAACCATTCAAGACAGTGATACTAAAGAGGAACGGACTAAAGTTGTGGGATTGTGTCACACTATACAGATTATATCAGTTATGAGATCTGGGCACTTACATTTTTTTTTACATTATTTTCTAAAAAGCATTGTAACAAAGTGTTTTTCTTTACTGAGAAAATAAAAGTAACGCTTGTTACATGCGGACACAATACTGACAGATTTTATTTATTAGTTTTTTTTTAAATCAATTTTTGTGTCTTTGTTTGTTGGTAATCAAAGATAAAGTAAGCACTCCGTCCATTGATTATACATGTTACATTTGTGTGTGGAAGAGAAAGCAGTTTGCCTTTACAAAAGCATTGACTTCAGTTTTTTAAGATTTCAAATTTTTTTTTAAATGCTAGCCAGCTTTATTGTATTAGAATCATCTTTACATGGTATGTCTACAATATAAAGTAATGGGTTCAGTTTTTCACAATTCAGAAAGGGTCCCCCCCCCCCCCCCTCAAACTTCCTCATACAACAAGACAATAAAATCTTAAGTACTTTACATAACCTCTGAGAAACCTGTGAAAACCCGTCTTTCATTGTTTCGTTCAGGCACACTTCCAAGCAAATTAAAGGAAAACGAATATTTTTGGAGAAGCTCTTAATCAACTGAACAACTATTTTGCAAAATGATTCACTGTTTTGAAGCACCTGAAACACCACATACTGGTGGCACCTGCTGGTCAAAATATTGTAAATGCAATGAAACTTCAATACAAACATAGCTAAACACAGTAAACAGAACTTTCTTTGTAAAATCTGAATTGACAACACTAAATAATTAATAATACTTTGCACTATGGCTTTAGTTTAAGTGACAAGTTAATGAAAGATTTATGGAATATCAATCTTTGTCTTATTCTAATGGAACAAGTCAAATATTTCAAGTGATGGTTTGTAAAGGTTATGTACAAGTACAAAAACACATGCAGTAAGTTTCTTTGGCCTCTGGTGAGTGAGTAACAAAAGTTTCAGAAACAAAGAACAGAGAAAAAGGCCAAAAAAAGAAAAAGGAAGCACACTGTCAGAGTAAATAAAAAAGATGCAATATCATGTGATCAGAGGTTTTTTTAGGTTTAGGTCTGAAGTGCCTGTCAGTGTTAATCTGGAGTCTATGGCAGCTGATAAAACCGCTTGTGGAAAGTTATGAAATTTGGCACACAGATAGAGGACAGTCTCAACATTAACCATAGCAAGTTTGGATTCTCTAAGTTAAACCCTCTAGTGCCACCAACAGTTCAAATTTGCACTCATGTTTAAGCTAATAACTTTTGGACTTGTAACTTTCAGAAGCAAAATATTGTTTCCTCTGATTCTTTGGTTCATGCTGAGTCAAATGGACACTAAAATTTCTACAGGTAAAGATTTTTCTCAATTGTCCAAGATGGTTTGGCTTAGTTCATCTTCAAACCATGCGGGCAAAAATGATTCAATTTGATTAGTCAAAACGTTCTCGAATCACACACAAACTAATTTAATGAAGAGCACGCAATGGACCTGAGGCTATATTTCCACAAAGCTTTAGCGTATTACTACCATGCTTGCTGTGTTATAGGAACCATGACCTGAGGCCACCTGCACATTTTTGGTGCAGCGCCACCTTGTGGTCAGGAGATATAATAGTCCTATATCAGTAATTTTGGCCATCGACCATTTTTAATCTTTTTGCAAAAAGCTATATTTTACAAACTCATTAGCGTATCTTTGCTAAACTTGGTATGTGTCTTTGGCAACATGCTCTGATGGTGCTCAAAAAGTTCCTTCCTTCCCACCATTTTGATTTATGTTAAAGACACTTTTTTGAACTCCTAGACCGATTGTTTAATTTTCACAAAATTTGACTCAGATCATCTTCAGACTATGCTGACATTTTTTTTTTGTCAATATAAAATGGTTATTGTTTAATGCATCAACGAATTTGCTGGAATGATACCGAATTGCATCTGAGGCTGCATATTTGCAATGCTTTGGCATATTGACACCAAACTTTGCATGTGTTGTTGTCAACTTACTCTGACCACACCACATCAGTTTGGACACAGCGACACCTTTTTGTCAAAAGTGATAAACCATTAACCTTTAATAATGAAATTTAAAAAAATGCTAATAGCTTATAAACAATATTGCCTCTTTTCATGTGACTGGTCTTGTTAGATTGCCTGGATTATGCAGATAATACTGATTCCAATTGTACCATAATCAGCTGAATTTCCTGTCCACAATTTTGATTTACATAATATTAAAATGGAGCTCATAAAAAATATAGATAAATCTGAAACAATCTGATAGAAATCAGCATTATTCAGTACTTCATAAGAAAACATGTCTATATAAATTTAATTTTAGTGATTGTCTGAGTAAGTAAATGGAACATCAGTGTCTTTCATATTCTAATGGAACCTTTCAACAGTTGCTCTCCAAGTTTCTTTGGCTTCTGATGAAACATGTCACAGGTTTCAGCACCATGGATGGAGGACAGAGATTGATCTGTATCGTCTTGACTCGTGTACAGAAGGTTTTCAACATGATCTTGTTGTTAGAGGAATTCATTATTATTATTATTATTATTATTTTGATGGTAGAGGAACTGTCCTGGTGTGAACATACTTTTGATTTGTTTTAAAGTTAGTATCTTGTAACTTTTTCTGCACTGTTTCTTGCATCGCTGTTGTCTGTCATTTGTTACTGCGAATGTGGAAAGCATTTTTTAATTTGCAAATTAAAATAATGTATACCTTTAACATTTTAAAGTAAATTAAATGTATATTTCATTTTGCTGCATTACTATGCTGATAATGGGAACTTATCTTATTATAATTTTTATTATTCAGATAATTAATTTCACTCTTCAATTAATTTCACACTTCATTTTTTTATTTATCTTTTATAAAAAATATTTGTACAGCTGGAACAAGAAAACAGTAACATGAAGTAACAGCCAGATCACTGAAACCACAAACAGACTAAAAAAAAAAAAAAAACATCAACAAGATAAACTGTATTATATATTAATAATTAAAAACTGCTTTTTTTTTTTGCTTTTAAATACTCAGACTAGTGCACTAGTTGGAAGCAATAGTCCTGTCGATCCAGGAGCGCAGCTGGGAGATGTGGGCGTAGACTGCAGGGAAACGGGTGTTACAAGTGCTGATTCCCCAGGACACAGAGCCCACCAGAGTCCAGACCCCTGAACTCTCACACACCAGAGGACCACCAGAATCACCCTGTGGAAAACGCACATTTGAGACTGAACTGCAGCAACATTTATATGGTTATGTGTTTCTTCTTGATCTGTCTTCATATACCTGGCAAGATGAGGAACCAGAGGCTCCAGCACAGATCATGGAATCAGTGATTCTGCTCTGACCCCAGATCTGTCTGCACACAGCAGGACTTATGATGGGTACGCCTGTTTGCTGCAGGATCATAGGGCTCGCTAAAAAAAGAGAAGAAAACACGACACATTACATTGCACAGTAAACAGATGTGTTGTTATTCTCTTTTTGTTTTACAGCTGACTCACTTGTGGTGGCAGTCTGGCCCCAGCCAGTGGTGAAGCAGCGGGTTCCAGGCAGAATGCTGATGGTTGATGGAGCCAGACATACAGGAGAGATACGGGGAGAAAATGTGACAGGAGACGACAGTTTCAGCAGAGCAATGTCATTGTTGAAGGATGCCCTGCTGAAGAGCGGATGGGTGATGACCTGCACATACAGAAAACACAGATGAGCGATTAGTGAAAGCTGACTTTATAGAAGGTAAACAAAGATGTAATCATTTTCTTACACAGTGTGTTTTTAGAATGTGGTTTAGATGTTTTCTTTCCTGTACTGAATTTTATATTTGTAAAACTTAGATAAGAAAGAGACATGTTGACTGATATTTTTTTTACCAATTTGCACATTTTTCAACTTCACTTAATTTTTTTCTGGTGGGCTTAATTGTTTTTAATAAAACAACAATTAAAAATTACTTCTATTTGTATTCCATTTGGTATTGGCCATAAAAAAGCAGTATCAATTGGTCTCTTTTTTAAGTGTTCTATTTCAATATCTCTGGTCCACTGAGATCATAAAACATTGTTACCTTGGAAACTAGTTTGACCTGGATGGGTTCAACATTGGAGCCACGATCATGTTCTCCAAGAATGACACGGTGATAGCCGACCCTAAAACGAGAGATAAAAATAAAACGAATAAATAAAAGACTGAAATAATTCAGACAGAGTATCTATTAATCACTATTGTATGTGATTTTTGTCAGACTGAAGACTCTTACGCAACAGCGCAGTGGGCAGCAGTGAGAACCCAGTTCGGGTTGATCAGGGATCCTCCGCAGAAGTGGAAACCATTGGGCAGCTGTTTCAAAGATAAAAGCATTGAAAACATGACATTTACTCTTTAAACAAATCAGACAAATGTGTGTTTGAAAAACAGATGAGTTACCTGGAGAGAGACCTGCCAGGGCCAAGAACCAGAGATGGCATCCTGTCCGTTCACAATCCTGCTGCCGATCGTCTGTGGTTTAATCGCAGGGACTCCACAACCTGTTATTACAGAACATAACACATTGTTCATCAGACAAGAATGAGACAGGAAGCTCTTAATTTAGGTTTTTCATTTTCTATATTTGCCCATCATTGTTCTTGCAAACTAAAGGACAGACTTACCCAGAGCAGAGGCCACCAGGGCAAGGCAGGTGATGGAGAAGATGGTGAAGGTCATGATGTAGATGAGTGTGTGATGTATCTCACTGATGTATCTGTAGGTCGTCTCTCTTGCTTTTATATCATTTACAGCAGCTGATCAATCTGAGACGTGATGGAGGGCCGTCCCATCAGCTGCAATGAGCTCATAGCTGAGGAATGTTTAGATCTGTTATTGCTGAAGACTATTTGAATCTTAATTGTCCAGAGCTGGTCTCTTACGAGCAAAGAGGATGAATTCTCCATTCTTTGACCTCATGAAGGGGTTTAAGTCTTCTGTCTATTTCCTTGAGAAGCATCATGATTTCAACTCTGTCATTGTATGTTATGAAGTGTTTTGGATTAGAAGTTGTTTTGTTGTTGCTTCCTTAAGTGTTTCCGCTATACTTTCAGTAAAACAGCTGCTTTTCCAATAAGTCTGTGACATTATCTAATCCCGTATTCAACAAGCCATTCAAGACAGTGATACTGAAGAGGAAGGAACTAAAGTTGTGAGATTGTGTTACACTATTATTATATCAGTTATGAGAGTAGGGCTAACTTAGTACTAATATCAATTTCTTTAACACCCCTTTAGATAACAACATTAAGAATAAACTGGTAAAACAAACTCTTTAAAGACATCACAAGCTACCCCAGGTTGAAAAGACGTAGTATTAAATGTATTAAAAATATACTTGAAATTCAAGTAGCCTAGTATGTTTATAATACATTTGTATTCCCAACATGCTTATTTGAAGTGCATTAAAAATATAATGAATTGCATTTTAATATATTTCTAAAAAGTACACTTGAAGTACTTTTGTATTACATATATGTTTAGTTATACTTCTAAGAAATATGCTAAACACAAGCATTCTGTTACGGATAAACTCGGACACGAAGGTGAGAGGTGAATATCAAGTGGTTTATTTATACAGGTGAAGCACACAGGTGGATATAGCAGACTGGAGAAGTGAGTAGATAATCTTGTCGTGAGTAATTCATGGAGTAGTGACGAGATGATGATAGCTTCTCTTTTCCACAGGGATTCTGGAAGACGAGACGAGGGGATCCAGGAAGACACACACACACTTCAATAATCTTAATTCTATGAGGAGAGGGCGACACAACGAGGAAGAAGACAGGAGGTATGTCAACCAAGGCAAGTATACTCTCTTGGAAGGATATGGTCTTTGATTGCAGGATACAGCGATGTCCACGTTGAGAAACAAGATCGGACAGTGAAGTGAGTGTGTGAGGATCTTTTGTAGTGGGTGTTGATGAGGCTGTGATCAGGTGCAGGTGTGCGTGATTAGAACTCTGGTGAGGTGGAACGCTGTGATTGGTGGAGTGAAGGGCCTGACTGATCTGTGACAGTACCCCCCTCTCCACGGCCCGCTCCTGAGGGCCGACCTCGGCGTCGTGGTGGTCTGCCCCTGCCTCGGGGTGCTGGGCGATCTGGGTGTGCTGCATGGAACTCCTCGAGTAGTGTTGGGTCTAAGATGTCGTCTCTGGGTACCCAAGAGCGTTCCTCAGGGCCGTAGCCTTCCCAGTCGACGAGGTATTCTAGTCTTCCACCACGACGCCGGAATTCCAGGTTTTCCTTGACCTGATAGACTGCACCTTCGTCTAAGATTTGTGGGAGAGGGGTTTCTTCGTCAAAGTCAGGCCCTGTGGAGAGAGGTGGAGTGAAGGGTTTAAGTAGTGAGACATGGAACGTAGGGTGAATTTTGTAGTGAGGTGGTAGTTGGAGTTTGTAGGTGACAGGGTTAATACGTTCCAATATGGTGAAGGGGCCAACGAATCTGGGACTGAGTTTCTTACAAGGCAGGTGCAGCCTGATGTCCCTGGTTGACAGCCAGACCTTTTCCCCTGGTTGGTAGTTTGGGTTCTCTGATCTTCGGACGTCGGCTGTCACTCTCTGTCTGCGCACTGCCTGTTGGAGCTGGTGGTGTGCTGCGTCCCAGACTCTCTTGCTCTCCCGGAACCAGTGATCGATGGCGGGGATGTCCGATGGTTCACCTGACAAGGGAAACAGGGGAGGCTCGAAACCGAGTACGCACTGGAAGCGGGTAAGTCCAGTGGCACAGCGAGTTTTGAGCGTACTCGGCCCAGCCTAAGAACTGGTTCCAGGAGTTCTGGCAGCTATGGCAGAAGGTTCTCCGTAATCGCCCTATTTCCTGAATTTTGCGTTCGGTCTGCCCATTGGACTGTGGGTGATATCCAGATGAGAGACTGACGGTCACACCCAGGAGGGAGAAGAAGGCCTTCCACACCCGGGAGATGAACTGGGGTCCTCTATCGGATACAATGTCTTCTGGGATGCCATAATATCGGAATACGTGGTTGAACAGGAGTTCGGCAGTTTGGAGAGCTGTGGGAAGGCCAGTGAGGGGAATGAGACGACAGGATTTGGAGAATCAATCAATGATAACTAATATGCATGTGTTTCCGTTGGATGCTGGTAGATCGGTAATGAAGTCTACTCCTAGGTGTGACCACTGACGTTGAGGTATGGGTAATGGGTGAAGTTTGCCTGCTGGGAGATGACGGGAACTCTTGGAGATGGCACAGTCCAGGCAGCCTCGCACAAACCTTCTAACGTCCCTGGCCATGTTGGGCCACCAGAAGTGATTTCGCAGCAGCGAGAGAGTTGCGTTGGCCCCTGGGTGGCCAGTACCAAGTGATGTATGGGTGGAATGGATTAGTGGAGTCCATTGGGTCCAGGGTACATATTGGAGGTTTTGTGAACAGCCCGGCGGATTAGCGGGTGGTGTGGAGGAGGATACTGGCGGAGAGGTCCACTGTATAGGGCTGGTGATGATCATTGGAGGTAGGATATTTTCGGGTTCCTGATTGTCGTTCTCTGGAGTGTGGATCCTAGATAATGCGTCTGCCTTGATATTTTTGGTTCCTTTCTGCCGGGCTGAGTTTTTTGGAGAAGTAGGTGCATGGATGGAGTTTGGGAGGCTTCCCCTGCTGCTGAGATAGAACGGCTCCTACGCCCGTGGTGGATGCGTCCACTTCCACGATGAATGGTACTTCAGGGTCTGGATGTGCAAGATGTGGTGCGTTCGTGAAGGCGAGTTTGAGATTTTCAAAAGCCTCTTGGGCTTTCAGGTTCCAGGTGAGAATCTTGGTTTTACCTTTCAGCAGGTCTGTGAGTGGGCTGGTGGTTGTGCTGTAATTGGGGATGAATCGTCTATAGAAATTAGAGAATCCGAGGAATCGTTGAAGTTCTTTAATGTTTGTGGGAATCGGCCAGGAGGTGACTGCTTCCACCTTCCCCTTGTCCATGCGGACGCCACGGTGGTCTATGATGTACCCGAGGAAATGTACAGAGGGTTGGTGGAAGGTGCATTTTTCTGCTTTGAGATATAATTGGAATTGACGGAGTTTCTGAAGGACCTCCGCAACGTGATGGCGATGGTCGGCCAGGCTCCGGGAGTAGATGAGGATGTCATCTATATATACAACCACAAATCGATTCAGGAACTCCCGGAGCACCTCATGCATAAACCCCTGGAAGACTGAAGGGGCGTTGACAAGCCCATATGGCATCATCCTGTATTCATAATGGCCGGTAGGGGTTATGAAGGCAGTCTTCCATTCATCTCCTTTTATTATGCGGATGAGGTTGTAGGCGCTGCGGAGGTCCAACTTAGTGAAGATGGTGGCGCTGCGTAGTTGTTCCAGGGCTGCTGGGACAAGGGGAAGGGGATACCGATATTTGATGGTTATGTCATTTAGTTTCCGGTAGTCAATGCAAGGGCGTAGGCCGCCGTCCTTCTTTGCCACAAAGAAGAAGCTGGAGGCAGCAGGGGAGGTAGATGGTACGATGTATCCCTGTTGTAATGCCTCCGCAATGTACTCCTCCATGGCCTTTTGCTCCGGTGGTGAAAGGGGATAAATCTTTCCTCGTGGTACTGGCTCACCCGGAAGGAGGTCGATCGCGCAGTCCCATGGCTGGTGTGGTGGTAGCTGGGCAGCCCTCTTCGGACAGAAGACGTCGCTAAAGCACTCCAGCACTCGATGTCCATCATCTCCGCAGTAAAGGCACAATCTTAGGGAAATTCGTCTTTGCCGTTCCGGCAATAGTAAGCGGGTGGAATTTGTTTGCATGGGTTCTGGAGGGTCGTTAGTCTCTGGTCGGTGAGGGAGAGGAGGATTAGCGATGGCAGAAGGTGGATCCGGAGGGCAAGACTGAATGCGGTTGGAACATCTGATGGCGAGTTGGATAAACTTCTCCAGACCGTAGTTATCGTCATACGCGCTGAGATGTAGACGTAGGCAGGGGTTTAATCCCTGTCTGAAGGCTGTGATGAGCGAGGGCTCATTCCAACCACTGGCGGCAGCCAGGGTTTGAAACTATAGAGCGTATTGGTGTATGGTGTTGGTACCCTGCCGAAGTTGATACAATTGTTCACCAACAGTTGAATCTCCAGGTGACACGCTGAATACTTCTTTGAAATGATGAATGAAGTTGGAAAAGGAGTGGGTAGCGGGTCCAGCCTGGTTCAGTATTGTTTCTGCCCATTTCAGAGCAGGACCGGTGAGTGAGGTGACTATATATGCTATCTTGGATTGATCTGTGGTGAATACGTGGGGATGGAGATTAATCGTCAGGGTACATTGGAGAATGAAGCTATCGCATTCCTCCGCCGAACCAGAGAAGGGCATTGGTCAATAACAGTTTTGCATCCATGATGTATTATAATTTGTATAGTTTAAATATATTAAATGTCTGAAAAAACACAATTTAAATATATTTATTTTTCACCTGAGAGAGTGTTACACAATGGTGTGCTTTTCTGCGACATTGCTTACCTTTTTTATTTTTATTTTTTTACATTATTTTCTAGAAATATTTACAATACAGTAATCTGATTTTCTTTACTGATACAAATACAAATACAAGTAATGTTTGTTACATACTGACACAGCACTGGCCCAATTTATTTATTAAGTTGGTTGGTTTTGTTTGTTTATTCATTTTTATTTCCTTGTTTGTTGGTAATCAAAGATAAAGTAAGTATGCTGTCCATTGGTTGTACATGTTGAATTTGTGTGTGGAAGAGAAGGCTTGTTTGCCTTTACTCTACAAAAGATTGGTCTTCAGTTTTATAACATTTTAATCTTAAAAAATCATTGTAATTCATAAGATGCAAGACAGCTTTATTTTATTAGAATTATGGGTCACACTTTATATTAGGTGGCCTTAACTACTATGCACTTACATAAAAAAAAAGTACAATGTACTTATTGTGGTCATGTTGTATTTCAAAACACTTTTGCTGCTATTGAGGTGGGATATGTTTAAGGTTAGGGACAGGTTTGGTGGTGTGGGTAGGTGTAAGGGATGGGTCAACAGTGTAATTA
The DNA here is from genome assembly GCA_036784905.1 of Acrossocheilus fasciatus. Taxonomy (NCBI): domain Eukaryota; kingdom Metazoa; phylum Chordata; class Actinopteri; order Cypriniformes; family Cyprinidae; genus Acrossocheilus; species Acrossocheilus fasciatus. The sequence continues at coordinate 23,607,862 of CM071952.1, read as the reverse complement.
TAAATGTAATTACAGAAATTAATTACAGATATAACTACATAAAGGTATGTTTAAAAATGTAAGTACAATGTAAGAACATGTATGTACATAATAAGAGCATTGTACCAAATGATTAATTTAAATGTAAGTACATAGTAGTTAAGGCCACCTAATATAAAGTGGGACCGAATTATGTTTACATGGTACAACAAAAATAAAACAAACATCTACAATATAAATTGATGGGTTCAGTTTTAACAATTTAGAAAGGGCTTTTTTCCTTCAAAATTCCTCATACTGTGCAAGAAGACAATATAATATTAAGTACTTCACAAAACCACTAAGAAACCTGTGAAAACCCCTCTTTCATTGTTTCATTCAGGCACATTTCCGTGCAAATTAGAGGGAAATGAATATTTTCTAAGCTCTTAATCAACTGAACCAATGCTTCACAAAATGATTCACTGTTTCGAAGCGCCTGAAACACCACATTCTGGCGACACCTGCTGGTCACAATATTGTAAATGCAATGAAAACTCAACACAGACATGTTTAAAACACTTTTTACAAACCAAATGCAGATGTTTACATGAAAGTGTAATATATTAAATGTAATCTAAAAATAATTAACCTAAATGCCATGATATATAAAGTTTTTTAAATTGTGTTTTTTATTTATATGCAGTCCTTGTTTTGTGTTATTATGTAGGGTTTGCCAAACTACGTCGAGAACCAATTATGTGTATCAGTCTTCTTTTTGTATTATGCACACATAAGTATTAAAATGCATTAATAAAAATGAAGCTATAAAACAGTTATGGGTTCGCTAGATCAACGCCATCTAGAGGCGAACGTTTGGAATTTCGAAAAGTTTCGAAACCGTATCCGTATTTTTTAAATTGAATTGATTGTCTGAATAAATTAATTTAAGTTTTTATCGTATATAATAGTAGCCTACCTTTATAACATGGTTCTCTCCATTTTGTATTTAGGTCTTAAAGGATTAAAGGAAAACGCCACCGGTTTTCCATATTCTAATATGTTCTTCCCTCAACTTAGACTAGTTGATACGTACCTCTCCCGTCTCAGTGCGTGCACTTAATCGCTCTAGCGCACGGCGCAACTATGTTAGCGTTTAGCTTAGCCCCATTCATTCCTTAGGATCCAAACAGGGATGAATTTAGAAGCCACCAAACACTTCCATGTTTTCCCTATTTAAAGATGGTTACATGAGTAGTTTCACGAGTAAGTGTGATGACACAAAATAAAACGTGGTGATTTTCTAAGCAGATAAAAAATGATAACTATAATGTATGGCGGAAGAGCACGTCGCAGCACTTCGACCACGGCGCAGTAATATCAGTGTCTGCACACCTGATGGCCGTGATTGATCAATTGGTTTATAGGGGTGGTATTATTGAAAGCAGTGCCTTGAAATGGCAAAGAAGCGACATTATGTTAGATTTCTGTGTCTAATGTTGAGAAGTGTGTTTAGTGTTTTGCAATACAATGTGTGTAATGTTTTGCAAAAAGTGTGTGGCTGAGAATGTGCTTATTGTTGTGCATATTTGGGCTGAGTTTGTGCTCCTTGAGTGTAAGGTTCCACTAACTGTGTGTTTTTTATTTTAGTGAGTAAGCAATCATAAAAAACTGCAATTGGTGGACTACTGTTTTTATTAGTGAGTTACATCCGTGAGGATCATCTTTACGGCTGGGATCAGGATTTAAAAGGCAACAAGACTCCTGCTGCAGAGGATTCCCTTTTCATGGCCTTAAAGGAACACTCCACTTTTTTTGGAAATAGGCTCATTCTCCAACTCCCACAGAGTTAATAATTTGAGTTTTACCTTTTTTGAATCCATTCAGCTGATCTCCGGATCTGGCGATTGCACTTTTAGCATAGCTTAGCATAGATCATTGAATCCTATTAGACCAGTAGCATCGCGTTCAAAAACGATCAAAGAGTTTCGATCGTTTTCCTATTTAAAACTTGACTCTTCTGTAGTTATATCGTGTACTAAGATCGGCGGAAAATGAAAAGTTGCGATTTTCTAGGCTGATATGATTAGGCTACCGGGCACTACTTTCAGGCGCTGCGTAATATCACTGCGCCTGCTGCGGCCATGTTACGGCAGCAAAGTTCCTTGATTATTACGCCGGAATGAGAGTAGTTCCTAATCATATCAGTCTAGAAAATCGCAACTTTTCATTTTCCGCCGATCTTAGTACACGATATAACTACAGAAGAGTCAAGTTTTAAATAGGAAAACGATCGAAACTCTTTGATCGTTTTTGAACGCGATGCTACTGGTCTAATAGGATTCAATGATCTATGCTAAGCTATGCTAAAAGTGCAATCGCCAGATCCAATCTGCCAGCGTACCCATTATGGCTAATTTCTGTGATAGGTTCCTTGATTTTTTTTAATAAGGCTCGTAGCTATATGAGTACTACTTTTGTTTCGGCTGATTCTGCTCTTAATACCACTCAATTCTCTGGAGCCCCTATCTCAAATTTTTTCACACTTGATTTAATTTCTTTGAGCAAAGAAGTTTCACAAATGAAGGCTGCCACCTCCATAGTTGATCCTGTACTGACATGCTTATTTAAAGCATGTTTTAACTGTGTGGGCCCTGTTGTCTTGAGTATTGTTAATGACTCCCTGGGCTCTGGTGTTGTGCCAGCATCTTTCAAAATCGCTTCAGTCACTCCTGTACCAAAAAAGATGAATTCGGATTTGGACAATTTAAATAATTACCGCCCCATTTAGAATCTCCCTTTTTTAGCCAAAATTCTGGAGCGAATTGTAGCATCTCAATTACATACCCATCTTACATGTAAGGGATAATCAACGGCTAGCTGTGCATTAAAAGATTTGAATGCACGACGTGGAGGCGAAGAACCGCCCGACGCACAGCAGAGGGTGGTTGCCTCCTCGAAGTGCATTCAAATCGTTTAATGCACAGCTAGCCGTTGATTATCCCTTTTATGCCATGGTCATTTGCCAGCATTCACATATTAAAGATGTTAATAATATTTCCGCTGCAATATTTGACCGGAACGATAAAAAAAACAACATGGTTTGGCATCAAAAAAACATGGTTTGGCATCAAATTATCTATCGGAACTTCTAATGGTTTACTCGCCTAAACGGAATCTCTGTTCCTCCGATTCTGGCCTTTTGACTGTCCCTACAACTCGATTACGCTCTGTGGGTGACCGGGAATTTTCCTCCCTTGCTCCTAGACTCTGGAATTCTCTTCCTTATAATATTAGAAATGTGTTAATTATTTAATGTTTAAATCTTTTTTGAAAACTTACTTTTTTAGACTTGCTTATCTGTGAGTTGTTAGGTGCTGAGGGGAAGGGTGTCGGGTCTCGGGTCTGATCACCTGGGTTTTCTGTCTCTGTGTTCAGGTGTTGTGTACGTGGCTTTGTTTTGACAGCTCGCCACGTGCGCATTTTCAGCGTGATTGTTTTCCCGCCCTCCTTGTTTCTCTGCTTGTTAGCTCATCTTGTTTCACACCGGGTTCTAGTCATCTCATTAGCATTCCCTTTATAGCTCCCTGTGTTACTCTGTCTTTTGTCAGACTTTTTTGGTTATTTCCACTGCTCTGACTGTCTCTAGTTTGTATCGCTTACCTGTCCTGTCTTGCTCTGTTCAGGCTCCAGTGCTCGTTGCTGCTAGTTAGTTATCCAGCACCTGTCTGTGCGCTCAGATACCTGTGGGCTCCCTTTGGCTTCCGCCGTTCCTGGGTCTCTGCAGACTCGTTAGTGGATCGCTCTACCTCTTGCTCGGATTAGCGAACAGCCTTGCCGGCTTCGTCTCCACCCATCTGTGTGGTAGGAAATCCCATATCCACGCAAGCCGTCTGCGGGAGCGCTCCTTGCCTGTTATTATTATTATTGTCTGCTCAATAAAGCCTCTGATTTTCCCGCATCTGAATCCAGCCTATTTCCTGACAGAAGGGTATTGTGTTTTTTTTTTTTTAATCAAATCTGCTGTTTTTTTCCTTCATTGTGCTTTTATTGTTACCCTTAAGTGTAAAGCACCTTGAGAATCAACTTTTAAAGGCGCTATATAAAAATAAATGTATTATTATTATTATTATTATTACATCACACAATTAGCCAATTAGTTAATTTTCTGGCCAAAACCTCATTTTGTTAAATAAATAAAAACTCTACATTTCAAAATGCTGAATACCTTTTTCTACATATACTAACTCTATCAAAACACAGCAAACATGATTCAAAATCGAGTCATTTGGTCAAAACATTGGCACTGGTTTTCTATCCAATAGGAACATACAGTCAATCATAGTGCATAGACTGTCAAAATGATAACAATTAATGGCATTAGTTGTCATATCTCAGTTCTTCCTGCATAAAATAGCAGTTTACCTTCATCTGAAAACCATTTTACATTTTTTACATTGTGTTTTTACATTTTTACATAGTATGTTGCCAAGAATGAACAATCTAAAACTGAATGAGTCATTACTTTATAGAATGTACAATAGAAAAAATAGGGTCCTCCTGGGTGAGTGTTGGAGTGTTGTGATGGTGCCCCCATGTTAGCTGATGCCAGGGATCAACAAGAATTCCAACATACATGGCCTTTGGTTACTATGCAAGCTTGTTTCCGTCACAGAATAAAAAAAGTAAAAACAGTAATTGTGACCTTTTTATCTCACAATTCAGACCTATACTGGAATTGTGAGTTTACATCTTGCAATTCAGACTTTATCAGAATTGTGAGATACTGTAAATTCACAATTGCAAGAAAAAAAGTCAGAATTCTGAGATAAAGTCACAATTACCCATTACCCTTTATATTCCATGACAGAAATAAGCTTTCATAGGTTCCACATGTGTAAGGGGAAAAAACATAAAAAATGCACAGTCTAACACACATTCTCACTCCTCTCCTTCTTCTCCCTTTTTCTGATCCAACTACTCCTCTACCTTCTATGTAGTGGTTACAAATAATAATAATAATAAAAAAAAAAGAAATTAAATATCATTAATGTGTGATCTATGTTGTATATTAACTAAGTATGATCTGTTTGGACCATCGATTAGTTCTGTCTTTGGACTCGTTCACCTGCTGGGGGAGGGGGCGCGCTGCTCAAACAATACACAGACTCAGAAGGTAAAGCATCAGCTCCGTGCCCTGTGTCTTTATTGATTTAATATCTTCCCTCACCAGGCGGTGAGGGCGCTACATCTACAACTATTCCTCTCCCTCTCCCTGGCATTATTTTTTCTCTTTCTGATTCTTTGTGTTGTTCTGCATCCACAAAATCAATTCAAAGAGGTATTTTTTACTTGTTGTTGACGTAATGGAAAGAGCTTCAATGCCTGACTGTTCCTCCAACTGAGACTGGAATCAGCTATTTCTAAATAGTTCAGTGATCTGTTACTTAAAAGTGCTTATCAGGTGTTATAATATTTTATATAGAGAGATTTTTTTCAATACTTTTGAGCTGCTGTTGTAGCAGAAGTAGAAACTTTATATGATGTTTTATTAACAAGGTTCGGGAGGAGCACGATCAGATAATCAGTCTGGCCCAGGTGGAGCTCGTCAGTTAATCACCTTAACAGGCACATCAGGTGTATATATACAGCCAACTCACCTCTGTTCTGTGATGGTTTTCCACCCACCTCCACCCCAACTCCTCACTCTTAATCTAATTTCATCCTATTCTTGGGATGGGGGGGGGAGTTCTCTGGGTTTGGGCTCTATCCCGAGCTCGGAGCCCTCCCTCCGGACAGCACGCCAAATATGCTTACTAATTGCTCAATCATATTTTATGTTTAACTTGTGAAGCTATATTTAAGGTTTGGAACATTAGGTCTTCAATTCTGGCATGCTGTGTTTAAGCATTTGTAAATATGAATAAAAAGATCCATGATTTTGGTTTTGGGTACGCTTGTATGAAAAGAAAATGTAAGCATTTTAGAAACATGGTAATTGACTGCATATTGTGTGAAAACAACAGAAATTGTGCTAACGGTATGGTCACAACAAACGGATGTTGTGATAATTGTGTTCAGAGTTTTGAAAATGTGACTACAGATTAGACAAAATTACATATTAATCAAGTTTTTAAAAAGTTCTGGTTACAGTGTTAAGTCATCTTGGAGAGAAATCAAATATCAGAATCTGGCAAACAACATGGTTTAGAATTAGAATCAGAGGTAACACTAGAATACTGTTCCATCATTAATGAATAACTACAAAGGAACACATGCATAACACAATATTAGCACTCTTGTAACTACTAGTAACTAACAAGAAACTCTGAATTAGTAAGTGATAGTGCTTAGTCGTATGTGGTAGTTAACTATTAGTTAATCAGTAACTATTATTTTTTCATACCTCCCTAAGAACTACTGTTTTCAGGTTCATAATTAAAATGAATAATACATAATGTATAATTCATTCTAAAGTAAAGGTCATGGTAACCCACTAGTAATGACTCAAGTATTACCAAGTTCTTCAGAATGAATTACTAATTATTTGGATCAGTATTCTAAAGTGAAGATCATGATAACTACCTAGTAACTACTGAAGTCATTGTAAGCTTATGAGAGTTTTGTAAAGTATTGAATAATAACTATTCAGGTGGTATTACATCCTTCTAAAGGAATTACTCGGTTTTTCGATCAGTATTCTAAAGTGAAGATCATGATAACTACCTAGTAATGACTGAAATCATTGTAAGCTTTTGAAAGTTTTGTAAAGTTGTAAATGACCATTAAATCCCTCAATCATTGAAGTGGGTCGACACCTTTACTTCCAGCCATAGAGGGCGGTGTTGCCATGGAATAGTCAAGAAAGGACTTTATTATTAAATTGAGCCAAATGTTACTAAATAACTATTTATTTGTTTATGTTTTGGTTGACTGGTGATTGACAGCTTAGTGTGGACATTGTATTCCTATTTGTTTTACAAGAGTGTCTGCATTTCTTGCCTCGCACACGCTTTTATTTTGAAATCTGGAAAAGGAAGTGCAGCGACGCTGTTTGTATGTTGGCGCACTTTTTCGTACGTGAAGCGTCATTCTGATTAAGGTTACCAGAGAAGAGGTTTATTTTTGGGTACACGCTGTACAGTTATAAGTTTAAAAGGTTTCTCCCTATCTCTTAGCTCCTGGCTGATGAAGGGCACAAGGTACCGTTTTAATTTCATGCTGTGTGGTCAACTTTGAAAGTCTTTGAAGTGTTTATTTTAACGATCTCCTCTGAAGTTATTAACTAATGTCTAGCGAGTCGTTAGCATATATGAAAGTTTCGAACATCAGTGATGACCATTAATTTGCTTATGTTGTAATTCAGAGAATGTGATTCATTGTTACTGTCTTAAGCAGAACACAGTGTACTATTGCCCTGTCAATGTTATAGTTTCTCTTGGTTTGCACTCCAGATAGATTGTTTACAGTAAATCAGGTCTTTATTTGGTTATTTTATGTTTTTCTCTCTAAATTGAGATCGTCTGTTACCAAAATTAATTCATAGGCTTGTTATGGACATTTATATACAATTTGCAAGCAGATGTCTAATTTTGTTTGTTTGTTTTTATTCAGCTCTTACGGTGTATTTTGAAGATTAAATCCTTTATAAACATCAGTTCCTGAGAGTAAAGTGCATCTGTTCAGCTGGGAATGCTACAAAAGTATTGAATAGCAACTATTCAGGTGGTATTACATCCTTCTAAAGGAATTACTCATTTTTTGGATCAGTATTCTAAAGTGAAGAGCGCAATAACTCCCTAGTAATTACTGAAGTCATTGTAAACTTTTGAGGTTTTTGTAAGGTCCTGGTTAGTAATTCATTTAGCTAGATTTGGTAACGCTTAAATCATTACTAGTGGGTTACCGTGATCTTCACTTTAGAATACTGATTCAAATAATTGGTAATTTCTTCAGAAGGACGTAGTAACACATGAGTCATTACTATCCAAAACCTTACATATATCTCAAAAGATCACAATGACATCAGTCAATATTAGGAAGTTATGATGATTTTCACTTTAGAATACTGATCCAAATAATTAGTAGTTCATTTAGAAGGATTTGGTAATACTTGAGTCATTACTAGTGGGTTACCATGACCTTCATTTTAGAATTAATTATACATTATGCATAATTCACATTAATTATGAACCTGTATACAGTAGTTCTTACAGTTTTTTTTCCAGCTGCTTACACACATTTTCAAAACTTTACCTCTCTTTTTCAAAACTTTACACACAAATCCAAGAACTGCACACACAAAATGCAAAATGCTTCACATCTCTTGCAAAATGAAGTACTGCATTCAAAATATCTCAAAATCAAACATTTGTCTTACGTTGCAAACACTTTCGCTATAATATTATATTTTTGGATATATCATATACACACAGTTATTCAAAACATAAAGCTCTTCTTTCATGAGCTCCTATGTGCATTTATGTACAAGATTGAAAGTAATTGGCAGAGAGATTAAAAATTCCATGAAAAATTCATTATAAACATGAATGCAAGATTGAAAACAAACTTTTTTTTTTAAACTGTAAGCATTCATGTTTCTGAATACAGTATTACACAGTAAGAAAGAAAGGAAATACATTGTATTCAGCCATTGTTCAAAACCTAGTTTTTCTTCGTCGCTCTGGTGCATTTCTCGAATTATCCTTACTGTAATACTGGCAAAGAAGTATGTGCATTTCTCAAAACAATTTGTGAAAACAGCACCAGCATGGATTTCTGTAACTTACTCAAAATCTTTAGTTCATCTCTCAAAAGTAAGTATTTATGTCAATGAACATATTAGTGCCATCAGAACAAAAAGTCCTTGTTTCATTGTTCACAAACAAAATAGTCAAAATACTTAGTCATGTTGTCAATCTAACACTGCACTCTGTTAGTATTACCTGATGTAAACTATGGCAATAGTTTGGATGACAGTTACTGTATTGAAATGCAGAATCTCTTGTTCTTTGAAACCACAATAATGGAGAAGACTGCTGACTTGGAAATGATCCAGAAGACGAACATTGACGCCCTCCACAAAAGGGTAAGTCACAGAGGGTCATTACTGAAAGGTGAGGCAGTTTACAGAGTGCTGTATCAAAGCATATTAAATGCAAAGTTGACTGGAAGGAATAATTTGGGTAGGAAAAGGTGCACAAGCAACAGGGATGACTGCAAGCTTGAGAATACTGTCAAGCAAAGCTGATTCAAACACTTATGAGAGCGTCACAAAGAGTGAACTGAAGCTGCAGTCAGTGCATCAAGAGTCACCACGCTCAGACGTCTTCAGGAAAAGGGCTACTAAGCCACTTCTGAAGCAGACACAACGTCAGAAGCGTCCTATCTGGGCTGTGGAGAAAAAGAACTGAACTGTTGTGGTCCAATGTCCTCTTTTCAGATGAAAGTAAATTTTACACTTCATTTGGATATCAAGGTCCCAGAGTCTGGAGGAAGAGTGGAGAGGCACAGAATCCATGTTACTTGAAGTCCAGTGTGAAGTTTCCACAGTCAGTGATGATTTGGGCTGCCATGTCATCTGCTGGTATTGGTCCACTGTGTTTTCTGAAGTCCACAGTCAACGCAGCCATCTACCAGGAAATTTTGGAGCACTTCATGCTTCCTTCTGCTGACAAGCTTTATAGAGATGCTGAATTCATTTTCCAGCAGGACTTGGCACCTGCCCACACTGCCAAAGGTACCAAAAGTTGGTTAAATGACCATGGTGGTACTGTGCTTGACTAGCCAGCAAACTCGCCAGACCTGAACCCCATAGAGAATCTATGAGGTATTGTCAAGAGGAAGATGAGAGATACTAGACCCAAAAATGCAGATGAGCTGAAGGCCAATGTCAAAGAAACCTGGGCTTCCATACCACCTCAGCAGTGCCACAAACTGATCACCTCCATGCCACGCCGAATTGAGTAATTAAAGCAAAAGGAGCCCCTACCAAGTATTGAGTACATATACAGTAAATGAACATATTTTCCAGAAGGCCAACAATTCACTATTTTTTTTTTCTTTTACAGTTTTTTTTCAACTGCTTACACACGTTTTCAAAACAATGTCACCTTTTTTCAAAACTCTACACACAATTCCCAAAACTGCACACACAAAATGCCAAATGCCTCACATCTCCTTCAAAATGTAACTCTGCATTCAATATGCCATAAACACATGTCAGAATGAAGCATTTGCATCAAATGGCAAACACTTATTTCATAATAGTAAATGTTTGGATATACCATGTAAACACGGTTGTTCTACATCTAAAGCTTTTTGGTCTTTCATAGGCTTATATCTACATTTCAATACAATGTTCTACAGTGAAAGTAATCTGCTGAGAGGGGTAACAAATACACTGTAAACACCAATGCAATGTAGAAACAGAAAATATTTATTAGGCCAAACATTACTATTGTATACAGTAGCATACAACAAAACCATAAACATATGTAAACCAAAAGTATATTCTTTAGAATACAGTAAAGAACACAATTGTGCGTGTGGGGTCCCGGGGGGGCAGTCCAGGAATGGGGGGGGGGGGGGGGGCAGTCACCAGTGCCAAGCTACGCTTCATCTCTTCTCTGGGCTGGGTCTGGTCACAATACTTCGTCCACGTCACAAGATACGTTTTCTCTTGCCAAACATCGAGGGAAGTATCTCCTAGCATGGCGTATCCAACCTTGGACAGAGGCAACCTCTATGCCCCCACATGCATCCTCCATTGCCTAGAGAAGCGCCATGCGGGCATAGGGTTGGCGATCATACACTTTCCAACATCAGGCTGAGAAGAATTCCTCTATGGGATTTAGAAAAAGTGAATATGGGGGTAGGTACAAAACTACAAATTGTGGATGGGTGGCAAACCAGTTTTGGACCAGAACAGCCCGGTGAAAACTAACATTGTCCCATGTAACCACAAATCTAGCAGGCTCCTGGTCTGGATCAGGGACAAGCATTGTGTAAATTGCATCCAGAAAAGTGAGCATATGGCCGGTGTTGTACGGACCCAGTGTGGCATTGTGATGGAGGACCCCGTTTTGAGTGATAGCAGCACACATAGTTATATTACCCCCATGCTGTCCAGGGACATTGGTAATTGCCCTCTGTCGTATTACATTTCTTCCGCGGCGCCTGGTTTTGGTGAGGTTGAAGCCAACCTCATCCACATAAATAAATTCATGGCGAATTACATGGGCATCCATCTCCAATACTCTCTGTAACAGACAAAAGCATATACAGTTGACTAAATGTGGTATGTCTGTAGTACTGGAAGTAGTGTTGCATACATACCTCTACAAAGTCATGTCACAGATTCTTGACTCTGTCAGAGTTTCTCTCAAATGGCACCTTGTAAAGTTGTTTCATCCTCACTTGGTGCCGTTGGAGGATGCGTTGTATGGTCGACAGGCTTACAGCATTGATGTTAAATATGGTGTCATTATTCAAGATATGCTCTCTTATCTTTCAAATCCTAATTGCATTGTTGGCCAAAACCATATTTATAATTACAGTCTCTTGTACATCTGTAAACAAGCATCCTCGCCCTCCATGATGTCTTTGCCTTTCCACTCTGTACAGAATTGAAACACAGTATGTTTTCAGAATAGGAACTGTAAACGATTTACAAAATATATTTAGTACAGCATGATAACCAACCTCATTCATTCAATGCAGTGCAGGAAATGGATGGCTTAGAGTTACAAATGTTTTTGCAATACTACGCAGTCATATGTATTTTACTGTACATTACTGTAATGCTAAAAATAGTCATTAGATAGTTGCATACCTGTTCTCATTTCTGAAGGTTCAAATTATGGACGCCACTGTAAATTGACTCAAGTTGGGCTGGACTCTCAGTCCAGCCTCTCTCATGATCAAACCGTGGTTGATCACATGATCAACAAGTGTTGCCCTAATCTCATCAGAGATGGCTCTCCTTCCTTCGCTTCTTTGCCTTTGCCTTTGCCTTTGCCCCCGCCCTCGCCCTCTTCTTCCTCTTCCTCCTACTTCTCTTGCTCTCTGTCCATTGTTGGCATCCATTGTTCAAAACAGGTATTCTGACCTTTGACCTATTTATAGGCCTATACTACAGCAAAGCAGTGATTGGTTAGCAGAGGTGGACAGTAACGAAGTAAATTTACTTGAGTATTGTACTTAAGTACACTTTTTGAGTATCTGTACTTTACTCGAGTATTATTTTTTCTGGAAACTTGCGACTTTAACTTCACTACATTTGAAAGACAAATATCGTACTTTTTACTCAACTACATTTATATCAAGGTCCCCAAGTAGAAAGTCGTTATATGTAGCAGTTTTTACAGTGAGTGCATTTTCAGATTCACTGAACCCTTTTTTTCGGCGAAAATCCGGCCTGCGATCTGCCGGGACCTTCCTGTGTTGCCAAGTTTTACAGTATTTCTAAGCCTGCAGTTTTCCACCCAGCTGTGAAAGGACATTTGGCTGATATTTTTTATGCAAATCTGGCAACCTCGGGATCTTCCCCACTAATCTAATGTAAATGTCCGCGCTACTGCACAGCTAAAAGCGCTCTAAAAAGGCATGTGTTAACTCATTAAAGCCCTTTGGAAAATTAACCATGTTTTTACTATAGTAACCATAACTATGGTATTTGCAGTAAAATCACAGTATCCACAAATTTACTATTATCTCACTATAGAAACCTATAGTTTGTTTTCTTTTCAATGTTTGATTTGTTTACCTAAAATGAACCATATCATAGACTTCAATATCTCTTTGAAAAAGAACTTTGTAACTTTTAAACAAGTATTAAAATGAGTTCAATGTAGCTGTAGGAGTGTTAGATAAAAATAAAGATGATTATCTTCATTCAGTTGTTCCCTTTTAATATGTTTTGTAACATAAAAGCTCTTAATTCCAAAGATAATACAAGCTAGTCAGTGTATTCAGTAGGTTGCATTAGTGGCATATGGTATTGTAAATATACAACAATACGACAATGCATTTACTTTTTTACTTTTGATACTTAAGTACTTTTAAAAACATGTACTTCCGTACTTTCACTTAAGTGAAAATTTCTCTTTACAACTTTCACTTGTAGTGGAGTAGTATTTGACCAGTAGTATCTGTACTTTCACTCAAGTAAGGAAACTGTGTACTTTGTCCGCCTCTGTTGGTTAGTGATCAGTTAAGCAATTAGTGTTTGCACATGTGAGGGGTGTGTGTGTGTGTGTGACCTGGTGAATAAGTGTAGCATTTTGATTGGTTGTGTTTGGAAAAGGAAAGCAAGCCACTTCCTGTTAGATTTTTGTGTTTTAGCTAGAGAATTGTGTTGTAGTGTAGTGTTTTGAAAAAAGTGTTTTATGCAACTGAAAACTGAGTCAAAGGCTGAGAAATAGCTTATGGTTTTGGAGATTTGGCGTGTAGTTTTGCACTTTGAGTGAGAGATTTCAGAAATCGTGTGACATGAAAATATTTTGTGTGTAAGCAGTTGGAAAAAACTTTAATTGATCTTATGAAGTATTCTAATTTGTTGAGATGGTGAATTGGTGGGTTTTTGTTCAATGTGAGCCAAAATCATCACGATTAAAAGAACCAAAGACTTAAACTACTTCAGTCTGTGTGCATTGAATTTATTTAATACACGAGTTTCACAATTTGAGTTAAATTACTGAAATAAATGAACTTTTCCATGACATTCTAATTTATTGAGATGCACCCATATAATACATTTTGAGCAACATGACATTAGCAACTGATAATGTAGGAAACTGCAGACAAATGTACATAATCAGTTGCATGAATGTACCAAAGCAATCACAACAATTGTTCAAAAGAATGAGAAACATCTTTTATGATGTGCACAAGTGACTAGATTAAGTGGAGGTTGAACAAAGTAGTTTTGAGAATTTCATTTTTGATCTGAGAAATGCATAAAAGCGACAGAGCAAGAAAAACTGAATAACTTGACCTGTGGCCTATTTATAGGCCTATTTTAAAGCCATGATTGGTTAGTGTTAAATAAAGCAATGAGTTTTTGTGCATGTGACGAGTTAGTGTGAATCACTGATGAATTAGTGTGGCATTTTAAATGGTTGTGTTTGAAAAAGGAAATCAAGTTACTTCCTGTTAGATTTGTGTGTATTACATAGAGAATTGTGTGTTGTGTTTTGCATAAAGTGCTTTCTGAAATTGAAAACTGAGTCAATTAGTGTAAGGTTTTGTAGATTTGGTGTGTGGTTCTGGTGTTTGAGTGTCAGATTTCAGAAATTGTGTGACAAGTAAAGATTTTGTGTGTAAGAGGTTGAAAAAAACTGTAAAGTGCTGTTCTGCATTACGCTGAAGAGGTAAATAACCGGGCACTTTCCAAAGTTCCAAAAAGCCACTGCACTGGATCGCAGAAATGTTAAAAACAGGAGAAAGGAGCGGCAGCCAAACGTGCCAGCGTTCCCCTTCAACCGGAACCGTGAGTAATCACGTGAGAAATGTAGGTGTGTTGCTGTGTTAAGAGTTTAGAAAAAGTACTTAAAGTATTGGTTAAAGGCTTGTTAGCAATTGAAAAAACTGTAATTCCATACTTTAAATAATGAAAGGTTACCTAACAAAAAGGAATTATTTTTAGGTAGTAAATAAAAATTCCTTTATTTATCAGTATAATTACATACACAGTCTAATTGTGCATAACTTTTTGTTTGCTTTATAGCTATATTCCTAATGCCCGATTTAATTTAAATAATATTTTTTATTCTATCAAACATTGTTAAAACATTATTTACAATTTAATTGAATCAGTGACTAGTAGGGGTGTCCCCGAATCGTCGACGATTCGATGCTTTGATTCGAGGAGCCTGATTCGACTCCCAATCTCACAGTCGAATATTCGCAGGGTGTTATGATCATACCATTTTGGCTATATGGGGGTGCTCAGTGTCTGATTTCACACCGGTTTTCTCCCAGTAAGTTAATATACAGCCTATTATGATAATGCTGTAAATAAGAATCTTAAAAGAAAGAAGCTTTAAATAAATATTTTAAAGTGCGTGAATAAATCCAATTTCCCCTATAGATTAAAGTTTCGCTTTCTAATCCGTCACCGACAGAGGAGCATTCTCAAACTGACACAGGCAGAGTGGAAGACTTCATTTTCTCGATCAGGTAGGGTATATAAGTATATTATTTATCTCGTATAAGAAGCCTTTGGTTGAGTTACGCTACAGTAAAGCGCTTTGTAGTACGGTGATTATCTCTTCAGCGCGCGGTGCGAGCAGGACAGCAATGCAGAATATTAATAACTATGACTGGCACTGTCATATACTGTACATAGCATTATAATGAGAACACTGTAATAATGAAACGCTGTGATTTTTTTAAGTGTTTAGTTGTGTTTCTGCATGTTATTGCGTGAAGAACGCGTCCACAAGAGTTCATTCAGAGCCACGCAGATGCGTTCATGTGCGTTCGGGGCATTTTGTGCAGATAGCCTACAAGTCGTAATATTAATGTTATGTTATATAAATAATGAAGCGTATTCTATGTGAGATAAATAAGTTAAATCCCATTGATTAAAAACCTGCTATCATCTGCGTCACTCTACTGGTCATCTTCAGCGTGCGCAGCTCAAAACAGAAATGCAGAACGTTATAACCACGATCATATATATAACGTTATAATGAGAGCACTATTGTAAAAAAAAATTGTGAATTCTTAAGGGTTTCGCTGACGTTTATGTAACGGTTCATGGGATCACGGTCTCATCTGTGCTGTGCTGTGTGTGTGTGTGTGTGTGTGTGTGGGAGTGGGTGTGTCTGATTACCGCCACGGGCTATTGCCAGGTGGGGCTCGTTGGCGGGGCTATATCAGATGTGCTAACCTCGTCTGTCCTCGATGTTTGTCCTCGCGCTCCCGCTCACTCCGTGGCTCCAGTGTTTGGCTTTCGGGTTCGTCTTCACAATCCTTTCCTGGGATTCCGTCCTCGGTGAGCTGCCCATTGCATCCCTGCGCTACAGAGACTTCTCTGCTCATCAGCGAGGATTATCATTGACTCCCTGCTTGTGTGTCTTTGGGAATAATCAATAAACTGTTTGTTTTGCATCAGCTACTGAATCCTGTCTCTTTATCGCATGACAGTTTAATGTTAACTATCTTTTAATCAAAACATAAAACATTATTTACCCCGCTTGTACCTGTGAGGCGTCCGTTACACATTTTCCCTGTGTATTTATGACTGTCGAATGTCTGACTTGACTCTTGGTAATGTATTTTGCCCCGCCCCCAAACATATGATTCGACTATCAGTCGACTATCGGCATGATTCGAAAATTCCGATTCGACTATGAAAATCCTTAGTCGGGGACACCCCTAGTGACTAGTATGTATGTTTGTGTGTCTGATTTGAACCGTTGATATTGGGCATCATTTACAGTGAAAAACAGTGCAAGTCTCCACAAACTATTATTGGATTTATAGTAGCATAATTATTGTGCAATCATCTCAGATTATCTATGTTAAAATAAAAAATCAGCATAAAGTGGTTTTAGGTTCAGTTTTAGTCATCAATGCAGCTCTGGTATGATTTAGCTCCAAAATACTGCAGGATGTTCAGTGACAACAATGCAAGTCAACAATGATGGTCTCCAATAAAGCTTCTGGACAGTCCTTGTTATTGAACTGAGTATGGTAGTTTGTCTGGTCAGTAGTTTGTCATTGTCCCACACTGGGCAAGAATGTAACTTTACCAGTTCTGCTTCTGTGAGCTGGGAAGAGACAAGGAAGAGATGTAATTAACTACAGTGCAGCTTATTAGAAATAATTGTTTTGGTCACCAACTTAACATGCAGTCTGCCTTCTGTTTGTCATCCTGATGGTAATCAACTTAGTGATCGTGAAGTTTTGTCATAACGCTCTAGCTTCTGCTCATTGTAGTCTTCTGTACATAAAAATAGAGAGAAATAAAGTGGGGTTTATGTTTATATATATATATATATATATACCGTATTGTCCCGAATATAAGATGACCCTAGACGACCCCCCCTTTTTCCAGGTGTAGCTTTTGGAAAAAGGCTTTTTGAAAACCAAATCTTGTTTTCTTTTCTTTTTTTTTTCTTTTTTCTCTCTCTCTGTAAAACATTTTTTTCTTAAATTATTTTCAAATTGCATATTTTTCCTATTTTAATTTTTGTTTTGAAAGTATGGTAAATACTGGTAAAATGTACCAACAATGACATTGAAAAATATACACTTTTTGATATAGCCTACCATTGAAATAACAGGTAGCCCATCTGAATTATATAACATTTAGGCTATCCATCTCATAGTAGCCTACCAAAATTTTATTAACAGTAGAAGTGAAATCTTATTGTAGTCTTCAAATCTGGGCACTGTCTTATGTTTTAAAATCACTTACAGAGGAAGTTTGGTCCCATCAGGCTAACATGACAGTCATGACTCATGCCGCTGTAAGCTTTTCTTTTTCTTTTGTTTTCACTTGCGATCTTTACAGCACACATTACATTACATATTTCATGGCACACTCGTTTTATGCGTTTTTGGCGCTACCTATTGTTGTGGGTGTATTATTGACATATCAAAGTCTAGACCCCGAATATAAGACGACCACGTTTTTTCAGATGTATTTCCAAGAAAAAAAAATTGTTTTTAAATATTTGCTTGCGATTGCAGACATTTATTTACTTAGATACTGCATGATACTGAATGATTCCTCATAAAGAAAATGAACTTGCTCACTGAGAGATCAAGGATGTAGAAATGTATTCTGTTCTTCAGAATCAGTGATTAAACATTCAAATGCATTTACATCAGGTGACTGAGGAGACAATGGAAGGAACTGGACTTCATCTAGTGTTCATGAAACCACTTTTAAAATTGTTTAGCAATGTAACATTAAGTGAAAATGGCTTAATGTGGTTTTGAAGTGTTTTCCATAATCAACTTTGTGAAGCTTTCTGTATTTGACAGAAGGAGAATTTCCCCTTGAAGTCATTTTATAATATAAATGACAATGTCAATAATGACAGTATTATAATTTGAGCTCATCATGTATTTTTATACATTTTAAAACAAAGTACTGGCAAGTCATCCACTTACAGTAGGCTAACAAATATTTCAATATAAACATTGAGCGCATGAAAGTGTAGATAAATCTGAAGCTTAAATCAGCATTATTCAGTACTTCATAAGAAAACATTACTATTAATTTAATTTTAGTGATTGCCTGAATAATTAAATGGAACGTCAGTGTCTGTCATATTCTAATGGAACATTTTCAACAGTTTCTCTCCAAGTTTCTTTGGCTTCTGATGAAACACGTCACATGTTTCAGCACCATGGATGGAGGACGTAGATCTGGATCTTTTTGGCTTGTGTACAAAAGTGGATCCAAATAAAGTTTTCAGTGAGGTCATGTGATCAGAGAGACTTTTTGTGGCTGACTTTATCAGTCTTTATCAATCTTCACGCTTTTGTATTTGGTTTTAAAGAAGCTATTCTGGTGTGAACATAAATCTGATTTGCTTGAAGGTTAGTTTCTTGTAGTTTTGTCTGCACTGTTGGTGTATCTTTCGTTAACGTCTGTCATTTGTTACTGTGAAAGTGGAAGGCAGTTTTTTTAATTACAATTTGAAATCATATATTCCTTTGAAATTTAAAGTTAATTAAATGTATAATTAATTTTGCTACATTATTTTGTGGATAATGGAAACTTATCTCATTACATTAAAAAAATTAGATGATTAATTTCACTCTTCAACACAATTTTATTATTTTTTTATTTGTTTTATTAAAACATTTTCATTATCTGTACAGCTGGAATAGAAAACAGTAACATGAAGTAACAGATCACATGACAGATTGGTGCTCTAGTTGGAAGCGATAGTACTGTCGATCCAGGAGCGCAGCTGGGAGATGCGGGCGTAGACTACTGGAAAACGGGTGTCACAAGTGATTTGTCCCCAAGACACAGAGCCCACCAGAGTCCAGACCCCTGAACGCTCACAAACCAGAGGACCACCAGAATCACCCTGTGGAAAACACACATTTGAGACTGAACAGAAGAAACATTGATACAGTAACATGTTTGTCTTCATCTGTCTTTACGTACCATGCAAGACGAGGATCCAGCTCCTCCAGCACAGATCATGGAATCAGTGATTCTGCTCTGACCCCAGATCTGTCTGCACACAGCAGGAATCGTGATGGGGATGCCTGTTTGCTGCAGGATCATAGGGCTGGCTAAAAAAGAGAATGGGAGAAAAAAAGACATGTGAAGTACAACAATAATTCTTGCAGTTCATCTTTGTTTTACAGCTCACTTACTTATGTTGGCAGTTTGGCCCCAGCCAGTGGTGAAGCAGCGGGTTCTAGGCCGGATGTTGATGGTTGATGGAGCCAGACATACAGGAGAGATACGGGGAGTAAATGTAACTGGAGACGACAGTTTCAGCAGAGCAATGTCATTGTTGAAGGTTGCACTGTTGTAGCGTGGATGGGCGATGACCTGCACATACACAAAAGATGGATAACCGGTTACTAGGCAAAGCTTATCTAAGATACAAGCATTCTTCATTTCTGTTGTCATTTTATACATTTTTAGACACATTACACTGAGATTAAGATATGGCATTTTCTTACATGCTGAATTTTATGTTCATGAATAAACTGAAAGTTTATTTTGGCAACTTTTAGAAGTTCACATACAGATGACCTCAGCTATTCAGTTTTGATTTAAGAATGACAGTAAGTATTTGTGTTGTTCATGAAAAACACTATCGTTGATCTCTAATTTTGTTATTCATCTCTGAAATCATGAAAGGTTGTTACCTTGGAAACTGGTTTGATCTGAATGGGTTCATCGTTGGAGCCACGATTATGTTCTCCAAGAACGACATGGTGATAGCCAACCCTAAAAAGAGAGATAAAGAGAAAATGAATAGATAAAAGACAGACAGAAAGCAGACAGAGCATCTATTAATCACTATTGTATGAGATGTTTGTCAGATTGAAGACTCTTACGCAACAGCGCAGTGGGCAGCAGTGAGAACCCAGTTCGGGTTGATCAGGGATCCTCCACAGAAGTGGAAACCACCGAGGGACTGTTTCAAACATAAAAGCATTTAAAAACATGACATTTACTCTTTAAACAAATCAGGCAAACATGTGTTTGAAAAACAGATGAGTTACCTGGAGAGAGACCTGCCAGGGCCAAGAACCAGAGATGGCATCCTGTCCGTTCACAATTCTGCTGCCGATCGTCTGTGGTTTAATCGCAGGCACTCCACAACCTGTTATTACAGAACATAACAGATTGTTCATCAGACAAGATTGAGACAGGGAGCTCTTAAGGCAGGTTTTGCGTTTCCTAAATAAATTTGCCCATCATTATTCTTGCAAACTAAAGGACAGACTTACCCAGAGCAGAGGCCACCAGGGCAAGGCAGGTGATGGAGAAGATGGTGAAGGTCATGATGTAGATGAGTGTGTGATGTATCTCACTGATGTATCTGTAGATCATCTCTCTTGCTTTTATATCATTTACAGCAGCTGATCGATCTGAGACGTGATGGAGGTCCATCCCATCAGATCCAGTGAGCTCATAGCTGAGGAATGTTTGGATCTGTAATCGCTGAAGACAATCTGAGGTTTCACTTTATTTTGATGGTCCCTTTAACACAATCTATTGACTATAAGTAATGTTGCACCTACATTTCTACTGACTCTCATTAGAGTGTTCGTAGTGTATTAGTTGACTGGTAGGGTTAGGGTTAGATTAAGTTGACACGTTCTTGCAAAGTTACTTATAGTCAGTAGAATATCTGTTGGGAGATACTCTTATGAGAGTTTGTTGACATGTAGTTACAACATTACTTAGTGTCAACAGAATGTTCAAAAGGGACCATCAAAATAAAGTGTTACCCAATCTGAACCTTCATTGTGCAGAGAAGGTGACTTACGAGCAAAGAGGAGGGACCTTCTCCATTCTTTGACCTCATGAAGGTGTTTGTGGCTTCTGTCTGTTTCCCGGAGAAGCATCATACTTTTACTTCTGTCATTGTATGTTATGAAATGTTTTCAGTGGAAAACATTTTGTTGTTGCTGTTGTGACATTTAATTCAAGTCAGTGATGCTGAACAGGAAGAGAGTGAAATTGTCAGCTATGAGAACTGCGCTGAAGCTAAAAAACAGCCAGTTAAACTGGTTCTTGTAGGACATCTTATCATAGCCACTGAAAAGAACTGGCATCAAGTCAACCATTTTCTCTCAACATTTATATATATTTTACTTTGACTGCACTCCTCAGCAACATTACATACATTTCTAGTGATGTTTTAGAAAAGACAATAGTACAGTAAACTCTATTAAGTTGTCAAGTTTTATTTGTAATTTCTTTAGTAGTACAGAATTAAAATAACATTGTTTAGTCATTTATTTATTGTAATGGTTTGTTTAGGAACAGAATTAATGTTGGAAAGTTTTTGTTGTTGTTGTTGTTTTACATTTGCAATTTAAAATAATGCCTGAGTGAATGCATATCTGAATTAAATGCTAGATGTTTAGACTTTATTTTGATTCAGTGTGGTTCAACATTTGTATGTGTACAGCATAAAGCATTGGGATACGTTAAGGGTTTCTCAAGAACAAGAAAATAGAACAAGTGAAGTACTTTACATAATCAACATGTGAAAACTTCCTTCCTCATCATTTCTGTCAATCAAACTTCTGAATGTTTTTTTTTTCTTTTAGAGGAAACTGCTTTTAAAACATTTGTATTTATCTTGTTTTTTTTTTTTTTATGTTTTTACAAGAACAACAAAATACAACCAGTGAAGTACTTTACATAATCAAACCCTTTCTTCCTCTTTTCTTTCAATCAAACATATGAATGTGATTCATTTCTAAAGGAAACTGCTTTCAAAACATTGTTATATTTATCACGTCCCTCTAAGTTCAGCGAACCATCAAAAACCAGCAAGATAATCCGGCTCATCTAGCTCTAAACATGTGGTTTGGTCAGATTCTGATATAGTTTGATTTCTTGCCAAGATGACTAAACACAGTAACCAGAACTTTTTTTAACTTGAGTTTTTATGCAATTGTAGTAGATGTTTAATGAATGCTATTATAGTCTGTCCTGAAGAGGATCCTTCAGATACAGTGTTAGTCTGAATTTACAACACTAAATAAGCATTAATAAGCAATTTACACCTAAAATATTCCAGGATATTCAGTGACAACAATGCATGACAACAATGATGGTCACATTGGTTTCTTATAAGCCCTTATATGGACAGTCTGTATTCTTGAACTTAGTAGTTTTTCTGGTTATTAGTTTGTCATTGTCTCAAACGGGGAAATAATGTAGCTTTAAAGATCTGCTTCAGTGAACTTACTTCATGCATCTTATGCAATCCTGCTAAGACACACACCTTTAAATGTTTAGCTATGAGGAGGAGGTGTAGTTTTGTGGGTAATAGGATGAACATTTTTTAGATAAACATTCTTTTGCTACGACATGAACCTCAAGGAAGAGACATGTTTAAAAACACTACAGCTTATTGGCAATCACTGTTTTGGTCACCAGTGGAGACAGCCAACTTTACATATCCAGACTGCCTTCTGTTTGTTGATTGACTGATCATGAAGTTATGCCATAATGCACTTGCTTCTACTCATTCTGTAGTCGTACATTAAAATAGAAAGAAATAAAATGTTTGGACAGTTTACATACAAACAAGGTAAAAACAATATGTAATGTCAAGGACAGCTGATTAGGTAAAGCAGTATCAAATATCTCCAGAACCTTTACCATTAAAACAGTTTTGGTTTGTTTTAAAATATTTTCTTACAAATCCAGACATTTATTTAGTTAGATACTGCATGATTACTCATAAAGAAAATGATCCTGTTCAATGAAGGATGAAGGATGTAGAAATGTATTCTTCAGAATCACTGACTAAGTTGTAATATATTTACGTAGATCAGGTGATTGAGGAGACAATGGAAGAGACTGGACTTCATCCTAGTGTTCATGAAACCACTGCTGAATTTGTTGAGCAATAAAACACTACATAAATGGCTTATTGTGAAGGGGAATTTTCACTTGAATTAATTTTATACTATTCATGACAATGTCAGTAATGACACTGTTATGACCCAGACGGGGATCGAACTCAGGTCTGCGGTGTGTATATCCTCGGTGCTTACTGCTGCTCCGTTGGAGCAGGTCAAACCCAATTGCAGAGGAAATAACCAAGAGGCTCAGAGTCTGACTCTTAAAGTTCTTTACTCAATGTGAGGGGTTCAAAGAGTCAGAATTCAGTCTTAGAGGCAGTTAACAGGAATTTGCCACAGAGGAACTCAAAAAGGCACTCCTTGGTCCAAAAAATACAAAAAGGTTATCCAAACAAAAGTTGTCCTTAAATGTCAGGCAAGAGAGAAAACCAAAACAAAACAAACATAACAGAAGACAGGAAAATCTTTAACCACAAATCCTAGGCAGGTCCATACTCAAGCGGACATCAGGACTGAACAAGAACAAGAGGCAGTGAGGCATTTAAATAACATTGGCCATTAGGAGTGATTCAAAACAGGTGTGTTACAAGTCTCTAACAGGGTGGTGATCTGGGCTGAACTTGCGCCACCTAGTGGTGAACCCAGGGAATCTCAGGCAGAACATTACAGACCGTTTTATAATTTCCTTAAGTCATGGACTTAAATTATGCTAACAAAAGTTTTTAAAGAAAGATTCTCAGTAAGTCATTCAGTAAAAGTAAACATAAAAATTGAGCTCCTGAAAGTGTAGATAATCTGAAGCAATCTAATAGCAATCAGCATTATTCAGTACTTCATAAGAAAACATGGTAACACTTTAGAATAGGGAACACTTATTAACTATTAACTATGACTTTTCCCTCGATAAACTCCTAATTTGCTGCATATTAATAGTTAGTAAGGTAGTTGTTAAGTTTAGGTATTGGGTAGAATAAGGTCTTGTAGAATAAGGCATTAATATGTGTTTAATTACTACTAATAAATGCATGCTAATTAGCAACTAGTTAAGAGACCCTAAAATAAAGTGTTACCGAAAACATGACTATGAATTTAATTTTAGTGATTACCTGAATAAATAAATGGAACGTCAGTGTCTGTCATATTCTAATGGAACATTTTCTCTCCAAGTTTCTTTGGCTTCTGATGAAATGCGTCAAATGTTTCAGCACCATGGATGGAGGACAGAGATCTGTATAGTTTTGGCTCCTGTACAAAAGTCGATACCAAAGAAAGTTTTCAGTGTGGTCATGTGATCAGAGATACTTTTTGTGGCTGACTTTATCAGTCTTTATCAATCTTCATGCTTTTGTATTTGGTTGTAAAGAAAAAGTTCTGGTGTGAACATAAATCTGATTTAAAAGTTAGTTGCTTTGCCTGCACTGTTGGTGTATCTTATGTTACTGTTGTCTGCCATTTGTTAGAAGGCAGTTTTTTAATTGCAAATTAAAATGATATATTCCTTTAACATTTAAAGTTAATTACATTTATATTTAATGGCTACTTATCTCATTACATTTTAAAATAATCAGATTCACTCTCCAACACATTCTTCTTATTTTTTCTTTATCTTTTATTAAAACATTTTTTATTATCTCTACACCTGGAACAGGAAAATAGTAATATGAAGTAACAGAGCACAGGGCCGACACTGCTTGCTGGGGAGGGATCGTCCCGGATGAGATCGTCAAGTGAAAGGTCATCATGTGGATAATTTTATTTACGGATAAATTAATATTAATTAATTTTACTAATAGTTAGATTGGGTAGGCCTTCACAAAAGGGCGTTTAATTACAAAAAAACAATAATAATTGCCTTGACAAAAGGGCACTTTGGGCATCAAGGAGAAAAGGGACAGGTGATCAAGCACCTACCGCACCACCCTCTGAACATACCTGTTGTGGGCAGTCGTGGCCTAACGGTTAGAGAGTCGGACCTCTAACCTGAGCTTGTGGGTTGGGTCTCAGGTTCGGCAGGGATTGTAGGTGGGGGGAGTCAATATCCAGCGCTCTCAATACCATGACTGATGTGAGACCCTTGAGACCCCAACTGCTCCCCGGGCGCTGCAGCAATATGGCTGCCCACTTGTGTGTGTGTGTGTGTGTGTGTGTGTTTGGATGGGTAAATGCAGAGCACAAATTCTGAGTATGGGTCGCCACACGTCACTTCCTTTACTTTCCTTTTATCGCTGGAGACAATCTGATGTCCGGCGTGCAAAGAGGATGAATTCTCCATTCTTTGACCTCATGAAGGGGTTTAAGTCTTCTGTCTATTTCCTTGAGAAGCATCATGATTTCAGCTCTCTCATTGTATGTTATGAAGTGTTTTGGATTAGAAGTTGTTTTGTTGTTGCTTCCTTAAGTGTTTCCGCTATGCTTTCAGTAAAACAGCTCCTTTTCCAATAAGTCTGTGACATTGTCTAATCCTGTATTCAACTTTGACAAGCCATTCAAGACAGTGATACTGAAGAGGGAGGGACTCTGTTTATTTCCTTGAGGAGAATCATACTTTCACATCTGTTATTGTATGTTATGAAATGATTTCGATGGAAAACATTTTTGCTGTTGCCGTTGTCTGCTGTGACTTTTTAATCCATTCAAGTCAGTGATGCTGAACAGCGAGAGATTGAAATTGTCAGTTATGAGAACTCTACTGAATTGAAACTAAAAGGTCTAATATTAGTTTATAACAGCACAAGCAGTTTAGATAAAACAAGCGAAGTAGTTCTTATAGGACATTTTATCATAGCCACAAAAAAGCTGGCATCAAGTCAAAAATTTTTCTTTTTTTTCAGCTGCTTACACACATTTCCAAAACTTTGCCTCTTTTTTCAAAACTTTACACACAAATCCAAGAATTGCATACACAAAATGTAAAATGTCTCACATCTCCTACAAAATGAAGCGCTGCATTCAAAATAACATAAACACATCTCAAAAGCAAACAATTTGTCTTACATTGCAAATGTATATTTTGGGATATATCATATATGCTCACAGTTATTCAAAACCTAAAGCTCTTCTTACAAGAGCTCCTATATACATACAAGATTAAAAGCAATTGGCAGAGAGATGTTGACAAATTCATGGTAAACACGAAAGCAAGATTGAAAACCAACTTTATTTTACTGTAAGCATGGTCGTGATTACAGTATTACACAGTACGAAAGAAAAGAAATACATCCACCATGTGTAGATGTGTATTTATAGGCCTATTCTAAAGCCATGATTGGTTGGTGTTAAGTAAAGCAAGGACAAAAGTGAGGAGTTAGTGTGAGGCACTGATGAATTAGTGTACAATTTTGATTGGTTGTGTTTGAAAAAGGAAATCAAGATACTTCCTCTTAGATTTGTGTGTTTTACATAGATAATTGTGTGTTGTGTTTTATGAAATTGAAATCTGAGTCAAAGGCTGAGAATTAGTGTATGGTCAACACTTCCCAAATGCCCTGCCGGCCTGAGATTTAAACTTGTAATCTTTGGATTATGAGTCTGACTCTCTAACCATTAGGCTACGACTTCCCCAAATTTGCTTGTAATTTTATTTATTTATTTTTAATAAAATTGATTTTGGAAAGTTACCTTTTTACAGTAGCACTTAAAAATAATGCATAAATGAATGCATATCTGAATTAAATGCAAGCTGTTTAGACTTTATTTTGATTCAATGTGGTTTAACATTTGTATGTGTACAGCATAAAGCATTGGGATACATTTAGAGTTTCTCAAGAACAACAAAATAGAACAAGTGAAGTGCTTTACATAATCAACATGTGAAAACTTCCTTCCTCATCATTTCTGTCAATCAAACTTCTGAATGTGTTTTTTTTTTTTTTCTTAGAGGAAACTGCTTTCAAAACATTTTTATATTTATCATGTTTCTCTCAGTTCTGCAAACCAGGCCAGCAAGATAATTCAACTCATCCAGTTCTAAACATGTGGTTTGGTCAGATTCTGATATAGCATAGTTTGATTTCTTGCCAAGATGACTAAACACAGTAAGCAGAAATGTTTAAACTTGATTTTTATGTAATTGGCTAGTAGATGTTTAATGAATGCTAGTGTAGTCTGTCCTGAGAAGCATCCTTCAGATACAGTGTTAACAGTCTGAATTTACAACACTAAATAAGCAATAATAATTAGCACTATGGCTTTAGTTGTCACGCCCAAGGACTGTTTTCTTGTGTTTTTCTGTCTCATGTGCTCCCCATGACCTAGTTTTCCCTCGTGTGTGCCCATATTTGGTTATGTTCCTGTTCCTGTCCTTATTGTTTCATTATTAGTTCAATAGTCTCCACCTGTGTTTGTTTAATCATCTTAGTTTGAGTATTTAAGCCCTATGTTTTCCTGTGTCTAGCTGCTTCATGTGCCTGCCTTGTGTTACCCCGTTTTGGATTGTTTATTAAAAACTGTTTACTTTGAGTTTATCCACGTCTCCTCATTCCTCGTCTCGCCACAGTAGGCAACCGTGACATTAGTTAATGAAAAGTGAAAAATAAATAAAATATGAAAGACTTACGGAATATCCGTCTTTGGAATATTTGACTTTTCTGTTAGGAAATTACAAATAATGGTAGTTTGTAAGGATGTGCCTGAAGCCAAATACCTTATTCGGAAAGGCACGGATAATGGCTTCAAAATGAATAACGAATTTATCCAAATAACAGAAAAAAATATTCGGCAGAAACAATCACATGTTTGCTGGAACAGCACTGCATTAGTGAGGTTGTTAAGATTTGTGCAATAATAATGACTAGTAGGCTACTGCTTTGATAGTGTTTGACACAGTTTCGTACAGATAATGGTGATCACTGCGTTTGTCTAACGAATGTGGTCTCCTCCTTTTTTGATTGCTGCCTATCAGTGCCGGTGAAGCAGTGTTACCAGATATTGCTACAAAAAAAAAACAACACAACCAATCTCCTTAAAAATGCACCTAGATCTGGCAACATGGCGGAGCGTAGTGGAGGCTGCACTTGCACCAAGCTTCATTGCTGGATTTTCGCAGCTGCTGCGAGCAACCACATGAATTTATTAAGCGACATCATTTTAAATAATTTTTCATATGTTTTCAAATTTTATTTTTGAACATTTACAGAGGTCTGGACCTCATAGCTGGTTATGGGCCTATGTAAAGTGAATGAGTGTAAACTATAGCCTATATGAATGAAATAAGCGCAAATCAATAGCTGCATTGGGGTCCATGCTCAGAAATCAGAGCTTTGTCTGGACTTATATCAACTCGACAAAAATATCCTAAAAACGGTCCTAACTTCAAACCTGTTCGAAATCCAACTGTAAAAATGCAATACATTAGCCCTTTTCATGAATGGCATTACATTTAATTATACATTTAAGATGAATAAAAACCATGATATTGTGCTCTGTTGATAAAAAAAATAAAAAAAAACTCGTAAATGATCACAGACTCCACAACACATGATCTAAGTTACTTAAAGTTCAAGCAAGCTTTATTGTCATTCTGCTATGAGTAGGCTACTGAACACTTTTTTTCCATTTCAATTTTCTTTTTTCAGCTTTTTTTCTACTAGTGCTCTTATTTAAGATTGTGGATGCTTGTCTCTTGTCAAATTTGTACACAAAGTTTCACTGGAAAATAAGAATAAAGTTTTTTTTTTTTTTTTGATAAAGTTTATTTAGAAGAAAAAAAGAATACTTTCTTTAGTTATACAAGGCATATTTGTTAAATGAAACTACAAATCAAACAAATTTGCATTTAAAATGGTATTTTCACATAATTGGATGAACTTCCGGTTTAAGCCACGCCCACTTCAGGATCTTTCCAAATACAGATACAGATACAAATAAATTTGAGATTGTCACAGATACAGTTACAGGAACACTGCAGAGTAAATAGAAAAGATGCAACATGTGATCAGAGGGGATTTTAGGTTTAGGTCTGAAGTTGCTGTCAGTGTTTATCGATCTCTTTGTGTTTGGTGGTATGGGAACATCAAGTTCATGTGATTTCATTAAAAATAATGGAAGGTTAGGTAGTAAATAAATAAAAAAAAGAGGCATTTTTTTTCTTAGTATAATTACATATCCAGTCTAATTAATGGCTAAATGTATGTTTCTCCTGCCTGATTTAATTAATACTTTTTATTCTTTCAAGCAGTTATAAAATATTATTTTAAATTTGATTGAATCAGTGACTAGTATGTTTGTGTGTCTGATTTGAACTGTTGATATTGGGCATACAGTGAAAAACAGTGCAAACTCCACAAACTATTATTGGATTTATCGTATCCTAATTATTAGGCAGTCATTTCAGATTATTCATTTTGAAATAAAAAGAAGCAAAAAGCAGTTTTAGTTTCTATTTTAGTCATCAATGCAGCTCTGGTATGATTTAGATCTAAAATACTAAGGATGTTCAGTGACAACAATGCAAGTCAGCAATGATAGTCTCCAATAAAGCTCCTGGACAGTCCCTGTTCTTGAACTGAGTTTGTGTCGTCAGTAGATTGTCATTGTCTCACACTGGGCAAAAATTTAACCAGTTCTGCTTCTGTGAGCTGGAAAGAAACAAGGAAGAGACGTAATTAACTACAGTGCAGCTTATTAGAAATAATTGTTTTGGTCACCAGCGGAGACGCTCAACTTAACATGCAGTCTGCCTTCTGTTTGTCATCTTGATGATAATGAACTTATTGATCGTGAAGTTTTGTCATAATGCTCTAGCTTCTGCTCATTCTGTAGTCTTCTGTACATGAAATAGAGAGAAATAAATTGTTTGGATAAAAAAAAAAAAAAGGTAAGGTAAGGTAAAAAAAAAAAGACAAATAACGGTAACACTTTAGAATAGGGAACACTTATTAACTATTAACTACGACTTTTCCCTCAATAAATTCCTAATTTGCTGCTTATTAATAGTTATTAAGGTAGTTGTTACGTTTATGTATTGGGTAGGATTAGGGATGTAGAATAAGGTCATGTAGAATAAGGCATTAATATGTGCTTAATTACTGCTAATAAATGGCTAATATTCTATTAATATGCATGCTAATTAGCAACTAGTTAAGAGACCTTAAAATAAAGTGTTACCCAAATAACGGTAACGCTTTATTTTAGGGACTAGTTACTAATTAGCATGCATATTACTAGAATATTAGCCATTTATTAGTAGTAATTAAGCACATATTAATGCCTTATTCTACATGACCTTATTCTACATCCCTAATCCTACCCAATACCTAAACTTAATAACTACCTTATTAACTATTAATAAGCAGCAAATTAGGAGTTTATTGAGGGAAAAGTCATAGTTAATAGTTAATAAGTGTTCTCTATTCTAAAGTGTTACCAAAATAACAATAATGACAATATAATATCAAGGACCGCTGATTCGGTAGAGTAATATTACAGTTTTTCAAAATGCTTACACACAGTTTTTGAAACTATGGCTCCATTTCTTAAAACTCTACACACAAAACCACAAAACACACGCACACACACACACACACTACATGCAAAACGTCACACACACCTTGCAAAAGCAAACACTTCTGTCAAAACTATTTAAAAACTAGCTCTTCTAAAAATGATATTTTTACGTAGTAACTCACACAAACATAAAATAATAAGCCACACGCCAAACACACACACACACACACACACACACACACACACACACACACACACACACACACACACACATGTTTGTATTTCTATACTTGTGAGGACTTTCATAGGCGTAATGGTTTTTATACTGTACTTACTGTATGTGCTATTGTCCTACACCAACCCTACCCCTAAACCTTTTTACATTTTGAGATAAACTTCATTCAGTATTTTTAATAATTGATTTGCCTTGTGAGGACCGGCCAAATGTCCTCACAAAGTCAAAAATGTTAGGTTTTACTATCCTTGTGGGGAAATCTGGTCCTCACTCTGTGGGTCTTACAAGAACACACACACACACACACACACACACAGACACACACATGAAAAACAAAGTACTACTGACAAGTCATGCACTTAAAGTATGTTAAGAATTTATTTATTTTTTATATAAAGATTCTCAGTAACTCATTCAGTAAGATTAAATATAAAAGTTGAGCTCCTGAAAGTGTAGATAAATCTGAAGCAATCAGATAGAAGTCAGCATTATTTATTGTCTCATAAGAAAACATGACTTGTACTATGACTTTAATTTTAGTGTTTGTCTAAGTAAATGGAACATCAGTGTCTCTCATATTCTAATGAAACCGTTTCAACAGTTTCTCTCCAGGTTTCTCTCCAGGTTTCTTTGGCTTCTGATGAAACACATCACGTGTTTCAGCACCATAGATGGAGGACAGAGATTGATCTGTATCGTCTGACTCATGTACAAAAGCGAAACCAAAGAGGTTCATTATGATCATGTGATCATAGATTTTTTTTTGTGGCTGACGTTATCAATCTTTATCAATCTTCATGCTTTTGTATTTGCTTGTAAAGATGTTGTTCTAGTGTGAACAAATCTGATTTGCTTGGAGGTTAGTATCTATTATTGTTAGTGTCTAGCAGCTGATAGTATTGATTGTTTTAGCATAAAAGTGGAAGCCAGTTTTTAATTGCAATTTAAAATTATGTATTTATTTAACATGTTTAAATTAATTTAATTTATATTTAATTTTGCTGTATTTCTATGTGGATAATGGCAACTTAGTACATTTTAAAATAATCAGGAGATTAAATTCTCTCTTCAACACAATCTTCTTTTTTATTTATCTTTTATTAAAACATTTTTTTTTTATTATCTCTACAGCTGGAACAGGAAAAGAGTAACGAAGTTGCAGATCATAGGAACCACAGACTGATTCAAACTCAGGAAAAACACCACCAACAGAGATCAGCTGTATTACATAATAACAAGTAAAATGTGCTTTTGCTTCCCTTGGTGGATAAATACTCAGACTGGTGCTCTAGTTGGAAGCGATAGTATTGTCGATCCAGGAGCGCAGCTGGGAGATGCGGGCGTAGACTACTGGAAAACGGGTGTCACAATTGCTTCTTCCCCAAGACACAGAGCCCACCAGAGTCCAGACCCCTGAACGCTCACACACCAGAGGACCACCAGAATCACCCTGTGGAAAACACATATTTAAGACTGAACAGCAGCAACATTGATACAGTAACATTTTTGTCTTCATCTGTCTTTACGTACCATGCAAGACGAGGATCCAGCTCCTCCAGCACAGATCATGGAATCGGTGATAGTGCTCTGACCCCAGATCTGTCTGCACACAGCAGGACTCGTGATGGGGATGCCTGTTTGCTGCAGGATCATAGGGCTCGCTAAAAAAGAGAGAGAGAGAGAGAGAGAGAGAGAGAAAAAAAAACATGAGACATGTAAAATATACAACAATAATTCAAATAATCTTTGTTTTACAACTGACTTACTTGTGGTGGCAGTCTGGCCCCAGCCAGTGGTGAAGCAGCGGGTTCCAGGCAGGATGTTGATGGTTGATGGAGCCAGACATACAGGAGAGATACGGGGAGTAAATGTGACTGGAGACGACAGTTTCAGCAGAGCAATGTCATTGTTGACAGTCGAGCTGCTGTAGAGCGGATGGGTGATGACCTGCACATACACAAAAGATGGATGAATGATTACTAGTGAAAGCTTTATAAAAGATAATCTAAGATGCAAGCATTCTTCATTTCTGTTGTCATTTTATACTTTTTTAAACACATTGCACTGAGGTTTAGGTATGATATTGTCTTATATTCTTAATTTTCAGTGCATGAATAAACTAAAAGTTTATTTTGGCAACTTTTAGAAGTATGCATATATACAACCTCAGATATTCAATATTGATTAAAGAATAATAATCAGTATTTGGGTTGTTCAGGAAAAGCACTATTACTTGATTTCTCTTTTTTTTTTTATTCATCTCTGAAATCAATAAAGATTGTTACCTTGGAAACTAGTTTGACCTGGATGGGTTCAACATTGGAGGCACGATTATGTTCTCCAAGAATGACACGGTAATTGCCGACCCTAAAAATAGAAATAAAGAAAAAATTAATAGATAAAAGCCAGACAGAAAGCAGACAGAGCATCTATTAATCACTATTGTATGAG
The DNA here is from genome assembly GCA_036784905.1 of Acrossocheilus fasciatus. Taxonomy (NCBI): domain Eukaryota; kingdom Metazoa; phylum Chordata; class Actinopteri; order Cypriniformes; family Cyprinidae; genus Acrossocheilus; species Acrossocheilus fasciatus. Next base: position 23,574,726 of record CM071952.1, on the reverse strand, counting down.
ATGTTTGTCAGATTGAAGACTCTTACGCAACAGAGCAGTGGGCAGCAGTAAGAACCCAGTTCGGGTTTATCAGGGATCCTCCGCAGAAGTGGAAACCATTGGGCAGCTTTTTCAAAGATAAAAGCATTTAAAAACATGACATTTACTCTTTAAACAAATCAGACAAACGTTTGTTTGAAAAACAGATGAGTTACCTGGAGAGAGACCTGCCAGGGCCAAGAACCAGAGATGGCATCCTGTCCGTTCACAATTTTGCTGCCGATCGTCTGTGGTTTAATCGCAGGCACTCCACAACCTATTACAGAACACAAAACATTTTTCATGAGACAAGAATGAGACAGGAAGCTCTTAAGGCAGGTTTTGCGTTTCCTAAATAAATTTGCCCATCATTATTCTTGCAAACTAAAGGACAGACTTACCCAGAGCAGAGGCCACCAGGGCAAGGCAGGTGATGGAGAAGATGGTGAAGGTCATGATGTAGATGAGTGTGTGATGTATCTCACTGATGTATCTGTAGATCATTTCTCTTGCTTTTATATCATTTACAGCAACTGATTGATCTGAGACGTGATGGAGGGCCGTCCCATCAGCTGCAATGAGCTCATAGCTGAGGAATGTTTAGATCTGTTATCTCTGGAGACAATCTGCACCTTCATTGTCCAGAGCTGATGTCTCGTGTGCAAAGAGGAAGAATTCTTCATTGTTTCCCCTCAAGAAGGTGTTTGTGGCTTCTGTGTATTTCCGTGAGAAGCATCATCATTTCACTTCTGTAATTGTATGTTATGAAATGTTTTCGATGGAAATTTTTTTGTTGTTGTTGCTGTTGTCTGTTGTGACGTTTAATTCAAGTCAGTGATGCTGAACAGGAAGAGATTGAAATTGTCACTCATGAGAACTGCGCTGAAGCTAAAAAACAGCCAGTTAAACTGGTTCTTGTAGGACATCTTATCATAGCCACTGAAAAGAGCTGGCATCAAGTCAACCATGTTCTCTCATCATTTATCTACATTTTGCTTTGACTGCACTCCTCAGCAACATTACATACATTTCTAGTGATGTTTTCTAGAAAACACAATAGTAGAGTAAACTCTATTAAGTTGGCATAGGGCAGACCTCAATGATAAGCAGAGTGTGAGGGATATGATTATCCAAGCAGACACCTGGATGACATCCTTAGAGAAGAGTGGCCTACCCGGCAAATTTAAGGCCTGGGGGTACCAAATTGGGTTACTTCATAGACTGCTCTTGCACTCTGCTTGTTTATGAGGTACCTGTCTAGACTGTAGAGAGACTGGAGAGAAAGATTAACACCTATTTAAGGAGGTGGCTGGGTGTCCCAAGAAGTTTTTGCTCCATTGGCCTGTACAGCACAGGCACCAAGCTGCAGCTGCCGGTGACATCAGTGCTCGAGGAGTATAAGGCAGCAAAGACATGCCAGGCCATGATACTGCGAGACAGCAAGGACAAAAGAGTATGCCAGGCAGGCATTGTGGTCAGGACAGGCCATAAAGGGTCAGCTAGCAGAGCATTGACGGAGGCTGAGGATCGGCTGCAACATGCTGACATTGTTGGGACAGTAGCTCAGGGCAGCCTTGGACTGGGTTGTTTCACCAGAACGAGTTGGAACAAAGTTGACCCGAGGGAACGCCGCAGCATGGTACAGAGGGAGGTCCGCAAGGCAGAGGAGGAAATCCGGCATGTCAAGGTTGTAGCCATGAAAAAACAGGGCAGCTGGACAAGGTGGGAGGGCGTACGAGAAAGGGCCTTGATGTGGCAGGACATTTGGATCATGGAAGGACGCCGGATAAAGTTCTGGATGTGTTCTGTCTACAATGTGCTGCCTACTCCATCAAACCTCCATATTTGGGGGATGGCAGAGAGTCCCAGCTGCACATTGTGTGGAAAGCAAGCCAACCTTGGTGAAAATATCTCTTTTTGTTTTGGAGTCTTAGACATTTTTAAATAAAAAAAGAGAAAAAATGACTGATGGCCAAATTTGTTAGCATTTTTTTTCCACTTACTATCAAAATTTTGGCAATTGGGCATTAGTGTTTAGCCGACACACTATGTTTTTGAATTTCCTATGTTGGTTTCATGTCGATCAGAGTAATGGTTTCTAAGATATTGGCAAATGTTTTTTAAGCGCTAAAATGCAACGTTGCACAAACCATAAGGCAAAACCTGGCATGTTTGGTATCGCTGGACTCGGCAAGGATTCAGGAGTCTAAAAAGGTGACAATAAGTGAAAATAAGTCGACCACTCCCAAAGTTATAAGAATGTGAATATTTGAATGTACCACTAGGTGGCGCCGGCTCGAAACTTCTCAGTCTACCAAAGGCTACTCCAAAGAGAGAAGTCTCAGGAAAAGTCTGTTAAAGTATGGGACGATGACAGTATAATGACTCTGCAGGGGTGTTTTGAAAGTACAGAGTGGGATAGTTTTAGTATAGTTGATATTAATGAACAGGTTGAAATAGTAACTGATTATATGCATTTTTGTATGGATTTTGTCATTCCCACTAAGACTTTTAAGGTATACCCTAATGGCAAACCCTGGGTTTCTAAAAACTTAAAGACCCTTATAAACAAGAAAAAAAAAGGCATATTGAAATCAGGATGAGGTGGCTCTGAGGGACACACAGAGGGAGATTAAAAGACAAATACAAATAGTTAAACACACATACAAAAAAAATAGAGGTATATTTTACGCTTTGCTTGGCAAGGGATTAAGAATATGACAAATATACCCCATAAGGGAAGACGCAAACCATCTCCGGTGCTGCATGGATGTGAGGAGCTGGAGATGGCAAATCAGCTTAACTCATATTACTGCCGTTTTGATAGTGGAGGTGGTGATGCTCTTCCAGTGTTTCCAGTACAACCTGACACAAATCTTCCGGTAGGTTTCTACATTAATGAATCAGAGATCGCCCAAGTCCTCGGGTACTCTGGCTCCACCAATGATGCTCGACGCTGCGGCTGTGCCCAGGTCTCCAGAACTAGCGACAATGTTTAGCTCCATCAGCCCTCCGTCTGTGCCTTCGGATCCACCAGCCCTGTCTCCATGAGTCGGTCCCCAGATGTCAGCAGCCACACCACCTACATCTTGGCTCCTCGCTCCCTCAAGTCCGCCGTGTGTTGTCAGCACTGGGATGCTCTGGGTCTGTGTCATGTGCCAAACACCGTCTAAGCCGCCAGGGCATCATCGTCATCCTCTCATCACCATCCCTTCGCGACATCCTGCCATCATCCCACACTTTTGCCTCTCACCATCCCTACGCCATCTCCTCGTCCACCTCCAAAACCTATTCTATTCCTCCCTATTCTGTTGCTTGAACTTTATTATCTTCATCTTCAGTCTTTGCACACACTCAGCTATGCACTTCTGCACTTTGTTTTTCAGTACATTTTTATTCAGAAAATTGCATTGTAATTTTTATTTATTCATTGATGTAAAATTCTGTACTTTTCAGTAATACAGGTACAACTGAAATGTTCTACAAATTGATTCAATCTTTTTCATTTATTATAATGTTTTTTGTGTAATGTATTAAAATGTACTTGAGTATGTTTGTAGTAATACAGTTATACTGTAAACGTACTTGTATTTCACGTGCATTTTTAATACATTTAATAGTATGTTTTTTGTTTATCACCAAGGTATGTATGCTGCTGTACTTTTTAAAATGTGCTTTATGAATATTTGTAATGTACACAACAATATATAATACATTAGTTTTCTAGATATCAAAGTGTCTACGTGTATTTACTGAAAAAAGCAGCTTTATAATATACTAGTAGTGTAATGCTAGTGCATTTCTAATGAGCTGAAATACAATTGAAATGTACTTGAAGTATTTTAAAATGATGCTTCAAATATACTCTAACTGTAGTTCATGAAGTATTAAAAGTACATTTTTAATGTATTTTAAGAAATACACTTAAATTGCACTAAATATACTTAAAGTGGATCCATTTTAACACAATTTCAGTATATTAAATATATTGCAAATAGACTTATACTTAAAGTTGTTTCAAAATAATACATTTAATATACACTTAGTATAGTATAGTTTAAATATATTAAGTGTGTCTGAAAAAGCACAATTTAAATATATTTCTTTTTCACCTGGGACTTTCACTTCAGTTGTTGAGTGTTATAAAATGTTTTTGTTGTCTGTTGTGACGTTTAATTCATTCAAGTCAGTGATGCTGAACAGGAAAAATGAAATCGTCAGTTATGAGAACTATGCTGAAACTAATAAACAGTTAAACTATAAAACAAATAATTAAACCAGTGCTTACAGGACATCTTATCACAGCCACTGAAAAGAGCTAGAATCAAGTCAACCATTTTCTCTAAACATTTATCTTTATTTTGCTTTAAAGACACTCCTCAGCATCGTTACATGCATTTCTAGTGATGTTTTCTAGAAAACACAATAGTACAGTAAACTCTATTGAGCTATCAAGTTTTATTTATTCATTTTTTACTAACACAAAATTAAAATAACATTTTAGTTATTTGCTTATTATAATTGTTTGAATTAATATTGGAAAGTTACTTTGTTTTACAGTTGCAATTTAAAATAATGCATGAGTGAGTGCATAAATGAAATAAAGATGGTCTGTCAAGACTTTATTTTGATGTAATGTGGTTTAAAATTTGTATGTGTGTACAATATAAAGCATTGGGTTACATTTGTACAAAGTATTTTTTTTAAGGTTTTACTAGAACAACAAAATACAAGCGAAGTACTTTGCATAATCAAACCCCTTCTTCCTCATTTCTTTCAATAGAACTTCTGAATGTGATTCTTTCTTCTAAAGGAAACTGATTTTAAAACATTATTATATTTACCACGTCTCTCTTAGTCCTGCGAACCATCAAAAAACAGCAAGATTATCCAGCTCATCTAGCTCTAAACCATGTGGTTTGGTCAGATTCTGATGTACTCTGATTTCTCGCCAAGATGACTAAACAAAGTAACCAGAACTTTCAAAATTAGATTTTTGTGTAACTAGATAACAGATGTTGAATGAATGCTAGTCTAGTCTGTCCTGAAGAAACAGTATTAGCAGTCTGAATTTACAGTACTAAATAAGCAATAATAAGATATTCCAATTAATATTCCAAGATGTTCTGTGACAACAATTCATGACAATAATTGTTGAGTATGTACAGTGTTAAGCATTGTAGACAGTGGTGGGAAAAATATTTTTTTTTATGGTTCAACACAAACAAATACAACAAGTGAAGTACTTTATGTGTACTTTACAATCAACATGTGAAAACATCACAGTTAACATCGTAACATCGTGACAGGTTGCTGAAGGACTTATGGAATATCAGTCTTTATCACTTATGAATCTGGGACATGATGAAGGTCCATCCCATCAGCTCCAATGAGTTCATAATGTTTAGATCTGTTGTTGTTGGAGACAGTCTAAGTCTCCATTGTCCAGAGCTGGTCTCTCACGAGCAAAAAGAAAGAACGTAGCTTTAAAGATCCGCTTCCGTGAACTTACTTCATGCATCTTGTGCAATCACCTGAGTCACGTATCTTTAAACATTTAGCTATGAGGAGGAAGATATAGTTTTCTGGTTATGAGGATGAACATTTTCAGGTAAACATTATTCTGCTAAGACATGAACCTCACCGAAGAGACATGATTAATAACACTACAGGTTATTTTAAATCATTGTTTTGGTCACCAGTGTAGACTCCCAACTTTACATGCCTTCTGTTTGTTGATTGACTGATCATGAGGTTATGCCATAATGCTCTTGCTTCTACTCATTCTGTTGTCTTCTGTACATCAAAATAGAAATAAATAAAATGTTTGGACAATTTACACACAAACAAGGTAAAACAAACAAACAAACAAACAAAACAACATCAAGGACTGCTGATAGTGTCAAATATCTCCAGAACCTTTACCATTAAGACAGTTTTGGTTTGTTTTAAAATATTTTCTTACAAATCCAGACATTTATTTAGTTAGATACCGCATGATTACTCATAAAGAAAATGATCCTGTTCAATGAGGGATGAAGGATGTAGAAATGTATTCTGCTCTTATTATATCATATTATATGTCATATTATATCATATCTTATGCCATTGTCTGTCTGAATACTCGATTCTGATTGGCTGGCAGGTGTTGATTAAATTTGTTGAACCGCACAGGTAGTTCCAGGTCAGTTTAATCACGTTCTATATTAATGGGCTTCCTATAAACATTAGTAACCATAGTAACATAACGTTACAGTTGAATGGTACTACAGACGAAAATAACCATCATTTTTATCGTTTTTATCGTTTTATCGTTTCGGTCAAATATTTGATTTTCAAATCGTTTAATGTACAGCTAGCCGTTGATTATCCCTTACATATCATATAAAAGGTGTTTGTGGCTTTTGTGTATTTCCTTGAGAAGTATCATTGGCATTATATTTTTTTCGATGGAAAACATTTTTGTTGTTGCTGTTGTGACGTTTAATCTATTCAAGTCAGTGATGCTGAACAGGAAGAGAGTGAAATTATCAGTTATGAGAACTGTACTGAAGTGAAATTAAAGTTTGTAATATCAGATTAAACCACACAAGCAGTTTATATAAACAGTCAAATTTATAGGACATTTCATCATAGTCATCGAAAAGAGCTGGCATTAAGTCACCATTTTCTCCATACATGATTATTTATTTTTAGGAACAGAATTCATTCTGGAAAGTTACTTTTTACAGTTTAAAAATAATGCATGAATGAATGTGTATGTAATGCATGAAATTATTTTGATTTAATGTGGTTTAATATTTTCTGTGTGTACAGTGTTAAGCATTGAAGACAGTGGTGGGAAAAAATATTTTTTTATGGTTCAACACAAACAAATACAACAAGTGAAGTACTTTATGTGCACTTTACAATCAACATGTGAAAACATCACAGTTAACATCGTAGCACTGTCTGAAATTACAGCACGAAATATGCCTGAATATTTTACACTATGGCTTAAAGTGACAGGTTGCTGAAGGACTTATGGAATATCAGTCTTTATCACTTATGAATCTGGGACATGATGAAGGTCCATCCCATCAGCTCCAATGAGTTCATAATGTTTAGATCTGTTGTTGTTGGAGACAGTCTAACTCTCCATTGTCCAGAGCTGGTCTCTCACGAGCAAAGAGGCTGAATTCTCCATTGTTTGACCTCATGAAAGGGTTTAAGTCTTCTGTCTATTTCCTTTAGAGGTATCATGGTTTTATCTTTCTCATTGTATGTTATGAAGTGTTTTGGATTAGAAGTTGTTTTAGTGTTTTCTGTGTTGAAAGTTTATTCATTATATGATGCAAAAATGCTTCCTTAAGGGTTTCCGCTATACAACTATATAACTAATCCTGTATTCAACCTTGGCAAGCCGTTCAAGACAGTAATAAGTAAAATTGTGTAAATATTGGTTTTCATCTTATTTCCTTAAACTTAATAGTGATAAAACTGAAATTCTTCTTTTAGGTATAAAGTCTAATCTGGTCAAATCTGGTCGTTTTTCTGTGACCATTGACAAGTCAACAGTGTTTGCATCCTCTCAAGTGAAGAGTCTGGGTGTCATCCTCAATAGCAACTTATCTTTCGAAAACCATATTAATAATATTATCCATTCGGCCAACTTACATTTGCGAAATATAAAGCATCTTCATCCATTTTTGACGACCAAAAGCACTGCTACTCTTGTACATGCTTTGGTTACATCACATATTGATTACTGCAGGTCTATTCTATATGGTCTTCCCTCTAAAGCCTTACATAAACTGATATAAATTTCTCCTGTTCTCTATATCACTTACATTGGCTTGTGGTTAAATATTGAATTGAATTCAAAATCCTGCTTCTTACATATAAGGCCCTTAATAATTTAGCTCTGTTATATCTCACTGATCTTCTTTAAATTTACACTCCTGTACATACTCTTAGATCCTCTTCTTCAGTCTCTCTAGTTCAAGCACGTGTTCATCTGAGAAGTATGGGGTCCAGGACTTTTAGGTATGCTGCCCCTCACGTGCGGAATGCCCTTCCCCAGGACATCCGTAACAACAGCAGTCTTCTCACTTTTAAATCACATCTTAAAACTCATTTATTTAAGCAGGCATATCTATGATTGTATGTGTTGATTAGTTAGTTTTTATTCTTAGAGTTTTATTGTAATTTTATTGTATGTCTGGTTTGCCATTGTTGTTGATTGATGTTATAGAGAGATTTGTAAGGTGACCTTGAATGTCATGAAAGGCACCTATACATAATAATGAATGAAATATGTCACACTATGATTATATCAGTTATGTAAGCTGGGCTAAAGCAAATCATAAAGTACTGATATCAGTTTCTTTAACACCACAGTCAGTTTAGATGACAAAGTTAAGGACAATAAACTGGTCGAACAAGTTTTTCAGATATCTTATCACATCAGAGAGAGTGTGCTTTTCTGAGAAAAGCATCATACTTTCAATTTGGTCGTTGTATGTTATGAAATGTTTTCGATGGAAAACATTTTTGTTGTTGCTGTTATCTTATCATAACCACCTAAAATAACTGGCATCAAGTCAACCATTTTCTCTCAACATATTTATTTAGCTTTACTTTCACTGCACTCCTCAGCAATGTCACATGCATTTCTGACATTATTTTCTAGAAAGCACTGTAGAACAGTAAACTCTTTTAAGCTATAAAGTACAAAGTTATTAAGGTATAAAGGTTTTTGTTTTGTTGTAATAATACAAAATTAAAATAATGCATTGTTTATTCATTTGCCTGTTATTTATTATTTATTCTATTTTTTAATAGAATTGATTTTTTTAAAGTTACTTTTTAACAGTTGCAGTTAAAAATAATGCATGAGTGAATGCATAGCTGAATTAAATGCTTGCTATTTAGACTTTATTTTGATTTAATGTGATTCAACATTTGTATGTGAACAGAATAAATAACTTGTATACAAGACTTATGAAATATTAATCTTTGTCATTTTCTAATAGAAGAAGTCAAATATCCCAAGTGATAGTTTGTAAATGTTACATGTAGAAAAACACATGCAGTAAGTTTCTTTGGCTGCTGGTAAGTCAGACATTTGTGAAGAGACTGCAGTAACAAAAATTTCAGAACCAAGGACAGAGAACAAAAAAGAGCAGCACACTCACTGTCAGAGTAAATAAAGATGCAACATTGTGTGATCAGAGGGTTTTTAGGTTTAGGTCTGAAGTGGCTGTCAGTGTTTATCGATCTTCATGTCTTTGTGTTTGGTGGTATGAGAACATCATGTTCATGTGTTTACCATAACAATACTCTTGCATAACTGTTGTCTGTCTGGGTCTTTGTGCAAGCTGAGTTGATTAATAATGTAATACTTCAAAATTTACCTAATGAAAGGTTACCTAACAAAAAGGAATGGTTTGTTAAGTAGTAAATAGTAGTAAATTTTTTCAGTATAATTGCATACATAGTTTAATTTTTCATGATGTTTTGCTTGCTTTATAGCTAAATTTATATTCCTAATGCCTGATTTCATTAATAATTGTCAAAAATTATTTTACATTTTATTGATATAGCGGCTAGTATGTTTGAGTGTCTGATTTGAACTGTTGAAATGGGGCATCATGTACATTGAAAAACAGTGCAATTCTCCACAAACTATTGTTCGATTTATAGTAGCATAATTATTCAATCATCTCAGATTTTTTCGTTTTAAAATAAATAGCAGCTAAAAGGCAGCTAAAAGTTTTAGTTTCAATTTCAGTTATCAATGCAGCTCTGATATGATTGACATCTAAAATACTGCAGGATGTTCGTTGACAACAATGCAAGTCAACAATGATGGTCACATCGGTCTCTAATAAGATCCTGTACAGTCCCTGTTCTTGAACTGGGTAGTTTGTCATTGTCTCACACTGGGAAAAAATGTAACTTTACCAGTTCTGCTTCTGTGAGCTGGGAAGAGACAAGGAAGAGATGTAATTAACTACAGTGCAGCTTATTAGAAATAATTGTTTTGGTCACCAGTGGAGACACCCAACTTAACATGCAGTCTGCCTTCTGTTTGTCATCCTGATGATAATCAACTTATTGATTGCAATAATAATAATAATGACAATATAATATCAAAGACCACTGATTAGGTACAGTAGTATTAAAAATCTTCAATACCAATTGCTTTGGTAGACTGAGAAGTCTACCAAATTGCTTGCGATTGCAGACATTTATTTACTTAGATACTGCACGATACTGAATGATTCCTCAAAGAAAATTAACCTGCTCACTGAGGGATCAAGGATGTAGAAATGTATTCTGTTCTTTAGAATCCCTAATTAAACGTTCAAATACATTTGCATCAGGTGATTGAGGAGACAATGGAAGGAACTGGACTTCATCTAGTGTTCATGAAACCACTTTAAAAAATAGTTTAGCAATGTAACATTAAGTGAAAATGGTTTAATATGGTTTTGAAGTGTTTTCCATATTCAAATTCATGAAGCTTTCTGTATTTGACAGAAGGAGAATTTCCCCTTGAAGTCATTTTATAATATAAATGACAATGTCAATAACAACAGTATTATAATTTGAGCTCATCATGTATATTTATACATTTAAAAACAAAAGTACTGGCAAGTCATCCACTTACAGTAGGCTAACAAACAATTATTAGAAAGATCCTCAGTAACTCATTCAGTTAATTTCAATATAAAAACTGAGCGCATGAAAGTGTAGACAAATCTGAAGCAATGTGTCACGGTTCATGGGTCTCTGTGCTCATTCCTGGGTGTGGTGGTGTTGCGTGGTTCTGCCGCGGCTGGCAACCCGTTTCCTAATCAGCGCTTCACCTGCACCCTATTTCACCGCCTATATCTGGGTCGCTCTCTCATGATCCTTTGTCAGTTAATTTTTCTCGCTCACCTCTGTTTGTTCTCTCCTCGGCTTCTAGTGTGTTCTGTGACCTGCTTGGATTATTCCCTCCGCGGCTGGACTTCTGTTCTCGGACCTTTGCTCTACGAGCTAGGACATCACTCTGGGATTGGATACTGTTTTGGTCTCTGCCTTATGTGATCAATAAACTGTTTCCTTCACTCGCTATTGGATCCGAGTCTCTCCTTATGTGACACAATGTGATAGTGTTACAGAAGTACACCCGGACACAAGAGAAAGGTTGAGGGTACTTTATTCTAACACTTCAAGTAGTATAGAGGATAGCAGGTGAGTGAATAAGACAATGAATCCTTGGAGGTATCTTTAAGGAGAGTGATACTTGGGGTTTGCTTTGCAGGAGGATGGATGAGAATCAGCGCCGTAGATCCAGGACTGGGAGGACCAGGAGACGGGGGATGATGCAGACGAGGAGAGCACTTTTAGGGACGAACACAGTAGTAACAGGGTAAATACTTTTCAGGAGATTTGCGATGTGCAGGTAGGAGTCCTTAGTGCATAAACGAGACCGGACACTGAAGTGAGGTGCTGAGGGTGCTTAAGTAGTGCGTGTGGTGATGAGTCAATGGATTGCAGGTGTGCTCAGTAATCAGGTGAGGAAGTGCGCTTGTATTGGCTGGGGTGTGGTTCTGGCTGTTCTGTGTCAGTACCCCCCCCTTCACGGCCCGCTTCTGAGGGCCGAGGACCCCGACGTCATGGTGGTCTACCTCGTCCTTGGGGTGCGGGGCATCCAGGATGTAATGCATGGAAGGTATCTAGCAGGTTGGGATCAAGGATATCATTTCTGAGTACCCAAGAACGTTCTTCAGGACCATAACCCTCCCAGTCCACCAGGTATTCTAGGATACCACCACAGCGTCGGGAGTCCAAGATGTCCTTAACCTTGTAGGCCGTTCCGTCTTCTAGGATTAGTGGAAGGGGGGGTTCCTCAGGCTGATCGGGATCTGTGGAGACAGGGATGGAAGGATGGTGAGATTTGAGGAGTGACACATGAAAAGTGGGGTGAATTCTATAGTGAGGTGGGAGTTCCAGTTGGTATGTGACTGGGTTGATCTGCTTAGTGATGGTAAAGGGGCCAATGTATCTGGGACTAAGCTTTTTACAGGGCGTGCGCATTCGGATGTCCCTTGTTGACAGCCAGACCTTTTGACCAGGTTGGTAGGAAGGAGCGTTGGATCTTTTACGATCAACTGTCAACTTGCGGTGCCGCAACACTCTCTGTAGCTGATGGTGGGCTGTGTCCCAGACCCTCTCTCTCTCCCGGAACCAGTAATCGACAGATGGTACGCCGGATGGTTTGCCAGACCATGGGAATAGAGGGGGCTGGTAGCCGAGTATGCACTGAAAAGGGGTGAGTCCAGTAGATGGTTGACAAAGGTTATTTTGGGTGTACTCAGCCCAGCCCAGGAACTGGTTCCAGGAGTTCTGGTGGCCATGACAGAAGGTTCTCAGGAAGCGACCAATTTCCTGGATCTTTCTCTCCATCTGCCCGTTCGACTGGGGGTGGTATCCTGAGGAGAGATTGACTGACACACCTAGGAGGGTGAAGAATGCTTTCCATACTCGGGAGATAAATTGAGGTCCTCGGTCCGAGACAATGTCCTCTGGGATACCGTAATGTCTGAATACTTGGTTGAACAAGAGTTCTGCTGTCTCCATAGCTGTGGGAAGTCCCTTGAGGGGAATGAGACGACAGGACTTTGAAAATCTGTCCACTATGACCAGAATGAATGTGTTATTGTCAGAGGGTGGAAGATCGGTGATGAAGTCCACTCCTAGGTGTGACCAGGGGCGATTAGGAATGGGCAGCGGGAAGAGCTTGCCAGATGGTGGATGGCGTGGGCTCTTGGAAATGGTGCAGTCGGTACACCCCTGGACGAACCTTCGTACGTCCCGGGCCATGTTGGGCCACCAGAAGCGATCTTTAAATAGTGAGAGGGTTGCATTGGCCCCTGGGTGGCCAGTGCCCAATGAGGTGTGAACTGAAAGGATGAGGAGAGTACGCTGTGTTCTGGAGATGTACTGCAGTACTGGGGGGCAGCCCAGCGGATTGTCGGTGGAGACATTGGAGGAGGGTACGGAATCTGGTGACCATTGGATGGGACTTACAATCGTCTTCTGGGGTAGAATAGTTTCGGGTTGATCATTATTTTCTTCTGTGGCATGGATACGTGATAGGGCATCTGCTTTGACATTCTTGGAACCTGGAGGGTATGTGATGGAGAAGTGGAAGCGGGTGAAAAACAGAGCCCATCTGGCTTGGCGTGGGTTAAGTCTCTTTGCTTCTCGAAGGTACTCTAGATTCTTATGGTCAGTCAGAACGGTGAAGGGGTGTTGGGCTCCCTCCAACCAATGTCTCCACTCCTCCAAGGTTAGTTTGATGGCCAAAAGTTCATGGTTGCCTATATCGTAATTCTGTTCCGCCGGGCTGAGTTTACGGGAGAAGAAGGCACATGGATGGAGTCGGGCTGGTGTCCCCTGCTGCTGAGATAATATAGCTCCAACGACTGTGGTGGAGGCGTCAACTTCGACAATGAAAGGTTTCGTAGGGTCAGGATGGACGAGGATTGGGGCGCTGATGAAGGCATTCTTGAGTTGTTGAAACGCTTCGGTACCTGATGGTGACCAGGACAATGATTTGGGTTTGCCCTTCAAGAGGTTTGTGAGGGGACTGGTAATGGGGCTGTAACCACGGATGAACCTTCTGTAGAAGTTGGCAAACCCTAAGAAGCGCTGGAGTTCCTTGATAGTGGAAGGGATGGGCCAGTCCTTTATGGCAGTGACCTTCCCCTCGTCCATTTCGATGCCATTTTGGTCGATGTTGTAACCAAGGAACTGCACTGAGGTCTGATGGAAAGAGCATTTTTCAGCTTTGAGGAAGAGGTGGTATTCTCTCAGGCGTTTCAGGACCTCCGCAACGTGGTGGTAGTGTTCGGCCATGCTTCGGGAGTACACGAGGATGTCAACGATGTAGACCAATACAAATTTGTGAAGAAACTCCCGGAGAACCTCATGCATGAAATCTTGGAATACGGAGGGGGCATTGACTAATCCATACGGCATCACGCATTATTCGTAGTGGCCTGTAGGTGTCACAAAGGCTGTCTTCCACTCATCCCCCTCACGTATTCGGATGAGGTTGTAAGCGCTGTGGAGGTCCAACTTGGTGAAGACTTTGGCTCCATGGAGATGTTCTAATGCCGCTGGGACGAGGGGAAGAGGAAAGCGGAACTTGACCGTTATCTTGTTTAGTGCCCGATAATCAATACAAGGTCTCAGACCACCATCCTTCTTGGCCACGAAGAAGAAACTCGAAGCAGCAGGGGACGTAGAAGGGCGGATATAACCTTGTTGGAGAGCCTCTTCGATATACTCCTCCATGGCCTTCTGCTCAGGTATTGAGAGTGGGTATATCTTTCCGCGGGGCACTGACTCACCCAGAAGCAGATCAATGGCGCAGTCCCATGGCCGATGCGGAGGTAGCTGGGAGGCTCTTTTCGGGCAGAACACGTCGCTGAAGGGGGCGTAACAGGAGGGGATGTCAATGGATTTTTTTTTCAATAGGACTTTCAATGGAAGTGGTGCACAATGGTAGGTGTCTTGGGATATTGTTTGGAGGATGAGGTTTGTGAGGAAAACAGTCAGGGAAACAACTCTCGCCCCACTTCAGGACTTCGCCTGAGCTCCACGAAAGGATGGGGGTGTGTTGAACTAACCACGGGCCCCCTAGGATGATATCTGCTGTGGAGTCCTCCAGAACCAACAGATGGATGTTTTCCTCATGCAGATGACCCACCCGAAGATTTAGAGGTCCCACACAAAGCCGGACGTTCTTACGGCTGAGCGGTTTTCCTGTGATGGAGGTTACTTGGTAGGAAGTTTTGGAAACCGTGGTTTTGAGGTTGAACTGGCGAGTAAGGGTACTGGAGATGAAGTTTCCTGATGAACCGGAGTCAAGAAGAGCAGTGACTGGAATAGATACATCACAGGTGGTGATCAATGTGTTGGTGGTGAGTGGTTTATTATGGGTAGGTGAAGGATGGATGGAACTCACCGAGACTCGTGGAGGACGGACGGGGCAGGTGGAGATAATATGTCCCGGGGTCCCACAGCAGAGACATAGACCAAGGGTCAGCCGTCTTTGTCTTTCACCGGGTGAAAGTCTGGTTGTTTCTATTTGCATGGGTTCAGGGAAAGGTTCTGGAGGACTGACATTCTCTGGTCGGCGGAGGATGGGGTAGAAATTTCTGAGACCTGGTTGATCCTCCATACAGGAATGGAGACGGTTTGCAACTCGGGTTGAAAGTTGAATGAATTGCTCTAGCCCAATGCTGTCATCAAAAGCAGCAAGATGCAACCGCTGATTAGGTTCTAAACCTTGTCGGAAAGTTGTTAGGAGTGAGCGTTCGTTCCAACCACTGGCGGCAGCTAGGGTCCTGAATTTCAGAGTGTATTCGTTTATTGACATTGAACCTTGTTGAAGTCGATAAAGTTGCTCACCAATGGAGGAGTTGCCTGCAGGAATTCCGAAGACTTTGCGGAAATGTGTGATGAAGTGATCCAGGGATTGTGTAACACTGCCAGCTTGAGACAAGATGGTTTCGGCCCACTGGAGAGCTCGTTCTGTTAACAGAGAAATGATGAATGCGATTTTAGCTCTTTCTGTGGGATATAACTGCGGTTGCATCTCCAGCGCCAATGAGCACTGTAGCAGGAAGCCATTGCAATCCTCCGCCCAACCAGAGTAGGGCGCCGGTTTGGCCATGGGACTGGCAATCACATGCGTTGAAGGAGAAGAAGAGGTGCTTGCGGTGACGGAAGTGGTGGTGGTAGCGCTGGTGGTGACAGAGTTGGTGGCGGTTGAAGTGAGAATCCTTCGTAGACTACGATCTCTTGGAAAGGATCGGGATCGCTCATGCTCCTGGCAATCCTCTTCATTTACGATCCGGTCTTCTGTTACGGAAGTACACCCGGACACAAGAAGAAGGTTGAGGGTACTTTATTCTCACACTTCAAGTAGTATAGAGGATAGCAGGTGAGTGAATAAGACAATGAATCCTTGGAGGTATCTTTAAGGAGAGTGATACTTGGGGTTTGCTTTGCAGGAGGATGGATGAGAATCAGCGCCATAGATTCAGGACTGGGAGGACCAGGAGACGGGGGATGATGCAGACAAGGAGAGTACTTCTAGGGAGGAACACAGAAGGTAAGTAACAGGGTAAATACAGGCTAGAGACCGGACACTGAAGTGAGGTGCTGAGGGTGCTTAAGTAGTGCGTGTGGTGATGAGTCAATGGATTGCAGGTGTGCTCAGTAATCAGGTGAGGAAGTGCACTGGTATTGGCTGAGGTGTGGTTCTGACTGTTCTGTGTCAGATAGCAATCAGCATTATTCAGTGCTTCATAAGAAAACATGACTTGTACAATGAATTTCATTTTAGCGATTGTCTGAATAAGTAAATGGAACTTCAGTGTCTGTATTATATCATATCATACAGAAGGTGTTTGTGGCTTCTGTGTGTTTCCTTGAGAAGTATCATTGGCATTACATTTTTTTTACATGGAAAACATTTTTGTTGTTGCTGTTGTGACATTTAATCCATTCAAGTCAGTGATGCTGAACAGGAAGAGAGTGAAAAAACATGACTATGAATTTAATTTTAGTGATTTCCTGAATAAATAAATTGAACTTCAGTGTCTGTCATACTCTAATAAAATCTTTTCAACAGTTTCTCTCCAGGTTTCTTTGGCATCTGGTGGAACTCATCACATGTTTCAGCACCAAGGATGGAGGAAAGAGATCTGAGTGAATTGTCAAGTTCACTTAACTTTTTAAAAAAAATATTATTTACTTAATTTTAAGGCAAAGGGTTTCCTCAATTTTTTAAGTTAAGTCAACTTATCACTTTTTACAGTGCAGCAGCTTTGTCTGCACTGTTGGTGTATCTTACGTTACTGTTGTCTGTCATTTGTTACTGTGAATGTGGAAGGAAGTTTTTTTTTAATTGAAAAAGATATTTATATATTCCTTTAACATTTTAAAGTTAATTGAATGTATGTTTAATTTTGTGTCAAAGCACTTAACAGTATCAAATTGGAGGATAGAATGTCAGTAATGTATAATGATAAGATTAAACACTCAATTAAATAATCAGATAATTAATTCCACTCTTCAACACACTCTTCTTTTTATTTATCTTTTATTAAAACATTTTCATTATCTCTACAGCTGGAACAGGAAAAGAGTAACATGAAGTAACAGATCACATGAACCACAGACTGACCAAAGCTCAGAAAAACACCACCAACAGAGATCAGCTTTATTACATAATAACAATTAAAATGTGCTTTTGCTTCCCTTGGTGGATAAACACTCAGACTGGTGCTCTAGTTGGAAGCGATAGTACTGTCGATCCAAGAGCGCAGCTGGGAGATGCGGGCGTAGACTACTGGAAAACGGGTGTCACAATTGCTTCTTCCCCAGGACACAGAGCCCACCAGAGTCCAGACCCCTGAACGCTCACACACCAGAGGACCACCAGAATCACCCTGTGGAAAACACACATTTGAGACTGAACAGCAGCAACATTGATACAGTAACATGTTTGTCTTCATCTGTCTTTACGTACCATGCAAGACGAGGATCCAGCTCCTCCAGCACAGATCATGGAATCGGTGATAGTGCTCTGACCCCAGATCTGTCTGCACACAGCAGGACTCGTGATGGGGATGCCTGTTTGCTGCAGGATCATAGGGCTCGCTAAAAAAAAAAGAGAGCGAGAGAGAGAGAGAGAGAGAGAGAGAGAGAGAGAGAGAGAGAGAGAGAGAGAGAGAGAGAGAAACATGAAACATGTAAAATATACAACAATAATTCTTGCAGTTCATCTTTGTTTTACAGCTGACTCACTTGTGGTGGCAGTCTGGCCCCAGCCAGTGGTGAAGCAGCGGGTTCCAGGCAGGATGTTGATGGTTGATGGAGCCAGACATACAGGAGAAATACGGGGAGTAAATGTGACTGGAGACGACAGTTTCAGCAGAGCAATGTCATTGTTGACAGTCGAGCTGCTGTAGAGCGGATGGGTGATGACCTGCACATACACAAAAGATGGATGAATGATTACTAGTGAAAACTTTATAAAAGATAATATAAGATGCAAGCATTCTTCATTTCTGTTGTCTTTTTATGCTTTTTTTAAACACATTGCACTGAGTTTTAGGTATGATATTGTCTTATATTCTTAATTTTCAATGCATGAATAAACTAAAAGTTTATTTTGGCAACTTTTAGAAGTATGCATATATACAACCTCAGATATTCAAATTTGATCAAAGAATAATAATCAGTATTTGGGTTGTTCATGAAAAGCACTATCACTTTATTTCTCGTTTTTTTATTCATCTCTGAAATCAATAAAGATTGTTACCTTGGAAACTAGTTTGACCTGGATGGGTTCAACATTGGAGGCACGATTATGTTCTCCAAGAATGACACGGTAATTGCTGACCCTAAAAATAGAGATAAAGAAAAAATGAATAGATAAAAGTCAGACAGAAAGCAGACAGAGCATCTATTAATCACTATTGCATGAGATGTTTGTCAGATTGAAGACTCTTACGCAACAGCGCAGTGGGCAGCAGTGAGAACCCAGTTCGGGTTGATCAGGGATCCTCCGCAGAAGTGGAAACCATTGGGCAGCTGTTTCAAAGATAAAAGCATTTAAAAACATGACATTTACTCTTTAAACAAATCAGACAAACGTTTGTTTGAAAAACAGATGAGTTACCTGGAGAGAGACCTGCCAGGGCCAAGAACCAGAGATGGCATCCTGTCCGTTCACAATTTTGCTGCCGATCGTCTGTGGTTTAATCGCAGGCACTCCACAACCTATTACAGAACACAACACATTTTTCATGAGACAAGAATGAGACAGGAAGCTCTTAAGGCAGGTTTTGTGTTTCCTAAATAAATTTGCCCATCATTATTCTTGCAAATTAAAGGACAGACTTACCCAGAGCAGAGGCCACCAGGGCAAGGCAGGTGATGGAGAAGATGGTGAAGGTCATGATGTAGATGAGTGTGTGATGTATCTCACTGATGTATCTGTAGATCATCTCTCTTGCTTTTATATCATTTACAGCAACTGATCGATCTGAGACGTGATGGAGGGCCGTCCCATCAGCTGCAATGAGCACCTCATAGCTGAGGAATGTTTAGATCTGTTATCTCTGGAGACAATCTGCACCTTCATTGTCCAGAGCTGATGTCTTGTGTGCAAAGAGGAAGAATTCTTCATTGTTTCCCCTCGAGAAGGTGTTTGTGGCTTCTGTGTATTTCCGTGAGAAGCATCATCATTTCACTTCTGTAATTGTGTTATGAAATGTTTTCGATGGAATTGTTTTTTTTGTTGTTGCTGTTGTCTGTTGTGACGTTTAATTCAAGTCAGTGATGCTGAACAGGAAGAGATTGAAATTGTCACTTATGAGAACTGTGCTGAAGCTAACAAACAGCCAGTTAAACTGGTTCTTGTAGGACATCTTATCATAGCCACTGAAAAGAGCTGGCATCAAGTCAACCATGTTCTCTCAACATTTATCTCTATTATGCTTTGACTGCACTCCTCAGCAACATTACATACATTTCTAGTGATGTTTTCTAGAAAACACAATAGTAGAGTAAACTCTATTAAGTTGGTATAGGGCAGACCTCAATGATAAGCAGAGTGTGAGGGATATGATTATCCAAGCAGACACCTGGATGACATCCTTAGAGAAGGGTGGCCTACCCGGCAGATTTAAGGCCTAGGGGTACCAGCATGGGGTACTTCATAGACTGCTCTGGC
The DNA here is from genome assembly GCA_036784905.1 of Acrossocheilus fasciatus. Taxonomy (NCBI): domain Eukaryota; kingdom Metazoa; phylum Chordata; class Actinopteri; order Cypriniformes; family Cyprinidae; genus Acrossocheilus; species Acrossocheilus fasciatus. Next base: position 23,554,916 of record CM071952.1, on the reverse strand, counting down.
ACTCTGCTTGTTTATGAGGTACCTGTCTAGACTGTAGAGAGACTGGAGAGAAAGATTAACACCTATTTAAGGAGGTGGCTGGGTGTCCCAAGAAGTTTTTGCTCCATTGGCCTGTACAGCACAGGCACCAAGCTGCAGCTGCCGGTGACATCAGTGCTCGAGGAGTATAAGGCAGCAAAGACATGCCAGGCCATGATGCTGCGAGACAGCAAGGACAAAAGAGTATGCCAGGCAGGCATTGTGGTCAGGACAGGCCATAAAGGGTCAGCTAGCAGAGCATTGACGGAGGCTGAGGATCGGCTGCAACATGCTGACATTGTTGGGACAGTAGCTCAGGGCAGCCTTGGACTGGGTTGTTTCACCAGAACGAGTTGGTACAAAGCTGACCCGAGGGAACGCCGCAGCATGGTACAGAGGGAGGTCCGCAAGGCAGAGGAGGAAATCCGGCATATCAAGGCTGTAGCCATGAAAAAAACAGGGCAGCTGGACAAAGTGGGAGGGCGTACGAGAAAGGGCCTTGAAGTGAGTCCCAGCTGCACATTGTGTGGAAAGCAAGCCAACCTTGGTGAAAACATCTCATTTTGTTTTGGAGTTTTAGACATTTTTAAATAAAAAAAGAGAAAAAATGACCGATGGCCAAATTTGTTAGCATTTTCTTGCCTCATACTATCAAAATGTTGGCAATTGGGCATTAGTGTTTAGCCGACACACTATGTTTTTGAATTTCCTACGTTGGTTTCATGTCGATCGGAGTACTGGTTTCTAAGATATTGGCAAATGTTTTTTAAGCGCTAAAATGCAACGGTGCACAAACCATAAGGCAAAACCTGGCATGACTCGGCAAGGATTCAGGAGTCTAAAAAGGTGACTCCCGTGAAAATAAGTCGACCACACCCAAAGTTATAAGCATGTGAATATTTTAATGTACCACTAGGTGGCGCCGGCTCAAAACATCTCAGTCTACCAAAGGCTACTTCAAAGGGAGAAGCCTCAGGAAAAGTCTGTTAAAGAATGGGACAATGACAGTGTAATGACTCTGCAGGGGTGTTTTGAATGTACAGAGTGGGATAGTTTTAGTATAGTTGATATTAATGAACATGTTGAAATAGTTACTGATTATATACATTTTTGTATGGATTTTGTCATCCCCACTAAGACTTTTAAGGTATACCCTAATGGCAAACCCTGGGTGTCTAAAAACTTAAAGACCCTTATAAACAAGAAAAAAAAAGGCATATTGAAATCAGGATGAGGTGGCTCTGAGGGACACACAGAGGGAGGTTAAAAGACAAATACAAAAAGATAAACACACATACATATAAAAAATAGAGGTAGCTTTTACGCTATGCTTGGCAAGGGATTAAGAATATGACAAATATACCCCATAAGGGAAGACGCAAACCATCTCCGGGGCTGCATGGATGTGAGGAGCTGGAGATGACAAATCAGCTTAACTCATATTACTGTCGTTTTGATAGTGGAGGTGGTGATGCTCTTCCAGTGTTTCCAGTACCACCTGACACAAATCTTCCGGTATGTTTCTACATTAATGAAACAGAGATCGCTCAAGTCCTCGGGTACTCTGGCTCCACCAACGATGCTTGTCGCTGCGGCTGTTAAATTTAAGTTGCAATTTAAAATAATGCATTAGTGAGTGCAGTGAAATAAAGATTGTCTGTCAAGACTTTATTTTGATGTAATGTGGTTTAAATTTGTATGTGTGTACAATATAAAGCATTGGGTTACATTTGTACAAAGTATTTTTTTAAGGTTTTACTAGAACAACAAAATACAAGCAAAGTACTTTACATAATCAAATCCCTTCTTCCTCATTTCTTTCAATAGAACTTCTGAATGTGATTCTTCCTTCTAAAGGAAACTGATTTCAAAACATTATTATATTTGTAAGGTCCACGAATTTGGTCCAAGGACGGTATCCAATCGTGGGTGAAGTTTTCCTGCGTGTTCAGCCTTTTCAGCGTGCAAAGTTATTCAATCTAGGTTAACTTCAAATCTGACTCCATTTTATTATAACCTTGAATTTAGGTTGAAATGCAAATTGGTTGTTTGTCTATTTCTAATTAGTATTCTTCTGATATTTGATTATTCTAGTAACTCTTTACTTTATATTTACTCGTTCATTCAGGTGCTCATGTTGCTAACAAGGATACAACGTATTCTACTAGAGTCAATAATTACAGAGTAAAACAGAATAAGATCAAATGTAACAATTTATTATCAGTCAGGTAAATATGTATTATGTCAATTACATAGCCAATTCAGAGATATCAAATCATATCAATACAAAACATTGAATTCTCAAAGATAAATCTACGAGTAAAAGATGCATACCTGACTTTAAAGAAATACATAGTGTGAAGTATAGAGACACACCACACTACGGGCTTCTGGCTACAGGTCACCCCGATCCTTTTGCAACATTTCCTTAAGTACCCCAGACCAAGATCAACATCCCCCGAGACAGGACAGGAGCTAACGATTGGAATTTGCATTGACCGAGTTAACACCTTTTGAGACAAAAGGTAATTTTGCATAGAAACCACTGGAAACTGACCCACCCTCTACAGTGTGAAAAATATCTATTAACTCTTAGGATCTGTATTACCTTTTAGTTTACTTCTTGTAAGAATGAGCCCATTGTACCAGATGCCCTGAGACAATTCAAATGATACCAAACATGACTGTAAATATCATTTGCATTCATGTAGAACATTACAATCTACTATTGGCCATTTTGAGCAGAATGGAGGGAAGGATGCCTGAGGGGAAGGAAGGGGATGAAAAGGAACTGATGCATATGTGAGAGATGCGTTTTCCCACATTTTCTCTCAGTGGGATGTGGATACAGATGTCTGTGTCTTAATACACCGTGTTGGTGTTGTCCATCTCAGAAGTTCAAAATTGTGATGAATTGTCAGAAACATTTGGATCCATTTGCGATAAATTTTAATGGTGCAAGATAGGCAGGGTCAAAGCAACAGGGTAGTGAATGACAATACACAATCCAAAAGCAGTACCAGATATCAGACTAAGGTCGGGGCAGGCAGCAGAGAATCAAAGACGGGGAAACAAGCTCAAGCATCCAAAAGGCAACAGACAGGCAATCAGAGAAACGTAAACAGTCCTAGGTCAAAACACGGGGAATCAAAGGGTCAAAAGAACCCGCTCAGAAATTGTGGCCGGGGGGTTAAAAATACTTCACAATGATTGAAGAGAAGAGCACAGCTTATATAGGGACTGGAAATGAGAAACACCTGGGCTAGGTAATCAGTCCAAGGCACGGGGAATGTGGGTAATGTAGTCCACGATAGAATTAGTACTCTGGTGAGGGTGCCCTCCGGTGGTGATCGGAGAGAGCCACAGAGGTGCGGTTTGTGACAAAAATGTCTGAGGTTCTGTAATTCTTACATATTTACCACGTCTCTCTTAGTCCTGTGAACCATCAAAAACCAGCAAGATTATTTGGCTCATCTAGCTCTAAACCATGTGGTTTGGTCAGATTCTGATGTACTCTGATTTCTCGCCAAGATGACTAAACACAGTAACCAGAACTTTCAAAATTAGATTTTTGTGTAACTGGGTAGCAGATGTTGAATGAATGCTAGTCTAGTTGGTCCTGAAGAGATCCTTAAGAAACAGTATTAGCAGTCTGAATTTACAGTACTAAATAAGCAATAATAAGATACTCCAATTAATAATCCAAGATGTTCTGTGACAACAATTCATGACAATAATGATGGTCACATTGGTCTCTAATAAGTTCCTGGACAGTCTGTGTTTCTGAAATCACCAGTTTTTCTGGTCATTAGCTTGTCATTGTCTCAGACGGGGAAAGAACGTAGCTTTAAAGATCCACTTCAGTGAACTTACTTCATGCATCTTGTGCAATCCACTTGAGTCACATATCTTTAAACATTTAGCTATGAGGAGGAAGATAGTTTTGTGGTTATGAGGATGAACATTTTCAGGTAAACATTCTTCTGCTAAGACATGAACCTCACCGAAGAGACATGATTAATAACACTATAGGTTATTTTAAATAATTGTTTTGGTCACCAGTGTAGACTTCCAACTTTACATGCCTTCTGTTTGTTGATTGACTGATCATAAGGTTATGCCACATTCTGTACATCAAAATAGAAATAAATAAAATGCTTCGACAATTTACACACAAACAAGTTAAAACAAACAAACGAACAAAACAACATCAAGGACTGCTGATAGTGTCAAATATCTCCTTTACCATTAAGACAGTTTTGGTTTGTTTTAAAATATGTTCTTACAAATCCAGACATTTATTTAGTTAGATACTGCATGATTACTCATAAAGAAAATGATCCTGTTCAATGAGGGATGAAGGATGTAGAAATGTATTCTGTTCTTCAGAATCACTGACTAAGTTCTTATATATTCACGTAGATCAGGTGATTGAGGAGACAATGGAAGAGACTGGACTTTATCCTAGTGTTCGTGAAACCACTGCTGAATTTGTTGAGTGATAAAACACTACATAAATGGCTTATTGTACTTTTGAAGTATTTTCCATAATCAACTTTATGAAGCTGTCTGTGTTTGGCAGAAGGAGAATCTCCCTTATAGTATTAATGACAATATTAATCTTCATCTCGTCAGATATTTTTGTAAATCTGAAAAGCCACTTACAGTAGGCCTAACAAACAATTATCAGAAAGATGCTCAGCAAATTAAAATATAAAAATTGAGCTCATAAAAAATGTTGATAAATCTGAAGAAATCTGATAGCAATCAGCATTATTCAGTGCTTCATAAGAAAACATGACTTGTACAATGAATTTAATTTTAGCGATTGTCTGAATAAGTAAATGGAACTTCAGTGTCTGTCATGTTATATCATATCATATCATATAGAAGGTGTTTGTGGCTTCTGTCTATTTCCTTGAGAGGTATCATTGGCATTATATCTTTTTCGATGGAAAACATTTTTGTTGTTGCTGTTATCTGTTGTGACGTTTAATCTATTCAAGTCAGTGATGCTGAACAGGAAGAGAGTGGAATTATCAGTTATGAGAACAGTACTGAAGTGAAACTAAAAGTTCTAATATCAGTTTATAACAGCACAAGCAGTTTAGTTAAAACAAGCAAAGTTGTTCTTATAGGACATCTTATCATAACCACCTAAAATAACTGGCATCAACTATTTTCTCTCAACATATTTATTTAGCTTTACTTTCACTGCACTCCTAAGCAATGTAACGTGCATTTCTGGCATTATTTTCTAGAAAGGACTGTAGAACAGTAAACTCTATTAAGCTATAAAGAACAAAGGGTAAAGAATAATGCCCAACGGGCTTGTCTAGGATTGAGTCGTTTGGCCTCTCGGATATATTGAAGATTCTTGTGGTCTGTGAGTACGAGGAAGGGGTGTTTTGCTCCCTCCAACCAGTGCCTCCACTCCTCTAGGGCTAACTTGACCGCCAATAGCTCCCGATTCCCAATATCGTAGTTCCGTTCCGCCGGACTGAGCTTCTTGGAAAAGTAGGCGCATGGATGGAGTTTCGGAGGCTTCCCCTGCTGCTGGGATAAGACGGCACCTACGCCCGTGGTGGAAGCGTCTACCTCAACAACGAAAGGAACTTCAGGGTCTGGGTGAATGAGGAGGGGTGCATTGGTGAAGGTGTGTTTCAGGTGGTCAAAGGCTCTTTGTGCTTTGGGGGTCCAGGTAAGGGTCTTGTTATTGCCTTTGAGCAGATCCGTGAGGGGGCTAGTGGTGGTGCTATAGTTCGGGATAAAGCGTCGATAGAAGTTTGAAAATCCGAGAAACCTCTGAAGTTCCTTGATGGTGGAGGGTACTGGCCAGGAGGTGACTGCTTCCACCTTCCCCTTGTCCATGCGGACGCCACTTTGGTCAATGATATATCCCAGAAAGTGTACGGAGGGTTGGTGGAAGGTGCATTTTTCGGCCTTGAGGTAGAGGTGAAAGTGACGGAGCTTGTGGAGGACCTCCGCAACGTGGTGGCGATGGTCGGCCAAGCTCCGGGAGTAGATGAGTATATCATCTATGTAGACTATGACAAACCGGTTCAGGAACTCCCGGAGCACCTCGTGCATGAACCCCTGGAAGACGGAAGGGGCGTTGACAAGCCCATACGGCATAACCCAGTATTCGTAGTGGCCGGTAGGGGTTATGAAGGCTGTCTTCCATTCGTCTCCTTTTCTAATGCGAATGAGGTTATATGCGCTGCGGAGGTCCAACTTTGTGAAGATGGTGGCGCCGCGCAGTTGTTCTAGTGCTGCTGGGACAAGGGGAAGAGGATACCGGTACTTGACCGTGATTTCGTTGAGTTTCCTATAATCGATGCAAGGGCGTAGGCCACCGTCCTTCTTGCCCACGAAGAAAAAGCTGGATGCAGCAGGGGAGGTAGATGGCACAATGTAACCCTGTTGAAGAGCCTCCGAGATATACTCCTCCATGGCCTTTTGTTCCGGAGGTGACAGAGGGTAGATTTTGCCTTGTGGTACTGGCTCACCCGGGAGAAGATCGATCCCACAGTCCCATGGCCGATGTGGTGGTAGCTGGGCAGCCCTCTTCGGACAGAAGATATCGCTAAAGTGGGAGTAGCACGGCGGGATGTCGATGGATAGGTTCTTGATAGGGCTTTCTATGGAGGTGGTACCAACTGTGATGGGAGGTGGTGTGGATCTTCTCGGCTTAGGTAGATTGGGAAAGCAGTTATGATAGCACGTCTCACCCCACTTTAGGACCTCTCCTGTCCTCCAAGAAAGATGTGGATCATGCTGCACCAGCCACGGGCGACCCAGAATAATGTCTACTGTGGAACCCTCCAGAACCAGAAGTTGGAGCTGTTCTTGATGTAATAGACCAATCTGTAATCGTATGGGTTCTGTGCAGAGATGAATCATCCTTTCCGTGAGGGATTGTCCCGTTATGGATTGTGCTTCATAACTTTTTGGGATGTTGAAGGTGGGGATGTGGAACTGCTGGACGAGCTTCCCCGAGACGAAGTTCCCCGCGGAACCAGAGTCGAGGAGGACGGTGACTGTAAACACATTGGAACAGGTAGTAAGCAAGGCTCGAGTAGAAAGGGGTTTGAGCTTTGGGAGAGGAGTGAGGACAGAACTCACCAAGATTCGTGGTGGACGAAGGGGACACTCCAGTACTCGGTGTCCATCATCTCCGCAGTAGAGGCACAATCCGCGGGTAATACGGCATTGTCGTTCGGAGAGTGATAGTTGAGTCGAGTTTGTTTGCATTGGTTCTGGAGGGTCCTCCATCTCTGGTCGGCGAGGAGGAGGAGGAGGATTTGCGATGGCGGTGGGGTGATCCGAGGAACAAGACTGTATGCGATTAGAACAGCGTATGGCGAGTTGAATGAATTTCTCTAAGCCATAGTTATCGTCGTAAGCGCTGAGGTGAAGACGAAGGCGTGGGTTTAAACCTTGTCGAAAGGCGGTTATGAGAGATGGTTCATTCCAATGGCTAGCGGCTGCTAAGGTACGAAACTGTAGAGCATATTGATGTATGGTTAGTGTACCTTGTCGGAGTCGATACAGTTGTTCCCCAACCGTGGAATCCCCTGGAGAAACACTGAAGACTTCTTTGAAGTGGTGAAGGAAATTGTGGAAACTATGGGTAGCGGGTCCAGCTTGGTTCAATATGGTTTCGGCCCATTTCAGGGCAGGTCCAGTAAGGGAGGTAACGATGTAGGCGATCTTGGATTGATCGGTTGTGAAAATATGGGGGTGCAGATTCATATTCAACGTACTCTGTAGAATGAAGCCATCGCAATCCTCCGCCGAACCAGAGAAGGGCGCTGGTCTGGCCACAGGACTGGCGAAAACGATCGGTGAAGGAGTGCTCATGTTGGGGTTGGATGGTGGTTGTGATGGTGGAGCTGGTGGATTCGTGGATGTGGGCTGTGGTTGGAGTATCCTCTTGAGAGAATCCACCAGCTCTTGGAAGGGATCCGAAGTGCCCATCCTGTCCAGCGGTGTCGGTCCGATCTTCTGTTATGGACGGACTATGACACGGAGATGGTAAGATTGAAACAGTGAGTTTATTGAAACAGGTGAGACACTTGAAAGTAGGTATGGTGCTAGAAGGTGAGTGGATGACTTCTGAATGGATATGGACCAGGGTGAATGATATCTTGACAACTCTTCTTTGTTCCTTAGGCGGAAGGAGACGAGACTGGATTAATCCGGGGAAACACACACACACTTCGATGACGGAGCTCTATGAAGAGAGGAGAACACAAGACGGGAGAATACAACAGGTAAGTCAGACAGGGTAGGTAAATCTTAGCTTCTCTGAAGGATATGGTCTTCTTAGATACAAGTTTATCTGGAAGTTGAGTCCATGTAACATGATACGAGATCGGACGCTGAAGTGTGTGTGTGGAGATCTTTTATGGTGCAGGTGTCAGGCATAGTGATCAGGTGCAGGTGTGTGTAATTAGTACTCAGGGGATGTGGAACGACGTGATTGGTGGAGTGAAGGGCCTGACTGATCCGTGACAATACTCTTGCATCACTGTTGTCTGTCTGGGTCTTTGTGCATGCTTTGTGCAAGTCTTTGAGTTGATTAATAATGTAATACTTCAAAATTTACCTAATGAAAGTTTACCTAACAAAAAGGAATGCTTTGTTAATTTAGAAAATATTTTTTTATATTTTTCAGTATAATTGCATACATAGTTTAATTGTTCATGATATCTTGCTTGCTTTATGGCTAAATTTATATTCCTAATGCCTGATTTAATTAATAATTCTTAAAAATTATTTTACATTTTATTGAATTAGTGACTAGTATGTTTGTGTGTCTGATTTGAACTGTTGAAATGGGGCATCATTTACAGTGAAAAACTATGGAAGTGTAATGACGGGTCTGAGGCATGGGGATCCATTTGCAGCTTTATTCAAAGGCAGAATCAAACAGGCAAAGATCAGACAAATACTTAAACGATTGCCAGGCTTAAGTCAAGGCAGGCAGCAGACAGGAGAAGTAACTAATAGTCCAGAGATCAGATCACAAGGGCAGGTGGCAGAGAATCACAGAGTCCAGGTAAACAGTCCAAGGTCATAAACAGGAGATCACAAAAGACAAGAGATACACTCAGAAGTGTTAGCCAGGGCAAAACAAGACTTCACAATCAGTGAGCATTGGTTTGCAGCTTATAAAGGGCACAGAGATGGGAAACACCTGTGCAGCAATCAGTCTCAGGTACAAGGCATTGTGGGAGATGCAGTTCAGAACTAATATTCTGGTGATGGTGCCCTCCGGTGGTGTTCAGGGAGGGCCACAGAGACCGAGTTCGTGACAGAGCCCCCTCCCTGCGAGCGGCTCCTGAAGCGAGGGGCGGTTCTACGCCGAGACCTTCCACGGGGTCGAGGAGCGGGTCTGTTGGGATTAGCGCGATGGAAATCATCCGTGAGCGTGGGGTCCAGGATGTCCTGGGCGTTGACCAAGGACCTCTCCTCAGGGCTGTACCCCTCCCAGTCTATGAGGTATTGCAAGACCCTGCCTCGGCGTCGGGAATCCAAAATCTCCCTGACTCGATATGCCTCCTCGCCATCCACCACGATGGGAGGGGTGCTCTACTCAGCGGCCTCCTCCTGGTCCCCCTCCCCTCTCGGACCACCAGCGGGCTTGAGCAAAGAGATATGGAAAGTGGGTGAGATACGGTAATTGGCAGGGAGTGCTAAACTATAAGAAACTGGTGTGATTTGATGAGTGATTTTAAAAGGACCCACGTACCTGGGACTGAGCTTCTTGTACGGGAGATGAAGACAAAGATTTTTGGTGGACAACCACACCCACTGACCCGGAGCGCAGGGAGGACCTGGTCTCCGATGGCAATTAGCCTGTTCTCCGGATCTTAGAAATCGAGTTAATTCCTGATTGAGTCGTTCCACTTGGCCATTGGATTCTGGATGATAGCTGGAGGTTAGGCTGACGTTAATGTTAAGCTGCTGACAGAAAGCAGACCAGACTCTGGAGGTGAACTGTAGTCCACGGTCTGAGACAATGTCCTCGGGTACTCCGTAGAATCTGAATACCTGTTCCATCAAGGCCTCTGCTGTTTCGAAGGCTGTGGGGAGCTTGGTGAGAGGAATGAGACGGCATGCTTTGGAGAAGCGGTCGATAACTGTAAGTATGGTGGCATGATTCCTGGAACGAGGGAGATCAGTTACAAAGTCAATGGCAATGTGAGACCAGGGGCATTGAGGTATGGGTAGGGGTTGAAGTAAACCAGCTGGGCATTGATGAGAGGATTTGGTAATATTGCAGGTAGCACAGTGCTGGATGAAAGTGATAACGTCCTTTTGTAATGATGGCCACCAGAACCGGTTGGAAACGAGATGAACCGTGGCAGTGATGCCGGGATGACCAGAACTGGGAGAGTCGTGAATCATCTGAAGGATTCGATGTCGAAGATTAACAGAAACATAAGTTAAGTTCGGTGGGCAGTCAGGTGGCGTGGGATCATTGGCTAGTGCATCGGTAATCTCGGTCATGATGTCCCATTGTACCGGAGCGAGGATAAGAGATGTGGGTATGACTGGTTCGTTAGGAGCATTTGAGGATGTTGTCGAGTCAAATTGCCTTGAGAGGGCATCGGCTTTCCCATTCTTTGAGCCAGGGCGGTAAGTGATATGAAAGTTGAATCGGGAGAAGAACAGTGACCATCTTGCTTGACGAGGGTTGAGACGTTTGGCTGACCTGATGTATTCCAAGTGTCTTTGATCTGTGAGTACAATGAAAGGTACTTGGCGCCCTCTAGCCAATGTCTCCACTCCTCAAAGGCCGCTTTCATGGCTAGCAGTTCTCGATCCCCAACATCATAGTTCCCTTCGGCAGCATTGAGTTTTCTGGAGTAATAGGCACAAGGATAGAGCTTAGCGGGGTTACCCTGACGTTGAGACAAAATGGCTCCGATGCCTGTGTTAGAGGCATCCACTTCAACTGTGAATTCGAGTTCAGGATCAGGGTGATGAAGTATTGGTGCAGAGGTGAAACGCTCCTTGAGTTGCTGAAAAGCCGTTGAGGCCGCTGTGGACCAAGCAAGATGGCGCTTGCCTCCCTTAAGCAACGACGTTAATGGTGCGGCTATGGTGCTGAAGGAATGAAGTTAAGGTCTGATGGAACTCGCATTTCTCCATTTTGGCATACAACTGATGGTCGATGAGGCGTTGGAGTACTGCCCTAACCTGTTGCACATGATATTCAAACGTGTCAGAGTAGATTAATATATCATCAATGTAGACAATCACCCACTGGCCTAACATGTCCCGGAACACATCATTGATGAATGACTGAAAGACTGATGAACTGTTGACAAGCCCGAACGGCATAACCAGATATTCGTAGTGCCCAGTGGTGGTAGAAAAGGCAGTTTTCCACTCATCACCCTCTCTGATACGGATAAGATTGTATGCTTTGCGAAGATCAAGCTTGGTAAAGTACCTGGCAGAACGGAGCATTTCAAGGGCGGCTGGAACTAGCGGCAGAGGATAGCGGAATTTAACTGTGATTTCATTGAGATGACGATAATCAATACAGGGGCGTAATCCTCCATCCTTTTTCTTGACGAAGAAGAAGCCTGCTGGTGGGTACTGCCCCTGGGAGGAGATCAATAGCGCAATCACTGGAGCGGTGAGGGGAAAGTTGTGAGGCTTTAGATCTACTGAAGGCTTCAAATAAATCATGGTATTCGGCTGGTAACCCCTGAATGGCTGAACTTTCCTTGAGAGGGGTTTTAGATGACTTGGGTGAGTGACTCTGAGGTAAAAGACAGTGCTTGTGACATGTCTCAGACCACTGAACGATCTGACGTGTGGACCATGAGATACAGGGATTGTCTCTCCAGCCAAGGCAAGCCGAGGATTATGGGTTTCTGGGGTGATTTGGTGATTTCGAAAAGGCGAATACTTTCCGTGTGAAGAGAACCTGTTCTCAGTGTAATGTCCTTGGTGATGAATTTAACTTGCCCCGTGCCCAGGGGCGGCCGTCTAGCGCTGCCACTGCAACACCGGATTCACATGTAATGAGAGGAAGAGAGTAGGTTTTAGCGAAGTTAACGTCAATGAAGTTACCTGCTGCCCCCGAGTCGATAAATGCCAGAGTATCAAACTGTGAGTTATCAAACATTATGGTTACCGGAACTTCAAGTGTAGACAAGGTAGATGGATTAGAACTCACCACGGATGACCCCCTGGAGGTGGGTCTTGTAGGACAGGAGATTCTCATGAGGCCTGGCAGACCGCAGTATAGGCACAGATTCTGGCGGTGCTGACGCTCTCTCTCCTCGGATGTGAGGTGTGTCATGCCCACCTGCATAGGCTCAGACTCTGGAGTGGTTCTCACCGCAACAGCAGAGGGCAGTGTAGTGAAGCGACGTGAGTAGCCTCTTGAGCGCATCAGGTTGTCAATACGAATGGTGAGCTCAATAAATTGTTCCAGTGTTTTTCCCTCGTCGCGGCAAGCCAATTCTGATTGGAGTTCAGTCGTGAGGCCCTTGCGGAACAACAGCTTGAGTGGATCATTGTCCCAGCCTGTTTGTGCAGCGAGAGTGCGAAAGGTGAGTGCGTAATCAGCCGCCGTACTGCCTCCCTGGTGTAGGGCCAAAAGTTGTTCCCCAACCTCCTTTCCATCAACAGAATGTTCAAACACTTCTTGAAATTGTCGCATAAAGATTCTGAAGGAGGGAAAAGCCATATTACCGCCATCCCACACCACCGTAGCCCAGTCTAGCGCTCTCCCCGTCAGCAATGAACATACAAAAGAGAAGCGACTGTCCTCCGTGGGGTAGAGCAGAGGCTGTTGGTCCATGAACAAGGTGCATTGGAAGATCAGACAACAACGACAGGGGTGACAGAGACAGATCCAAATACGTAAACGATTACCAGGCTTAAGTCAAGGCAGGCGGCAGACAGGAGAAGTAACTAAAGCCCCTTTCGCTCCACTTTAGTTCCAGAACTAAAAGTACAGTTCTTATAGTACTGGGACGATTTTGCGCGAACCATTTCCCAGTACCATTGAAAGGGTCGCATTCGCACCGACAGTGGGTACTAAGAAGTGACGTAAGCCAGTCGACAGCGACGTCATTTGTGCGCGGCGTTCAACAACGAAAACAAAGAAGAACAACATTAACAACAGGAGGATGGAGGACGCTGTGATCGGAACGGTGTTTTTGTTGTGTCTCGTGGGGTTCACAATAATGGACATGGAATGTCGACGTAACTTAGGCTATACGTCAAGCGATTGAAAGATAGGAAAGGAGTCCAAAATGTTCAAAAGTGCCTGCACTTAAGCGGCCGTCCATCGATCGCTGTTCTCCATTCTTGCAAAATATAAGTTGATGCGATGTTTACACAGTATGTGTTTACACAACGTTTTAAATCATGGCGGGTGAGGGCGTTTTCGTACACGTTTAGCTAATCAGCGTACACGTACGTCACGATAGTTCCTATGGAACTGTTTTAGACCCTACTCTGAAGTAGGAGCTAATTTAGTTCCTCCAAACGAGTTCCGGGAACTAAAACAGTTCCTAGTTCCCGCGGTGCAAACATGCCAAAAAGTGGGTAGTTCCACAATTAGTTCCGGTACTATGAAAAGGTTCCTGCGGTGCGAAAGGGCCTTAATAGTCCAGAGATCAGATCACAAGGGCAGGTGGCAGAGAATCACAGAGTCCAGGTAAACAGTCCAAGGTCATAAACAGGAGATCACAAAAGACAAGCGATACGCTCAGAAGTGTTAGCCAGGGCAAAACAAGACTTCGCAATCAGTGAGCATTGGTTTGCAGCTTATAAAGGGCACAGAGATGGGAAACACCTGTGCAGCAATCAGTCTCAGGTACAAGGCATTGTGGTAGATGCAGTTCAGAACTAATATTCCGGTGGTGTTCAGGGAGGGCCACAGAGACCGAGTTCGTGACAGGAAGCCCATTTCCGCCAGGTAAGAAAAAAATTAATGCCTCAAAAAGTCGAAATTATGACATACTTAAGTCACAATTTTGAGATAAAAAGTCGAAATTATGACTTACTAAATCAAAATTACGAGATAAAAAGTCAAAATTACGAGATAAAAAGTCGAAATTACGAGATAAAAAGTCAAAATTACGAGACAAAAAGTTGAAATTACGAGATGATAAATCGAAATTACAACATAAAAAGTCGAAATTATGATTTAAAAAAAAATCGAAATTATGACTTACTAAATCAAAATTACGAGATAAAAAGTCGAAATTATGATTTAAAAAAATCGAAATTATGACATTTAAAAAGTCGAAATTATGACTTGCTGATCTGCAGGCTCATGATCTAATAAGATACAACACAGGTGGTCTGATGGATTGTGAACATATTAAGTAGGATTTTAAACGTGGTTTTACTAACGATGAAATTCTTGCTTTATTAGCGGAAAGGCATGGAATAGCTCTGAGCAAATGCACTCTTGAAAGGATTTTAAGCAAGAAACAGCTTTGGCGCAGAAAGAACAAAACAGATGTGACTGAGGTTGCAGCTTTCATTGAACAGCAACTTCAAACCTCTGGCCAGTCCCATGGTTATAGATGGATGCACCAAAAATGTTGGTTGAATGGTATTGTAACTGATAGGGAAACAGTGCGAGTTCTGCTCCGGCTTTTAGATGGTGAAGGGGTTAACTTGAGGTCAAGAAATCTACTGAGGCGGCGTGTGTATCATAGCCGTGGTCCGAACTTTGTGTGGCACGTAGATGGCTATGACAAGCTGAAGCCATTTGGAATCGGAATAGGTGGATGTATTGATGGATTTTCCAGGAGCATGATATGGCTTGAAGCATACAAGACCAACAATGATCCAAGACTCATTGCTGGATACTTCATGGATGCAGTAATTAAAGCTGGGGGGTGTCCTGCTAGAGTAAGGCTAGATTTAGGAACAGAAAATGTTCATTTGGCTGAGATGGAAAACTTTTTCTGAGGATCGACCAGAAACAGACCATGTTACTTTTGGCCCAAGCTCTGGAAACCAGTGCATCGAAAGACGGTCACTCTGCGAAGTGAATGTGTCCAATTTTGGATAGACCTCTTTGACAAACTGAGAGAGGATGGGCACTTCGCAGACACTCTTTTGGACAAATCCTTGGTCCAGTTCTGTTTCCTTAACAAAATACAGGTGAGATCTCATTTATCGCAACTGCCTTGATTGCATTAACGTCTTTTAGAGGACTTTGTAGTCACCGATTTTATGTGGAGTTCAATAGGCTTAATAAAGTCTAAATTTATGTCAGGATACTGTATTCAAAATGGTTTGGCTAGGCATTAAAAGTTACAAAAGTATTCTTAATATGTTAACTGAAAGAGGAATACTGGTTTAAACCAACAATAACTTCCAAATTCTGTTGGAACAATCACAGAATACGGCCCGTCCACAACTCACGGTCACCACATGGCCGACCATCCATCATGTATGCAGTATCTCATCTATATGGAGCCACAGACCACCTGCATCCAGTACATCTGGAGAAGGTTCAAGTCTGTTTAGAAGAGTGTATTTTCAAGGACTTTCCATGCGATTAAGACATTTTTAGCACATGTGTTGATCTTATGTCAGAGCATGATTTGAACCTTACAAATGATGTGTTTGCAACAGTGGACTTGTACATAACACTTAGAGAGATAATTAACAGTGAGTTGGAGCCCCATAACTAAAAAATGTGTTGCTGAAGACTTAACATTTGATATTTGTATTCTACTGGTCAGTAATGAAGACAAACAAGTTATGTTTTAACAAGGGAATGGTTTAATTGTCCCAAAACAACACATTCCAAAATTGCAATTGGAAAAAAAAATACATTTAAATAAACTGTAGCATAGGCTACTTGTGTTATAGTAATGAAAGAACAGTGATGACGAGAATAAAAACAAAAGGAAAGTTTTGTATAATATGTGTAGAAAAACTTCTTTTTATCAAAATACATGACAAATTGTAGAATCTTTGTTACTGGAATATCAAAAAGGCCCTTTCAAACTTTGTGCCTCAGAGAGAATATTAACAGGAACTTTGGAAATGTGAACATGTAAAATGCATCTTGAAAAAAAAAAGACAAAAACAAAAAATAAAGCTTGTTTTGACCTCAATTATGTTGTTTAAGCTTAACTTCAGTTCCTTCTCTTGTGCCTTAGAGAGAATATTAAAGGAACATTCTCCAACTCCCTAAGAGTTAATAAGTTGAGTTTTACCGTTTTTGAATTCATTCAGCCGATCTCCGGGTCTGGCGATAGCACTTTTAGCATAGCTTAGCATAGATCATTGAATCCGATTAGACCAGTAGCATCGCGTTCAAAAATGACCAAAGAGTTTCGATAGTTTTCCTATTTAAAACTCGACTCTTCTGTAGTTATATCGTGTACTAAGACCGGCGGAAAATGAAGAGTTGCGATTTTCTAGGCTGATATGATTAAGAACTATACTCTCATTCCGGCGTAATAATCAAGAAACTTTGCTGCCGTAACATGGCCGCAGCAGGTGCAGTGATATTACGCAGCGCCTGAAAGTAGTCCCCAGCTATATTATAACTAGTTACCTAGCTGGGGACTATTTTCAGGCATATTCAAATTCATGAAGCTTTCTGTTTTTGACAGGAGGAGAATTTCCCCTTGAAGTCATTTTATAATATAAATGACAATGTCAATAATGACAGTATTATAATTTGAGCTCATCATGTATTTTTATACATTTAAAAACAAAGTACTGGCAAGCCATCCACTTACAGTAGGCTAACAAACAATTATTAGAAACATCCTCAGTAACTCATTCAGTTAATTTCAATATAAAAATTGAGCACATGAAAGTGTAGACCAATCTGAAGCAATGTGATAGCAATCAGCATTATTCAGTACTTCATAAGAAAACATGACAATGAATTTAATTTTAGTGATTGCATGAATAATTAAATTAAACTTGTGTCTGTCATACTCTAATAAAATCTTTTCAACAGTTTCTCTCCAGGTTTCTTTGGCATCTGGTGGAACTCATCACATGTTTCAGCACCATGGATGGAGGACAGAGATCTGTATAGTTTTGGAAAAAAGGTTTTCAATGTGATCATGTGATCAGAGAGATTTTTTTGTGGCTGACTTTATCAGTTTTTATCAATCTTCATGCTTTTGTATTTGGTTGTGAAGAAGCTGTTCTGGTGTGAACATAAATCTTTCTTGAAGTGATAAGTTGACTTAACTTGAGGAAACCCGTTGCCTTAAAATGATTATGTAAATAATAATCCAAAAAAAATAAATAAATAAATAATGGTAACACTTTAGAATAGGGAACACTTATTAACTATTAACTATGACGTTACCCTCAATAAATTCCTAATTTGCTGCTTATTAATAGTTAGTAAGGTAGTTGTTAAGTTTAGGTACTGGGTAAGTTTAAGGATGTAGAATAAGGCATTAATATGTGCTTAATTACTACTAATAAATGGCTAATATTCTACTGATATGCATGCTAATTAGTAACTAGTTAAGAGACCTTAAAATAAAGTGTTACCAAAAAAAATTAAGTTCACTTAGCTTTTCTTTTTTAATTATTATTTACTCAATTTTAAGGTAAAGGGTTTCCTCAATTTTTTAAGTTAAGTCAACTTATCACTTTTTACAGTGTAGCAGCTTTGTCTGCACTGTTGGTGTATCTTACGTTACTGTTGTCTGTCATTTGTTACTGTGAAAGTGGAAGGCAGTTTTTTTTTTTTAATTGCAAATGATATTTATATATTCCTTTAACATTTTAAAGTTAATTGAATGTATATTTAATTTTGCAACATTATGTGGATAATGGCAACTTATCTCATTACATTTTTAAATAATCAGATGATTAATTTCACTCTTCAACACACTCTTCTTTTTATTTATCTTTTATTAAAACATTTTCATTTTCTCTACAGCTGGAACAGGAAAAGAGTGACTGACCCAAGCTCAGAAAAACAACAGAGATCAGCTTTATTACATAATAACAATTAAAATGTGCTTTTGCTTCCCTTGGTGGATAAATACTCAGACTGGTGCTCTAGTTGGAAGCGATAGTCCTGTCGATCCAGGAGCGCAGCTGGGAGATGCGGGCATAGACTACTGGAAAATAGGTGTCACAATTGCTTCTTCCCCAAGACACAGAGCCCACCAGAGTCCAGACCCCTGAACGCTCACACACCAGAGGACCACCAGAATCACCCTGTGGAAAACACACATTTAAGACTGAACAGCAGCAACATTGATACAGTAACATTTTTGTCTTCATCTGTCTCTATGTACCATGCAAGACGAGGATCCAGCTCCTCCAGCACAGATCATGGAATCGGTGATAGTGCTCTGACCCCAGAACTGTCTGCACGCAGCAGGACTCGTGATGGGGATGCCTGTTTGCTGCAGGATCATAGGGCTCGCTAAAAAAGAGAGCAAAAGAGAAAAAAAAAACATGAGACATGTAAAATATACAACAATAATTCTTGCAGTTCATCTTTGTTTTACAGCTGACTCACTTGTGGTGGCAGTCTGGCCCCAGCCAGTGGTGAAGCAGCGGGTTCCAGGCAGGATGTTGATGGTTGATGGAGCCAGACATACAGGAGAGATACGGGGAGTAAATGTGACTGGAGACGACAGTTTCAGCAGAGCAATGTCATTGTCGGTAGGCGTTCTGCTGTAGAGCGGATGGGTGATGACCTGCACATACACAAAAGATAGATGAATGATTACTAGTGAAAGCTTTATAAAAGATCATCTAAGATGCAAGCATTCTTCATTTCTGTTGTCATTTTATGCTTTTTTAAACACATTGCACTGAGTTTTAGGTATGATATTGTCTTATATTCTTAATTTTCAGAGCATGAATAAACTAAAAGTTTATTTTGGCAACTTTTAGAAGTATGCATATACAACCTCAGATATTCAATTTTGATTAAAGAATAATAATCAATATTTGGGTTGTTCATGAAAAGCACTATCACTTGATTTCTCTCTTTTTTTATTAATCTCTGAAATCAATAAAGATTGTTACCTTGGAAACTAGTTTGACCTGGATGGGTTCAACATTGGAGGCACGATTATGTTCTCCAAGAATGACACGGTGATAGCTGACCCTAAAAATAGAGATAAAGAAAAAATGAATAGATAAAAGACAGACAGAAAGCAGACAGAGCATCTGTTAATCACTATTGTATGAGATGTTTGTCAGATTGAAGACTCTTACGCAACAGCGCAGTGGGCAGCAGTGAGAACCCAGTTCGGGTTGATCAGGGATCCTCCGCAGAAGTGGAAACCATTGGGCAGCTGTTTCAAAGATAAAAGCATTTAAAAACATGACGTTTACTCTTTAAACAAATCAGACAAATGTGTGTTTGAAAAACAGATGAGTTACCTGGAGAGAGACCTGCCAGGGCCAAGAACCAGAGATGGCATCCTGTCCGTTCACAATTTTGCTGCCGATCGTCTGTGGTTTAATCGCAGGCACTCCACAACCTATTACAGAACATAACACATTGTTTGTGAGACAAGAATGAGACAGGAAGCTCTTAAGGCAGGTTTTGCGTTTCCTAAATATATTTGCCCATCATTATTCTTGCAAACTAAAGGACAGACTTACCCAGAGCAGAGGCCACCAGGGCAAGGCAGGTGATGGAGAAGATGGTGAAGGTCATGATGTAGATGAGTGTGTGATGTATCTCACTGATGTATCTGTAGATCATCTCTCTTGCTTTTATATCATTTACAGCAGCTGATCGATCTGAGACGTGATGGAGGGCCGTCCCATCAGCTGCAATGAGCTCATAGCTGAGGAATGTTTAGATCTGTTCTCTCTGGAGACAATCTGCACCTTCATTGTCCAGAGCTGATGTCTCGTGTGCAAAGAGGAAGAATTCTTCATTGTTTCCCCTCGAGAAGGTGTTTGTGGCTTCTGTGTATTTCCGTGAGAAGCATCATCATTTCACTTCTGTAATTGTATGTTATGAAATGTCTTCGATGGAAATATTTTTGTTGTTGTTGCTGTTGTCTGTTGTGACGTTTAATTCAAGTCAGTGATGCTGAACAGGAAGAGATTGAAATTGTCACTTATGAGAACTGCGCTGAAGCTAAAAAACAGCCAGTTAAACTGGTTCTTGTAGGACAACTTATCATAGCCACTGAAAAGAGCTGGCATCAAGTCAACCATGTTCTCTCATCATTTATCTATATTTTGCTTTGACTGCACGCTTCAGCAACATTACATACATTTCTAGTGATGTTTTCTAGAAAACACAATAGTAGAGTAAACTCTATTAAGTTGGTATAGGGCAGACCTCAATGATAAGCAGAGTGTGAGGGATATGATTATTCAAGCAGACACCTGGATGACATCCTTAGAGAAGAGTGGCCTACCCGGCAAATTTAAGGCATGGGGATACCAACTTGGGTTACTTCATAGACTGCTCTTGCACTCTGCTTGTTTATGAGGTACCTGTCTAGACTGTAGAGCGACTGGAGAGAAAGATTAACACCTATTTAAGGAGGTGCATGGGTGTCCCAAGAAGTTTTTGCTCCATTGGCCTGTACAGCACAGGCACCAAGCTGCAGCTGCCGGTGACATCAGTGCTCGAGGAGTATAAGGCAGCAAAGACACGCCAGGCCATGATGCTGCGAGACAGCAAGGACGAAAGAGTATGCCAGGCAGGCATTGTGGTCAGGACAGGCCATAAAGGGTCAGCTAGCAGAGCATTGACGGAGGCTGAGGATCGGCTGCAGCATGCTGACATTGTTGGGACAGTAGCTCAGGGCAGCTTTGGACTGGGTTGTTTCACCAGAACGAGTTGGAACAAAGCTGACCCGAAGGAACGCCGCAGCATGGTACAGAGGGAGGTCCGCAAGGCAGAGGAGGAAATCCGGCATGTCAAGGCTGTAGCCATGAAAAAACAGGGCAGCTGGACAAGGTGGGAGGGCATACGAGAAAGGGCCTTGACGTGGCAGGACATTTGGATCATGGAAGAACGCCGGATAAAGTTCTTGATGTGTTCTGTCTACGATGTGCTGCCTACTCCGTCAAACCTCCATATTTGGGGGATGTCAACTTTGTTAGCATTTTTTTGCCACTTACTATCAAAATTTTGGCAATTGGGCATTAGTGATTAGCCGACACAATATGTTTTCGAATTTCCTACGTTGGTTTCATGTCGATCGGAGTAATGGTTTCTAAGATATAGGCAAATGTTTTTTTAAGCGCTAAAATGCAACGTTGCACAAACCATAAGGCAAAACCTGGCATGTTTGGTATCGCTGGACTCAGCAAGGATTCAGGAGTCTAAAAAGGTTACTCCCGTGAAAATAAGTCGACCACACCCAAAGTTATAAGTATGTGAATATTTGAATGTACCACTAGGTGGCGCCGACTCAAAACTTCTCAGTCTACCAAAGGCTACTCCAAAGGGAGAAGCCTCAGGAAAAGTCTGTTAAAGTATGGGACGATGACAGTATAATGGCTCTGCAGGGGTGTTTTGAATGTACAGAGTGGGATAGTTTTAGTATAGTTGATATTAATGAACAGGTTGAAATAGTTACTGATTATATACATTTTTGTATGGATTTTGTCATTCCCACTAAAACTTTTAAGGTATATCCTAATGGCAAACCCTGGGTGTCTAAAAACTTAAAGACCCTTATAAACAAGAAAAAAAGGCATATTGAAATCAGGATGAGGTGGCTCTGAGGGACACAGAGAGGGAGATTTAAAGACAAATACAAAAAGAGGTATCTTTTACTCTTTGCTTGGCAAGGGATTAAGAATATGACAAATATACCCCATAAGGGAAGACGCAAACCATTTCCGGTGCTACATGGATGTGAGGAGCTGGAGATGGCAAATCAGCTTAACTCATATTACTATCGTTTTGATAGTGGAGGTGGTGATGCTCTTCCAGTGTTTCCAGTACCACCTGACACAAATCTTCCGGTAGGTTTCTACATGAATGAAACAGAGATCGCCCAAGTCCTCGGGTACTCTGGCTCCACCAACGATGCTTGTCGCTGCGGTTGTGCCCAGGTCTCCGGAACTAGCGACAATGTTTAGCTCCATCAGCCCTCTGTCTGTGCCTTCGGATCCACCAGCTCTGTCTCCATGAGTCGGTCCCCAGATGTCAGCAGCCACACCACCTACATCTTGCCTCCTCGCTCCCTCAACTCTGCCGTGTGTTGTCAGCACTGGGATGCTCTGGGTCTGTGCCATGTGCCAAACACCATCTAAGCTGCCAGGGCATCATCGTCATCCTCTCATCACCATCCCTTCGCCACATCCTGCCATCATCCCGCACTTTTGCCTCTCACCATCCCTACGCCATCTCCTCGTCCACCTCCAAAACCTCTTCTATTCCTCCCTATTCTGTTGCTTGAACTTTATTATCTTCATCTTCAGTCTTTGCACACACTCAGCTATGCACTTCTACACTTTGTTTTTCAGTACATTTTTATTCAGAAAATTGCATTGTAATTTTTATTTATTCATTGATGTAAAATTCTGTACTTTTCAGTAATACAGGTACAACTGAAATGTTCTACAAATTGATAAGATAGCTCTAGCATTTCAATCTTTTTTCATTTATTATAATGTTTTTTGTGTAATGTATTAAAATGTACTTGAGTATGTTTGTAGTAATACAGTTATACTGTAAACATACTTGTATTTCACGTGCATTTTTAATACATTTAATAGTATGTTTTTTTTTGTTTTTCACCAAGGTTTATATGCTGCTGTACTTTTTAAAATGCGCTTTAGATATCAAAGTGTCTACGTGTATTTACTGAAAAAAAGCAGCTTTATAATATAGTAGTAGAGTAATGCTAGTGCATTTCTAATGAGCTGAAATACAATTGAAATGTACTTGAAGTATTTTAAAATGATGCTTTAAATACACTCTAACTGTAGTTCATGAAGTATTAAAATAACATTTTGAATGTGTTTTAAGAAATACACTTAAATTGCACTAAATATACTTAAAGTGGTTTCATTTTAACACAATTTCAGTATATTAAATATATTGCAAATAGACTTATACTTAAAGTTGTTTCAAAATAATACATTTAATATGCACTTAGTATAGTATAGTTTAAATATATTAAGTGTGTCTGAAAAAGCACAATTTAAATATATTTATTTTTCACCTGGGACTTTCACTTCTGTTGTTGTGTGTTATAAAATGTTTTCGATGGAAAACATTTTTGTTGTGGCTGTTGTCTGTTGTGATGTTTAATTTAATTAAGTCAGTGATGCTGAACAGGAAAAATGAAATTGTCAGTTATGAGAACTATGCTGAAACTAATAAACAGTGAAACTATAAAACAAATAATTAAACCAGTGATTACAGGACATCTTATCACAGCCACTGAAAAGAGCTAGAATCAAGTCAACCATTTTCTCTAAACAATTATCTTTATTTTGCTTTAAAGACACTCCTCAGCATCGTTACATGCATTTCTAGTGATTTACCAACACAAAATTAAAATAACATTTTAGTTATTTGCTTATTGTAATTGTTTGAATTAATATTGGAAACTTACTTTGTTTTACAGTTGCAATTTAAAATTAAAGCTGCAAGCAGCGATGATCGGGCCCTCGCACCCGGGCTCACCGCCGACCAGTGGCTTCAGGGAGACAGGGAATGGTGAGCAATATGCATTTAAAACGCCAAATATAGAGGAAAATGTTAAAGTCATTTATATGTGCCAAACCTGCTGCCAGCTGGTGGCGCTATGTCTATAACTTAACATTGGCCTGTAGATGTCTTAACATCTTTAACATACTTTAGTACTTAGTAAGTGTTGCTAGCATGTTTGACCATTATTCTAGCATGTTTAGCACACAATGGCATAATTTACAGTGTTGCTAAAAGTGCATCACTGTGTAAAACGTCACTTCCTGTTGTCAGTAGGTGGCGCCATGACTATAACCAAATATTGGAATGTATATGTGTTCAGGACAGGCCTCTTATCAAATTTGTAAAATTTGGGGCAGATTGGACACTGCATGCCTGAGTTACAGCAACTTCCTGTTTCACTGCAACTAGCATGCTTTAGCACTTAGCTAAGTGTTGCTAGCATGTTTTAATATGCTTGTAGCATGCTGCTAGCCTATTTATCACTTGACATTTTTTAACCCTTTAAAACCTAAGCGTAAAATAGGTCATTTTCACACATTTTGTTTATTTGACTGTAAAATTCTAACAGAATGTGCTATTTTCAAGTGCAAGGTGTCATTTTTTTCAGAAAACAAATGGCTTTCAAAAAAGTACAGTTTTTGACAATTAATCTTGTGTTTTGAGTTTGTAAACATAATATAAATAGACAAAAATAAAAAAAACGGAATATTTTTTTGTATTTTTATTTAGAAAAAAAAAGAGAAAAATCATGATCGAAATAATCCAACACTTCTTACTTCAAAATTCAACTATAATACATATATACAAGTATTTTTAGGACACTGGGTTGCACAGTTTTCATTCAGGAGGCATTTTTGTTCATACACGCACACATGTACACATGCATGTACATGCGTGCACCCATTCATTTACATGCGCGGACTCATTATAGCGACGCACACACCACATGTGAAAAAGTCTCACTCAGCCTGCTCCCAAAGTCTCATCAAAAATCATCCTAATCGACTCTTATGCTGTTTACTCCTCCTTGACCATGTTTTTGTTCATTTTGTTTATTATTTGTTCATTTGTTTATGCAATCCAAAACGCCGCGCTCCCTATCTCTCTATTCAAATTCTCCCTTCCCGCTCTCCCGGAAATCTGCCGTCATTTGTTGACGGAGCGCAAGAAATTACCGTAATAAGCCATATATTGCCGAAAAGCGCATGTTGTCTGCTGTCAGGAGCAATTTGAATTATTTTGATAGTGCAAACGGTAGAAGAGTTATGGTAAAATGAATGCAGCTTGGTCTGATGTGTCGGCGCCGACACAGCCGGTTTAAAAGGGTTAATATGCACCTAGGAGTCCATTACAGTGTTAAACATATCACCTTATGTTTACAAAGGCCTTATGATTACACTTAGCAAATTTGAAGACGATCCGATTAAAACTGTAGGAGGAGTTTGTCAAAGTACGAAGCCTGGAAATTGCAAAAACTGCACAAAAATCGAACAGGAAATTCAAAATAACGTACTTCCTGTTGGGTTTTGGATTTTGTACCAAGAGGCTTTTTGTAGGTAATGGTGTGTTACACGTGTGTACCGATTTTCGTGCATGTACATAAAACGTGGCACACTCTTTTGAAATATTATAGGTGGCGCTATTGAGCCATTTTGCCACACCTACTTCTGAAACCCATATTAGATGTAAATTTTCGCCAGTTCTGACCCGTGTGCAAAGTTTCATGAGTTTTGGAGCATGTTTAGGCCCTCAAAAATGCGATTCACTTTGGAGAAGAACAATAAACGGAGCATTTCCAAGAGGGTCCTCGCACCTCGGTGCTCAGGCCCTAATAATGCATGAGTGAGTGTTACGGGCGTGTGGTTGTGGCATAAACAAATAAAAGATGGGAGAATGAAACGGCTTCAACACACTTTTCCCACTTATTAACTTAAGAACGGACAAACACAAAGGGAGAACTGAGGACTTTTAAAGGAAAGAGAACAAAAGACGCCCTGGGTGCCGTTGCAGGACAGGGATACTTAAGGCATCCAGGGCGGAACAGGAGACTCTTAGCGACCATGGCGAGTCAGGGGACTCCAAGGGCCATGGTGGGTCAGGGAGCTTAGAAGGCCATGGCGGGTCCAGGGACTCGGGAGGCCTAGGAGCAGGGAGCTTGGGAGGCCATGGAGGATCCAGGGACTCGGGAGGCAAGGAGGAGCAGGGGGCTTAGGCGCCCAGGATGGAGCAGGAAGCTTGGACGACCATGGTGGATACGGGAGCTTGGGCGCCCAAGACGGAGCAGGATTCACCGGGGAATAGCCCCCCAAAAAATTATAAGGTTGAAATTAGGGGCTTTCAATCTTAGTGCGGACTCTTGGGGGCGCTCTGGAAGTGCGGAGATAGGGGGGCGCCTTCGTGGCACAGGCACTGGGGGGCGCTCCTGAAGCGCAGAGCTGGACGGAACCAGCGGAGACACAGACGAGCTGGACGGGACCAGCGGGCTTGCCGTAGCCGCGGACGGCAGCGGTTGTGGAGGAGTCGGGGATGATGGCTGACGAGGGAGAGCCGCGGCTGACAAGTTGGAACATCTCAATGATGGTGGTGTCCGGCAACGTCGTTGCCGCGGCCAATTCACAGAACTCCCAGGTGAAAGTGTAGAAGGGAAGATTCCGGAGGGTTAGGGCCATCACGCTTTCCACGAATTCCATCCTGTAGTTCGGTCTGTTCTTCTGTTACGGGCGTGTGGTTGTGACGTAAACATAAATAAAAGACGGGAGAATGAAACGGCTTCAACACACTTTCCCCACTTTATTAACTTAAGAACAGACAAACACAAAGGGAGAACTGAGGACTTTTAAAGGAAAGAGAACAAAAGAGCAAACAACGTAATTAAACTCAGGTGGGGACAATGACAGATAATTAACTAATGAGGACCGGAACTAAACCAAATAAGGACAACAGGGACTTCAGATAGGCAGACACGTAACAGAGTGCATAGATGAAATAAAGATGATCTGTCAAGACTTTATTTTGATGTAATATGGTTTAAAATGTGTATGTGTATAGGCCTACAATATAAAGCATTGGGTTACATTTGTACAAAGTATTTTTTTTAAGGTTTTACTAGAACAACAAAATACAAGCGAAGTACTTTACATAACCCTTCTTCCTCATTTCTTTCAATCGAACTTCTGAATGTGAGTCTTTCTTCTAAAGGAAACTGATTTCAAAACATTATTATATTAACCACGTCTCTCTTAGTTCTGCGAACCATCAAAAGCCAGCAAGATTATCCAGCTCATCTAGCTCTAAACCATGTGGTTTGGTCAGATTCTGATGTACTCTGATTTCTCGCCAAGATGACTAAACACAGTAACTAGAACTTTCAAAATTTGATTTTTGTGTAACTGGGAAGCAGATGTTGAATGAATGCTAGTCTAGTCTGTCCTGAAGAAACAGTATTAGCAGTCTGAATTTACAGTACTAAATAAGCAATAATAAGATAATCCAAGATGTTCTGTGACAACAATTCATGACAATAATGATGGTCACATTGGTCTCTAATAAGTTCCTGGACAGTCTGTGTTTCTGAAATCACCAGTTTTTCTGGTCATTAGCTTGTCATTGTCTCAGACGGGGAAAGAACGTAGCTTTAAAGATGAACTTACTTCATACATCTTGTGCAATCACCTGAGTCACGTATCTTTAAACATTTAGCTATGAGGAGGAAGATATAGTTTTGTGGTTATGAGGATGAACATTTTCAGGTAAACATTCTTCTGCTAAGACATGAACCTCACCGAAGAGACATGATTAATAACACTACAGGTTATTTTAAATCATTGTTTTGGTCACCAGTGTAGACTCCCAACTTTACATGCCTTCTGTTTGTTGATTGACTGATCATGAGGTTATGCCATAATGCTCTTGCTTCTACTCATTCTGTTGTCTTCTGTACATCAAAATAGAAATAAATAAAATATTTGGACAATGAACACAAAAACAAGGTAAAACAAACAAACAAACAATATCAAGGACTGCTGATAGTGTCAAATATCTCCAGAACCTTTACTATTAAGACAGTTTTGGTTTGTTTTAAAATATTTTCTTACAAATCCAGACATTTATTTAGTTAGATACTGCATGATTACTCATGAAGAAAATGATCCTGTTCAATGAGGGATGAAGGATGTAGAAATGTATTCTGCCCTTCAGAATCACTGACTAAGTTCTTATATATTCACGTAGATCAGGTGATTGAGGAGACAATGGAAGAGACTGGACTTTATCCTAGTGTTCGTGAAACCACTGCTGAATTTGTTGAGCGATAAAACACTACAAAAATGGCTTATTGTACTTTTGAAGTATTTTCCATAATCAACTTCATGAAGCTTTCTCTGTTTGCCAGAAGGAGAATTTCCCTTTGACATCATCTTATAGTATTATAGTGTATTTCAATATTTTCTGTGTGTACAGTGTTAAGCATTGCAGACAGTGGTGGGAAAAACACATGCAGTAAGTTTCTTTGGCTGCTGGTAAGTCAGACATTTGTGAAGAGACTGCAGTAACAAAAATTTCAGAACCAAGGACAGAGAACAAAAAAGAGCAGCACACTCACTGTCAGAGTAAATAAAGATGCAACATTGTGTGATTAGAGGGTTTTTAGATTTAGGTCTGAAGTGGCTGTCAGTGTTTATCGATCTTCATGTCTTTGTGTTTGGTGGTATGAGAACATCATGTTCATGTGTTTACCATAACAATATTCTTGCATCACTGTTGTCTGTCTGGGTCTTTGTGCAAGCTGAGTTGATTAATAATGTAATACTTGTTTACAACAATGCAAGTCAACAATGATGGTCACATCGGTCTCTAATAAGATCCTGTACAGTCCCTGTTCTTGAACTGAGTAGTTTGTCATTGTCTCACACTGGGCAAAAATGTAACTTTACCAGTTCTGCTTCTGTGAGCTGGGAAGAGACAAGGAAGAGACGTAATTAACTACAGTGCAGCTTATTAGAAATAATTTTTTTGGTCACCAACTTAACATGCAGTCTGCCTTCTGTTTGTCATCCTGATGATAATCAACTTATTGATCGCGATAATAATAACAACGACAATATAATATCAAAGACCGCAGATTAGGTACAGTAGTATTAAAAATGTCCAATACCAATTGCTTTGGTAGACTGAGAAGTCTACCAAATTGCTTGCGATTGCAGACATTTATTTACTTAGATACTGCACGATACTGAATGATTCCTCATTAATAAAATAAACCTGCTCACTGAGAGATCAAGGATGTAGAAATATATTCTGTTCTTCAGAATCACTGATTAAACGTTCAAATACATTTACATCAGGTGATTGAGGAGACAATGGAAGGAACTGGACTTCATCTAGTGTTCATGAAACCACTTTTAAAATTGTTTAGCAATGTAACATTAAGTGAAAATGGCTTAACGTGGTTTTGAAGTGACTTCCATAATCAACTTTGTGAAGCTTTCTGTATTTGACAGGAGGAGAATTTCCCCCTGAAGTCATTTTATAATATAAATGACAATGTCAATAATGACAGTATTATAATTTGAGCTCATCATGTATTTTTATACATTTAAAAACAAAGTACTGGCAAGCCATCCACTTACAGTAGGCTAACAAACAATTATTAGAAACATCCTCAGTAACTCATTCAGTTAATTTCAATATAAAAATTGAGCGCATGAAAGTGTAGATACATCTGAAGCAATGTGATAGCAATCAGCATTATTCAGTACTTCATAAGAAAACATGACTATGAATTTAATTTTAGTGATTGCATGAATAAATAAATTGAACTTCAGTGTCTGTCTACTCTAATAAAATCTTTTCAACAGTTTCTCTCCAGGTTTCTTTGGCATCTGGTGGAACTCATCACATGTTTCAGCACCATGGATGGAGGACAGAGATCTGTATAGTTTTGGCTCGTGTACAAAAGTGGATATCAAAAAAGGTTTTCAATGTGATCATGTGATCAGAGAGTTTTTTTGTGGCTGACTTTATCAGTTTTTATCAATCTTCGTGCTTTTGTATTTGGTTGCAAAGAAGCAGTTCTGGTGTGAACATACATCTTTCTTGAAGTGAAAAGTTGACTTAACTTGAGGAAACTCGTTGTCTTAAAATGATTATGTAAATAATAATAATAATTAAAAAAAAATGGTAACACTTTAGAATAGGGAACACTTATTAACTATTAACTATGACTTTACCCTCAATAAATTCCTAATTTGTTGCTTATTAATAGTTAGTAAGGTAGTTGTTAAGTTTAGGTATTGGGTAGGATTAAGGATGTAGAATAAGGCATTAATATGTGCTTAATTACTACTAATAAATGGCTAATATTCTATTAATATACATTCTAATTAGCAACTAGTTAAGAGACCTTAAAATAAAGTGTTACCAAAAAAATTTGAGTTCACTTAGCTTTTGTTTTTTAATTATTATTTACTTAATCATTTTTAAGGCAACGGGTTTCCTCATTTTTTTTTTTTTAAGTTAAGTTAACTTATCACTTTTTACAGTGTAGCAGCTTTGTCTGCACTGTTGGTGTATCTTACGTTACTGTTGTCTGTCATTTGTTACTGTGAAAGTGGAAGGCAGTTTTTTTAATTGAAAATGATATTTATATATTCCCTTAACATTTAAAAGTTAATTGAATGTATGTTTAATTTTGCTGCATTACTATGTGGATAATGGCAACTTATCTCATTACATTTTTAAATAATCAGATGATTAATTTCACTCTTCAACACACTCTTCTTTTTATTTATCTTTTATTAAAACATTTTAATTTTCTCTACAGCTGGAACAGGAAAAGAGTAACATGAAGTAACAGATCACATGAACCATAGACTGACCCAAGCTCAGAAAAACACCACCAACAGAGATCCGCTTTATTACATAATAACAATTAAAATGTGCTTTTGCTTCCCTTGGTGGATAAACACTCAGACTGGTGCTCTAGTTGGAAGCGATAGTACTGTCGATCCAGGAGCGCAGCTGGGAGATGCGGGCGTAGACTACTGGAAAACGGGTGTCACAATTGCTTCTTCCCCAAGACACAGAGCCCACCAGAGTCCAGACCCCTGAACGCTCACACACCAGAGGACCACCAGAATCACCCTGTGGAAAACACACATTTAAGACTGAACAGCAGCAACATTGATACAGTAACATTTTTGTCTTCATCTGTCTTTATGTACCATGCAAGACGAGGATCCAGCTCCTCCAGCACAGATCATGGAATCGGTGATAGTGCTCTGACCCCAGATCTGTCTGCACACAGCAGGACTCGTGATGGGGATGCCTGTTTGCTGCAGGATCACAGGGCTCGCTAAAAAAAGAGAGAGAGAGAGAGAAAAAAAAAAACATGAGACATGTAAAATATACAACAATAATTCTTGCAGTTCATCTTTGTTTTACAGCTGACTCACTTGTGGTGGCAGTCTGGCCCCAGCCAGTGGTGAAGCAGCGGGTTCCAGGCAGGATGTTGATGGTTGATGGAGCCAGACATACAGGAGAGATACGGGGAGTAAATGTGACTGGAGACGACAGTTTCAGCAGAGCAATGTCATTGTTGACAGTCGAGCTGCTGTAGAGCGGATGGGTGATGACCTGCACATACACAAAATATGGATAACCGGTTACTAGGCAAAGCTATATAAAAGATAATCTAAGATGCAAGCATTCTTCATTTCTGTTGTCATTTTATGCTTTTTTAAGCACATTGAGGTTTAGGTATGATATTGTCTTATATTCTTAATTTTCAGTGCATGAATAAACTAAAAGTTTATTTTGGCAACTTTTAGAAGTATGCATATATACAACCTCAGATATACAATTTTGATTAAAGAATAATAATCAGTATTTGGGTTGTTCATGAAAACCACTATCACTTGATTTCTCTCTTTTTTTTTTTTTTATTCATCTCTGAAATCAATAAAGATTGTTACCTTGGAAACTAGTTTGACCTGGATGGGTTCAACATTGGAGGCACGATTATGTTCTCCAAGAATGACACGGTAATTGCTGACCCTAAAAATAGAGATAAATAAAAAAGGAATAAATAAAAGCCAGACAGAAAGCAGACAGGGCATCTATTAATCACTATTGTATGAGATGTTTGTCAGATTGAAGACTCTTACGCAACAGAGCAGTGGGCAGCAGTGAGAACCCAGTTCGGGTTGATCAGGGATCCTCCGCAGAAGTGGAAACCATTGGGCAGCTGTTTCAAAGATAAAAGCATTTAAAAACATGACATTTACTCTTTAAACAAATCAGACAAACGTTTGTTTGAAAAACAGATGAGTTACCTGGAGAGAGACCTGCCAGGGCCAAGAACCAGAGATGGCATCCTGTCCGTTCACAATTTTGCTGCCGATCGTCTGTGGTTTAATCGCAGGCACTCCACAACCTATTACAGAACACAAAACATTTTTCATGTGACAAGAATGAGACAGGAAGCTCTTAAGGCAGGTTTTGCGTTTCCTAAATATATTTGCCCATCATTATTCTTGCAAACTAAAGGACAGACTTACCCAGAGCAGAGGCCACCAGGGCAAGGCAGGTGATGGAGAAGATGGTGAAGGTCATGATGTAGATGAGTGTGTGATGTATCTCACT
Source organism: Acrossocheilus fasciatus (assembly GCA_036784905.1). Lineage (NCBI taxonomy): Eukaryota > Metazoa > Chordata > Actinopteri > Cypriniformes > Cyprinidae > Acrossocheilus > Acrossocheilus fasciatus. The sequence continues at coordinate 23,522,602 of CM071952.1, read as the reverse complement.
GATGTATCTGTAGATCATCTCTCTTGCTTTTATATCATTTACAGCAACTGATCGATCTGAGACGTGATGGAGGGCCGTCCCATCAGCTGCAATGAGCTCATAGCTGAGGAATGTTTAGATCTGTTATCTCTGGAGACAATCTGCACCTTCATTGTCCAGAGCTGATGTCTCGTGTGCAAAGAGGATGAATTCTTCATTGTTTCCCCTCGAGAAGGTGTTTGTGGCTTCTGTGTATTTCCGTGAGAAGCATCATCATTTCACTTCTGTAATTGTATGTTATGAAATGTTTTCGATGGAATTTTTTTTTGTTGTTGCTGTTGTCTGTTGTGACGTTTAATTCAAGTCAGGGATGCTGAACAGGAAGAGATTAAAATTGTCACCTATGAGAACTGTGCTGAAGCTAAAAAACAGCCAGTTAAACTGGTTCTTGTAGGACATCTTATCATAGCCACTGAAAAGAGCTGGCATCAAGTCAACCATGTTCTCTCAACATTTATCTATATTTTGCTTTGACTGCACGCTTCAGCAGCATTACATACATTTCTAGTGATGTTTTCTAGAAAACACAATAGTACAGTAAACTCTATTAAGTTGGTATAGGGCAGACCTCAATGATAAGCAGAGTGTGAGGGATATGATTATCCAAGCAGACACCTGGATGACATCCTTAGAGAAGAGTGGCCTACCCGGAAAATTTAAGGCATGGGGGTACCAACTTGGGTTACTTCATAGACTGCTCTTGCACTCTGCTTGTTTATGAGGTACCTGTCTAGACTGTAGAGCGACTGGAGAGAAAGATTAACACCTATTTAAGGAGGTGGCTGGGTGTCCCAAGAAGTTTTTGCTCCATTGGCGTGTACAGCACAGGCACCAAGCTGCAGCTGCCGGTGACATCAGTGCTCAAGGAGTATAAGGCAGCAAAGACACGCCAGGTCATGATGCTGAGAGACAGCAAGGACGAAAGAGTATGCCAGGCAGGCATTGTGGTCAGGACAGGCCATAAAGGGTCAGCTAGCAGAGCCTTGACGGAGGCTGAGGATCGGCTGCAGCATGCTGATATTGTTGGGACAGTAGCTCAGGGCAGCCTTGGACTGGGTTGTTTCACCAGAACGAGTTGGAACAAAGCTGACCCGAAGGAACGCAGCAGCATGGTGCAGAGGGAGGTCCGCAAGGCAGAGGAGGAAATCCGGCATGTCAGGGCTGTAGCCATGAAAAAACAGGGCAGCTGGACAAGGTGGGAGGGCATACGACAAAGGGCCTTGACGTGGCAGGACATTTGGATCATGGAAGGACGCCGGATAAAGTTCTGGATGTGTTCTGTCTACGATGTGCTGCCTACTCCGTCAAACCTCCATGTTTGGGGGATGGCAGAGAGTCCCAGCTGCACATTGTGTGGAAAGCAAGCCAACCTTGGTGAAAATATCTCATTTTGTTTTGGAGTTATAGACATTTTTAAATAAAAAAAAGAGAAAAAATGACTGATGGCCAACTTTGTTAGCCTTTTTTTGCCACTTACTATCAAAATTTTGGCAATTGGGCATTAGCGTTTAGCCGACACAATATGTTTTTGAATTTCCTACCTTGATTTCATGTCGATCGGAGTAATGGTTTCTAAGATATTGGCAAATGTTTTTTAAGCGCTAAAATGCAACGTTGCACAAACCATAAGGCAAAACCTGGCATGTTTGGTATCGCTGGACTCGGAAAGGATTCAGGAGTCTAAAAAGGTGACTCCCATGAAAATAAGTCGACCACACCCAAAGTTATAAACAGGTGAATATTTGAATGTACCACTAGGTGGCGCCGGCTCGAAACTTCTCAGTCTACCAAAGGCTACTTCAAAGGGAGAAGCCTCAGGAAAAGTCTGTTAAAGTATGGGACGATGACAGTATAATGGCTCTGCAGGGGTGTTTTGAAAGTACAGAGTGGGATAGTTTTAGTATAGTTGATATTAATGAACAGGTTGAAATAGTTACTGATTAAATGCATTTTTGTATGGATTTTGTCATTCCCACTAAGACTTTTAAGGTATACCCTAATGGCAAACCCTGGGTTTCTAAAAACTTAAAGACCCTTATAAACAAGAAAAAAAAGGCATATTGAAATCAGGATGAGGTGGCTCTGAGGGACACACAGAGGGAGATTAAAAGACAAATACAAATAGTTAAACACACATACAAACAAAAAATAGAGGTATCTTTTACGCTTTGCTTGGCAAGGGATTAAGAATATGACAAATATACCCCATAAGGGAAGACGCAAACCATCTCCGGTGCTGCATGGATGTGAGGAGCTGGAGATGGCAAATCAGCTTAACTCATATTACTGTCGTTTTGATAGTGGAGGTGGTGATGCTCTTCCAGTGTTTCCAGTACAACCTTACACAAATCTTCCGGTAGGTTTCTACATGAATGAAACAGAGATCGCCCAAGTCCTCGGGTACTCTGGCTCCACCAACGATGCTCGTCGCTGCGGCTGTGCCCAGGTCTCCGGAACTAGCGACAATGTTTAGCTCCATCAGCCCTCCGTCTGTGCCTTCGGATCCACCAGCCCTGTCTCCATGAGTCGGTCCCCAGATGTCAGCAGCCACACCACCTACATCTTGGCTCCTCGCTCCCTCAACTCTGCCGTGTGTTGTCAGCACTGGGATGCTCTGGGTCTGTGCCATGTGCCAAACACCATCTAAGCCGCCAGGGCATCATCGTCATCCTCTCATCACCATCCCTTCGCGACATCCTGCCATCATCCCACACTTTTGCCTCTCACCATCCCTACGCCATCTCCTCGTCCACCTCCAAAACCTCTTCTATTCCTCCCTATTCTGTTGGTTGAACTTTATCATCTTCATCTTCAGTCTTTGCACACACTCAGCTATGCACTTCTGCACTTTGTTTTTCAGTACATTTTTATTCAGAAAATTGCATTGTAATCTTTATTTATTCATTGATGTAAAATTCTGCACTTTTCAGTAATATAGGTACAACTGAAATGTTCTACAAATTGATAAGATAGCTCTAGCATTTCAATTTTTTTCATTTATTATAATGTTTTTTTGTGTTATGTATTAAAATGTACTTGAGTATGTTTGTAGTAATACAGTTATACTGTAAACGTACTTGTATTTCACGTGCATTTTTAATACATTTAATAGTATGTTTTTTTGTTTATCACCAAGGTATGTATGCTGCTGTACTTTTTAAAATGTGCTTTATGAATATTTGTAATGTACACAACAATATATAATACATTAGTTTTCTAGATATCAAAGTGTCTATGTGTATTTACTGAAAAAAGCAGCTTTATAATATACTAGTAGTGTAATGCTAGTGCATTTCTAATGAGCTGAATTACAATTGAAATGTACTTGAAGTATTTTAAAAATGATACTTCAAATATAACGTAATAATCAAGAAACTTTGCTGCCGTAACATGGCCGCGTCAGGCGCAGTGATATTACGCAGCGCCTGAAAGTAGTCCCCAGCTAGGTAACTAGTTATAATATAGCTGGGGACTACTTTCAGGCGCTGCGTAATATCACTGCGACTGCTGCGGCCATGTTATGGCAGCAAAGTTCCTTGGTTATAACGCTGGAATGAGAGTATAGTTCCTAGCCAAATCGGACTAGAAAATCGCAACTTTTCATTTTCCACCGGTCTTAGTACACGATATAACTACAGAGAAGTTGAGATTTAAATAGGACAAATATCAAAACTCTTTGGTCATTTTTGAACGCGATGCTACTGGTCTAATCGGATTCAATGATCTATGCTAAGCTATGCTAAAAGTGCTATCGCCAGACCCGGAGATCGGCTGAATGGATTCAAAAACGGTAAAACTCTACTTATTAACTCTGAGGGTGTTGGAGAATAAGCCTATTTCCAAAAAAAGTGGAGTGTTAAAGTGGTTCCATTTTAACACAATTTCAGTATATTAAATATATTGCAAACATTTTTGTTGTTGCTGTTGTGACGTTTAATCTATTCAAGTCAGTGATGCTGAACAGGAAGAGAGTGAAATTATCAGTTATGAGAACTGTACTTAAGTGAAACTAAAGTTTGTAATATCAGATTAAACCGCACAAGCAGTTTATATAAACAGTCAAATTTATAGGACATTTCATCATAGTCATCGAAAAGAGCTGGCATTAAGTCACCATTTTCTCCAAACATGATTATTTGTTTTTAGGAACAGAATTAATTCTGGAAAGTTACTTTTTACAGTTTAAAAATAATGCATGAATGAATGTGTATGTAATGCATGAAATTATTTTGAATATCAGTCTTTATCACTTATGAATCTGGGACATGATGAAGGTCCATCCCATCAGCTCCAATGAGTTCATAATGTTTAGATCTGTTGTTGTTGGAGACAGTCTAACTCTCCATTGTCCAGAGCTGGTCTCTCACGAGCAAAAAGGCTGAATTCTCCATTGTTTGACCTCATGAAAGAGTTTAAGTCTTCTGTCTATTTCCTTGAGGTATCATGGTTTTATCTTTCTCATTGTATGTTATGAAGTGTTTTGGATTAGAAGTTGTTTTAGTGTTTCCTGTGTTGAAAGTTTATTCATTATATGATGCAAAAATGCTTCCTTAAGGGTTTCCGCTATACAACTATATAACTAATCCTGTATTCAACCTCGGCAAGCCGTTCAAGACAGTAATAAGTAAAATTGTGTAAATATTGGTTTTCATCTTATTTCCTTAAACTTAATAGTGATAAAACTGAAATTCTTCTTTTAGGTATAAAGTCTAATCTGGTCAAATCTGGTCGTTTTTCTGTGACCATTGACAAGTCAACAGTGTTTGCATCCTCTCAAGTGAAGAATAGCAACTTATCTTTCGAAAACCATATTAATAATATTATCCATTCGGCCAACTTACATTTGCGAAATATAAAGCATCTTCCTCCATTTTTGACGACCAAAAGCACTGCTACTCTTGTACATGCTTTGGTTACATCACATATCGATTACTGCAGGTCTATTCTATATGGTCTTCCCTCTAAAGCCTTACATAAACTGATATAAATTTCTCCTGTTCTCTATATCACTTACATTGGCTTGTGGTTAAATATTGAATTGAATTCAAAATCCTGCTTCTTACATATAAGGCCCTTAATAATTTAGCTCTGTTATATCTCACTGATCTTCTTTAAATTTACACTCCTGTACATACTCTTAGATCCTCTTCTTCAGTCTCTCTAGTTCAAGCACGTGTTCATCTGAGAAGTATGGGGTCCAGGACTTTTAAGTATGCTGCCCCTCACGTGCGGAATGCCCTTCCCCAGGACATCCGTAACAACAGCAGTCTTCTCACTTTTAAATCACATCTTAAAACTCATTTATTTAAGCAGGCATATCTATGATTGTATGTGTTGATTAGTTAGTTTTTATTCTTAGAGTTTTATTGGAATTTTTTCTGAGAAAAGCATCATACTTTCGATTCGGTCGTTGTATGTTATGAAATGTTTTCGATGGAAAACATTTTTGTTGTTGCTGTTATCTGTTGTGACGTTTAATCCATTCAAGTCAGTGATGCTGAACAGGAAGAGATTGAAATTGTCAGTCATGAGAACTCTACTGAAGTGAAACTAAAAGTTCTAATATCACTTTATAACAGCACAAGCAGTTTAGTTAAAACAAGCAAAGTTGTTCTTATAGGACATCTTATCATAACCACCTAAAATAACTGGTATCAAGTCAACCATTTTCTCTCAACATATTTATTTAGCTCTACTTTCACTGCACTCCTCAGCAATGTCACATGCATATCTGGCATTATTTTCTAGAAAGCACTGTAGAACAGTAAACTCTATTAAGCTATAAAGAACAACGTTATTAAGGTATAAAGGTTTTTGTTTTGTTGTACTAATACAAAATAAAATAATGCATTGTTTATTCATTTACGTGTTATTTATTATTTATTCTATTTTTTAATAGAATTGATTTTTTTAAATTACTTTTTAACAGTTTCACTTAAAAATAATGCATGAGTGAATGCATAGCTGAATTAAATGCTAGCCATTTAGACTTTATTTTGATTTAATGTGATTTAACATTTGTATGTGAACAGTATAAAGAACTGGTACACAAGACTTATGAAATATTAATCTTTGTCATTTCCTAATAGAAGAAGTCAAATATTCCAAGTGATGGTAGTTTGTAAAGGATAGAAAAACACATGTAGTAAGTTTCTTTGGCTGCTGGTAAGTCAGACATTTGTGAAGAGACTGCAGTAACAAAAGTTTCAGAACCAAGGACAGAGAACAAAAAAGAGCAGCACACTCACTGTCAGAGTAAATAAAGATGCAACATTGTGTGATCAGAGGGTTTTTAGGTTTAGGTCTGAAGTGGCTGTCAGTGTTTATCGATCTTCATGTCTTTGTGTTTGGTGGTATGAGAACATCATGTTCATGTGTTTACCATAACAATACTCTTGCATCACTGTTGTCTGTCTGGGTCTTTGTGCAAGCTGAGTTGATTAATAATGTAATACTTGTTTACAATAATGCAAGTCAACAATGATGGTCACATCGGTCTCTAATAAGATCCTGTACAGTCCCTGTTCTTGAACTGAGTAGTTTGTCATTGTCTCACACTGGGCAAAAATGTAACTTTACCAGTTCTGCTTCTGTGAGCTGGGAAGAGACAAGGAAGAGATGTAATTAACTACAGTGCAGCTTATTAGAAATAATTGTTTTGGTCACCAACTTAACATGCAGTCTGCCTTCTGTTTGTCATCCTGATGATAATCAACTTATTGATCGCGATAATAATAACAACGACAATATAATATCAAAGACCGCAGATTAGGTACAGTAGTATTAAAAATGTCCAATACCAATTGCTTTGGTAGACTGAGAAGTCTACCAAATTGCTTGCGATTGCAGACATTTATTTACTTAGATACTGCACGATACTGAATGATTCCTCATAAATAAAATAAACCTGCTCACTGAGAGATCAAGGATGTAGAAATGTATTCTGTTCTTCAGAATCACTGATTAAACATTCAAATACATTTACATCAGGTGATTGAGGAGACAATGGAAGGAACTGGACTTCATCTAGTGTTCATGAAACCACTTTTAAAATTGTTTAGCAATGTAACATTAAGTGAAAATGGCTTAACGTGGTTTTGAAGTGACTTCCATATTCAAATTCATGAAGCTTTCTGTATTTGACAGGAGGAGAATTTCCCCTTGAAGTCATTTTATAATATAAATGACAATGTCAATAATGACAGTATTATAATTTGAGCTCATCATGTAATTTTATACATTTAAAAACAAAGTACTGGCAAGCCATCCACTTACAGTAGGCTAACAAACAATTATTAGAAACATCCTCAGTAACTCATTCAGTTAATTTCAATATAAAAATTGAGCGCATGAAAGTGTAGATACATCTGAAGCAATGTGATAGCAATCAGCATTATTCAGTACTTCATAAGAAAACATGACTATGAATTTAATTTTAGTGATTGCATGAATAAATAAATTGAACTTCAGTGTCTGTCTACTCTAATAAAATCTTTTCAACAGTTTCTCTCCAGGTTTCTTTGGCATCTGGTGGAACTCATCACATGTTTCAGCACCATGGATGGAGGACAGAGATCTGTATAGTTTTGGCTCGTGTACAAAAGTGGATATCAAAAAAGGTTTTCAATGTGATCATGTGATCAGAGAGTTTTTTTTGTGGCTGACTTTATCAGTTTTTATCAATCTTCGTGCTTTTGTATTTGGTTGCAAAGAAGCTGTTCTGGTGTGAACATACATCTTTCTTGAAGTGATAAGTTGACTTAACTTGAGGAAACCCGTTGCCTTAAAATGATTATGTAAATAATAATAATTAAAAAAAATGGTAACACTTTAGAATAGGGAACACTTATTAACTATTAACTATGACTTTACCCTCAATAAATTCCTAATTTGCTGCTTATTAATAGTTAGTAAGGTAGTTGTTAAGTTTAGGTATTGGGTAGGATTAAGGATGTAGAATAAGGCATTAATATGTGCTTAATTACTACTAATAAATGGCTAATATTCTATTAATATACATGCTAATTAGCAACTAGTTAAGAGACCTTAAAATAAAGTGTTACCAAAAAAAATTGAGTTCACTTAGCTTTTGTTTTTTAATTATTATTTACTTAATCATTTTTAAGGCAACGGGTTTCCTCATTGTTTTTTAAGTTAAGTTAACATCCCTTTTTAAAGTGTAGCAGCTTTGTCTGCACTGTTGGTGTATCTTACGTTACTGTTGTCTGTCATTTGTTACTGTGAAAGTGGAAGGCAGTTTTTTTAATTGAAAATGATATTTATATATTCCCTTAACATTTAAAAGTTAATTGAATGTATGTTTAATTTTGCTGCATTACTATGTGGATAATGGCAACTTATCTCATTACATTTTTAAATAATCAGATGATCAATTTCACTCTTCAACACACTCTTCTTTTTATTTATCTTTTATTAAAACATTTTAATTTTCTCTACAGCTGGAACAGGAAAAGAGTAACATGAAGTAACAGATCACATGAACCATAGACTGACCCAAGCTCAGAAAAACACCACCAACAGAGATCCGCTTTATTACATAATAACAATTAAAATGTGCTTTTGCTTCCCTTGGTGGATAAACACTCAGACTGGTGCTCTAGTTGGAAGCGATAGTACTGTCGATCCAGGAGCGCAGCTGGGAGATGCGGGCGTAGACTACTGGAAAACGGGTGTCACAATTGCTTCTTCCCCAAGACACAGAGCCCACCAGAGTCCAGACCCCTGAACGCTCACACACCAGAGGACCACCAGAATCACCCTGTGGAAAACACACATTTAAGACTGAACAGCAGCAACATTGATACAATAACAATTTTGTCTTCATCTTTCTTTATGTACCATGCAAGACGAGGATCCAGCTCCTCCAGCACAGATCATGGAATCGGTGATAGTGCTCTGACCCCAGATCTGTCTGCACACAGCAGGACTCGTGATGGGGATGCCTGTTTGCTGCAGGATCATAGGGCTCGCTAAAAAAAAAAGAGAGAGAGAAAAAGAAAAAAAAAAACATGAGACATGTAAAATATACAACAATAATTCTTGCAGTTCATCTTTGTTTTACAGCTGACTCACTTGTGGTGGCAGTCTGGCCCCAGCCAGTGGTGAAGCAGCGGGTTCCAGGCAGGATGTTGATGGTTGATGGAGCCAGACATACAGGAGAGATACGGGGAGTAAATGTGACTGGAGACGACAGTTTCAGCAGAGCAATGTCATTGTTGACAGTCGAGCTGCTGTAGAGCGGATGGGTGATGACCTGCACATACACAAAAGATGGATGAATGATTACTAGTGAAAGCTATATAAAAGATAATCTAAGATGCAAGCATTCTTCATTTCTGTTGTCATTTTATGCTTTTTTTAAGCACATTGCACTGAGGTTTAGGTATGATATTGTCTTATATTCTTAATTTTCAGTGCATGAATAAACTAAAAATTTATTTTGGCAACTTTTAGAAGTATGCATATACAACCTCAGATATTCAATTTTGATTAAAGAATAATAATCAGTATTTGGGTTGTTCATGAAAAGCACTATCACTTGATGTCTCTTTTTTTTTTTATTCATCTCTGAAATCAATAAAGATTGTTACCTTGGAAACTAGTTTGACCTGGATTGGTTCGACATTGGAGGCACGATTATGTTCTCCAAGAATGACACGGTAATTGCTGACCCTAAAAATAGAGATAAATAAAAAAATGAATAAATAAAAGCCAGACAGAAAGCAAACAGAGCATCTATTAATCACTATTGTATGAGATGTTTGTCAGATTGAAGACTCTTACGCAACAGAGCAGTGGGCAGCAGTGAGAACCCAGTTCGGGTTGATCAGGGATCCTCCGCAGAAGTGGAAACCATTGGGCAGCTGTTTCAAAGATAAAAGCATTTAAAAACATGACATTTACTCTTTAAACAAATCAGACAAACGTTTGTTTGAAAAACAGATGAGTTACCTGGAGAGAGACCTGCCAGGGCCAAGAACCAGAGATGGCATCCTGTCCGTTCACAATTTTGCTGCCGATCGTCTGTGGTTTAATCGCAGGCACTCCACAACCTATTACAGAACACAAAACATGTTTCATGTGACAAGAATGAGACAGGAAGCTCTTAAGGCAGATTTTGCGTTTCCTAAATATATTTGCCCCTCATTATTCTTGCAAACTAAAGGACAGACTTACCCAGAGCAGAGGCCACCAGGGCAAGGCAGGTGATGGAGAAGATGGTGAAGGTCATGATGTAGATGAGTGTGTGATGTATCTCACTGATGTATCTGTAGATCATCTCTCTTGCTTTTATATCATTTACAGCAACTGATCGATCTGAGACGTGATGGAGGGCCGTCCCATCAGCTGCAATGAGCTCATAGCTGAGGAATGTTTAGATCTGTTATCTCTGGAGATAGTCTGCACCTTCATTGTCCAGAGCTGATGTCTCGTGTGCAAAGAGGATGAATTCTTCATTGTTTCCCCTCGAGAAGGTGTTTGTGGCTTCTGTGTATTTCCGTGAGAAGCATCATCATTTCACTTCTGTAATTGTATGTTATGAAATGTTTTCGATGGAATTTTTTTTTTTTTGTTGCTGTTGTCTGTTGTGACGTTTAATTCAAGTCAGTGATGCTGAACAGGAAGAGATTGAAATTGTCACTCATGATAACTGCGCTGAAGCTAAAAAACAGCCAGTTAAACTGGTTCTTGTAGGACAACTTATCATAGCCACTGAAAAGAGCTGGCATCAAGTCAACCATGTCCTCTCAACATTTATCTATATTTTGCTTTGACTGCAGGCTTCAGCAACATTACATACATTTCTAGTGATGTTTTCTAGAAAACACAATAGTAAACTCTATTAAGTTGGTATAGGGCAGACCTCAATGATAAGCAGAGTGTGAGGGATATGATTATCCAAGCAGACACCTGGATAACATCCAGTGGCCTACCTGGCAGATTTAAGGCATGGGGGTACCAACTTGGGTTACTTCATAGACTGCTCTTGCACTCTGCTTGTTTATGAGGTACCTGTCTAGACTGTAGAGAGACTGGAGAGAAAGATTAACACCTATTTAAGGAGGTGGCTGGGTGTCCCAAGAAGTTTTTGCTCCATTGGCCTGTACAGCACAGGCACCAAGCTGCAGCTGCCGGTGACATCAGTGCTCAAGGAGTATAAGGCAGCAAAGACACGCCAGGCCATGATGCTGCGAGACAGCAAGGACGAAAGAGTATGCCAGGCAGGCATTGTGGTCAGGACAGGCCTTAAAGGGTCAGCTAGCAGAGCATTAACGGAGGCTGAGGATCGGCTGCAGCATGCTGACATTGTTGGGACAGTAGCTCAGGGCAGCCTTGGACTGGGTTGTTTCACCAGAACGAGTTGGAACAAAGCTGACCCGAAGGAACGCAGCAGCATGGTACAGAGGGAGGTCCGCAAGGCAGAGGAGGAAATCCGGCATGTCAAGGCTGTAGCCATGAAAAAACAGGGCAGCTGGACAAGGTGGAAGGGCGTACGAGAAAGGGCCTTGACGTGGCAGGACATTTGGATCATTTAAGGACGCCAGATAAAGTTCTTGATGTGTTCTGTCTACGATGTGCTGCCTACTCCGTCAAACCTCCAAAGGGAATGACAGAGAGTCCCAGCTGCACATTGTGTGGAAAGCAAGCCAACCTTGGTGAAAATATCTCATTTTGTTTTGGAGTTATAGACATTTTTAAATTAAAAAAAGAGAAAAAATGACTGATGGCCAACTTTGTTAGCATTTTTTTTCCACTTACTATCAAAATTTTGGCAATTGGGCATTAGTGTTTAGCCGACACACTATGTTTCTGAATTTCCTATGTTGGTTTCATGTCGATCAGAGTAATGGTTTCTAAGATATTGGCAAATGTTTTTTTAACAACAGGAGGATGGAGGACGCTGTGATCGGAGCTGTGTTTTTGTTGTGTCTCGCGGGGTTCACAATAATGGACATGGAATGCCGACGTAACTTAGGCTATACGTCAAGCGATTGAAAGATCGGAAAGGAGTCCAAAATGTTCAAAAGTGCCTGCACTTAAGCGGCCGTCCATCTATCGCTGTTCTCCATTCTTGCAAAATATAAGTTGATGCGATGTTTACACAGTATGTGTTTACACAGCGTTTTAAATCATGGCGGGTGAGGGCGTTTTCGAACATGTTTAGCTAATCACCGTACACGTACGTCACGATAGTTCCTATGGAACTGTTTTAGACCCTACTCTGAAGTAGGAGCTAATTTAGTTCCTCCAAACGAGTTCTGGGAACTAAAACAGTTCCTAGTTCCCGCGGTGCAAACACGCCAAAAAGTGGGTAGTTCCACAATTAGTTCCGGTACTATGAAAAGGTTCCTGCGGTGCGAAAGGGCCTTAATAGTCCAGAGATCAGATCACAAGGGCAGGTGGCAGAGAATCACAGAGTCCAGGTAAACAGTCCAAGGTCATAAACAGGAGATCACAAAAGACAAGCGATACACTCAGAAGTGTTAGCCAGGGCAAAACAAGACTTTGCAATCAGTGAGCATTGGTTTGCAGCTTATAAAGGGCACAGAGATGGGAAACACCTGTGCAGCAATCAGTCTCAGGTACAAGGCATTGTGGGAGATGCAGTTCAGAACTAATATTCTGGTGATGGTGCCCTCCGGTGGTGTTCAGGGAGGGCCACAGAGACCGAGTCCGTGACAGGAAGCCCATTTCCGCCAGGTAAGAAAAAAATTAATGCCTCAAAAAGTCGAAATTATGACATACTTAAGTCATAATTTTGAGATAAAAAGTCGAAATTATGACTTACTAAATCAAAATTACGAGATAAAAAGTCAAAATTACGAGATAAAAAGTCAAAATTACGAGATAAAAAGTTGAAATTACGAGATGATAAATCGAAATTACAACATAAAAAATCGAAATTATGATTTTAAAAAAATCGAAATTATGACTTACTAAATCAAAATTACAATATAAAAAGTCGAAATTATGATTTAAAAAAATCGAAATTATGACATTTAAAAAGTCGAAATTATGACTTGCTGATCTGCAGGCTCATGATCTAATAAGATACAACACAGGTGGTCTGATGGATTGTGAACATATTAAGCAGGATTTTAAACATGGTTTTACTAACGATGAAATTCTTGCTTTATTAGCGGAACGGCATGGAATAGCTCTGAGCAAACGCACTCTTGAAAGGATTTTAAGCAAGAAACAGCTTTGGCGCAGAAAGAACAAAACAGATGTGACTGAGGTTGCAGCTTTCATTGAACAGCAACTTCAAACCTCTGGCCAGTCCCATGGTTATAGATGGATGCACCAAAAATGTTGGTTGAATGGTATTGTAACTGATAGGGAAACAGTGCGAGTTCTGCTCCGGCTTTTAGATGGTGAAGGGGTTAACTTGAGGTCAAGAAATCGACTGAGGCGGCGTGTGTATCATAGCCGTGGTCCGAACTTTGTGTGGCACGTAGATGGCTATGACAAGCTGAAGCCATTTGGAATCGGAATAAGTGGATGTATTGATGGATTTTCCAGGAGCATGATATGGCTTGAAGCATACAAGACCAACAATGATCCAAGACTCATTGCTGGATACTTCATGGATGCAGTAATTAAAGCTGGGGGGTGTCCTGCTAGAGTAAGGCTAGATTTAGGAACAGAAAATGTTCATTTGGCTGAGATGCAAATTTTTTTGACTTTTTCTGAGGATCGACCAGAAACAGACCATGTTACTTTTGGCCCAAGCTCTGGAAACCAGTGCATTGAAAGACGGTGGCTCACTCTGCGAAGTGAATGTGTCCAATTTTGGATAGACCTCTTTGACAAACTGAGAGATGATGGGCACTTCACAGACACTCTTTTGGACAAATCCTTGGTCCAGTTCTGTTTCCTTAACAAAATACAGGTGAGATCTCATTTATCGCAACTGCCTTGATTGCATTAACGTCTTTTAGAGGACTTTGTAGTCACCGATTTTATGTGGAGTTCAATAGGCTTAATAAAGTCTAAATTTATGTCGGGATACTGTATTCAAAATGGTTTGGCTAGGCATTAAAAGTTACAAAAGTATTCTTAATATGTTAACTGAATGAGGAATACTGGTTTAAACCAACAATAACTTCCAAATTCTGTTCAATCAATTACGAGAACTGAAAATAGGCTATAAAGCTGATTAACATGATAAAAGCTAACAAGAGTTTATCTAAAAATGTTATTTAATTTAATCTGAATGGAGTAAGGCTCTAAGATTTTATCCACACAGGGCTTCACAACACACGCACACACACGCACACACACTCATTTCGCTACACATACACACAAACACACACAAAGAGAGAGAGAGAGAGACAGAGAGAGAGAGAGAGAGAGAGAGAGACAGAGACACAAAATCCTGATAATTTTCAATACACTTTATTAACTGTAGCATAGACCTGGTGTTTAAAGGCAAAATTAACTATAGTTATTATAAACTGAAATAGATCAGATCAAAAGTAAAATAACATTCTGCAAATGTCACTCAGTTTTCCCTGTCACTTCCCCAAGTGTCCACCAGAGTTCACCTATAGTCTAACATGGAATTGTAACTTGGCTGGCATCTTTTATTGACGTCCTCACTCAATCAGTGTATTTTTAATGTTATAAATAATTTTTATTATGCATACCAAAAATGTAAAATATCTTAATTCTATTCATTGCACATTTTCTGTGGTTTGATTACCTGGTTCCATGATGCATGCTCTGTGTGATTCTCCTGCTACACACATAGATTGCCAGACATCTACTAACTCTGTTTCAATATGTTTCCTTACAGGAAGAGCTTGATGAGATTGTCTTAGCTTGGAACAATCACAGAATACGGCCCGTCCACAACTCACGGTCACCACATGGCCGACCATCCATCATGTATGCAGTATCTCATCTATATGGAGCCACAGACCACCTGCATCCAGTACATCTGGAGAAGGTTCAAGTCTGTTTAGAAGAGTGTATTTTCAAGGACTTTCCATGCGATGAAGACATTTTTAGCACATGTGTTGATCTTATGTCAGAGCA